>LUGF01003837.1:62949-76003 GCA_001625245.1 Calycopis cecrops | reverse complement strand
CGTGGATCATAGTGGGTTAATTTGACTATAGAATATACTAACATTATATATATGCTACTTACACGGCGATCCGTATGTGTGGGTTCGAATTACCCATGAATTACATAAAACCACGTGAGCAAGGCGTAAACGCTCTTAATATCGTCGTATTGTAAAACGCTTCAGCTCGTGACTCGCGCCGCACATTATTTCTGACGAATTTCCTGGAACCATGTAATTCATTACGAACAGCTACACGTATAGTGATTATGCTCGCACATCATCATCATCAGCAGTCGACACTGCCGACCACAAACATCCGCGTTCTCATGTAGATGAGTGTATGTATACAAGCTAAAGCTTTGCTGTCGCTAAATGTAATAGTTTCTAAGTCATGGCTTTGCTGTCACGAATTGTGAAGTGTGTGAGTAGCCGGTGGCCCATTGCAGAGATACATATATCTGCATAGGCTTACAGTTAACTGGTCTCAGTAATGGCCAAATAGCTCCGCTTCCAATTTTACCCATAGGCTACAAAAACATCGTTGTGTCAGCAAGATGTACTCCAGTCGTGCCCGCCCACTTCGATTACAACGCAACAATAGCACAACTAAACGTGGCCTAAGGAGGTGGGAGGACGGCAACGCATATTTGTCTCTATACTGTCTATAAGCGTCAGTAGTCAGTACAACGGCTCTGATTGCTCGTTTGCCCTCCTACACCACAAAAAAAAGAATGAATATTCTGAATATTTCGGAATGTAAAGTAACACGTACAGTAAAATGGCTTCGACTGCTCGTTTGCACCCTTATATCATAAAAAATCCCGGTATTTTTAAATGAGATATATTCAATCTCAACATTTTCATATGAAAGTTGCAGCATCAAAACAGGTGTAATAAAACCGCTTTATAACTGCACAAGTATAAGCACCTCTAGCATGTCTCGTAACTTTACGAGCCACAGAAGTTACAAATTCGAACGCTCTATGTATTTTCGAATGTCTGTATAGTTTATGTTGTCCTGGTACCGCGTGCGAGATCACCAAAAATGAATGCGGTTTTGTGTTCGAAATAAACGAGTCAAAATGAATGTTTTCGTTGGGTTGTTGGATGGCAGTGACAGATGTGCTCAGCGTTTCGTGTGCAAGTAGCCGGTGGCCCGGTTAGGGGGGAGGAAGTAGGGCAACGCATGTGCATAACTTAAAATAACCTCCATGCGGATGCGATAGACGTCGGTAGTCGTGAAAATGTCTCCGACTGCTCGTTTGCCTCCCAGCAACATTAGCACCGCTACTACATATTACGTATTTTGAATATCCAAGCGCAACATTTTGATATCAAAGTTGCAGCATCAAAACAGATGTAATAAACAGCGCAACTTTAATGCGCCGTGCACCTCTAGCGCGCCCCGTAACTTTACGAGCCACAAAAGTTGCACCAACGCTCTCTATTTTTGGATGTCGGTCCTTTATGTTATCCTGGTACCGCGTGCGAGTTCATCAAAAATGAACGCAGCGGGTTCGAAATAAACGAGTCGTTTTCGTGAAAGGTTTAAGGCTCGTTTAATACCGTGTCTAAGTAGCCGGTGGTCCAAGGAAGGTCAACGTATCCGTGTAATATCTGTGCGGATGTATATGGACGTCGGTAGTCATAAAAATGGTTCTGACTGTTCGTTTGATAAATACTGTAAAAAAGTTAAGCGAGTTGCAGCGTTGGGAAAGGGTTAGGCAAATCATTCCAGTACAAATTACTGTGGTAATTAAGATATTTTTGCCAAAATTTTTGCGTTGTGTGTGTGTAAATATAAAAATCTATCAAATTACTGGTAGACATTCTTAAGTACGCATTACATTTACACAGATTATTGTAATGCTCGTAGCAACACAGTAACTAGATACAAATTGAGCTTTCAAAACGAGCCTTGCATTTACAATATTACTAACTACATCCCACGGTGGCACACCTAAAATTTAGAAAGAAAATTTAGAAGAAAAAGAATGAAGAAAATCTTAAAAAAAATGTAGTTGATAAACACAACTGCAACTGCTAAACCAGCACAAATAACTTCACTATGAATGAATATTGTATCGAATAATTTGGGATATTAAAGTTAATTTTAATCCAGTAATCAATCAATTATTTTTTATTGTATATGCAAACGAACAACCATTTTTATGACTACCGACGCGCAGCATTTGCATAGAGGTTATATAGATGCGTTTCCCTCGTTCCTCTCTCCATGGGCCACCGGCTACTAACACACCGGTTAAAACACGACACAGCTATTACTTTATGCCGTTATCGAGTAAGAAAAAGGTACATCCGCCGTACGCAATTCGACTACATGCGAGCATGCAACGTGTCACTACTTACTAAATATACTCTATACCGTTATTTTAACCTACGCGAGTGAAACCAGACACGTATCTTTCCTACAGCCTTATAAATAACATCAAGACGAGTGAAGCGATGTACGAAAAGGCTTCACATGGAAACAGGCCACAACATGAGAGAAGGCGCAAGAATAATACTGCCTTGTGTAGCGGACGAACTGGTTACAAATAATTTACACGGAGTCAAAATGTTGTTAGTAATAATATCTGTGGATACACCACGTTGGTCTAATCCCAGGTAAAGTACTGTGAGGACCAGAAGGAAGTGTAATTAGTTATTCATTATATATTATAACATAATTAATTATCAATACATGTAATAAAACAGTAAAATCCATGTGTCTGTACATTTAAAATAGCGTAAGAAAACTTTTTTGTCTGTCTGTTTGTCTGTTTGTCCGGGCTAATATCCGAAACTGATGCACGAATTCGAATTAAGCTTTTTGTGGTGTATAGATTCTAAGCCTGGTCAGCATTTAGAACACTTTTCACTGCGGGAATATCCCTCAATCCTACGGGAAATTCAGCAATCATACTTTACCCGACGGATTTGAAAATTTAAAAGAAGCAAAAAATATAATAATAAATAATAAATATCTGTGGACATTTACACACCACGTTAGCCTAGCCCCGTGCTAAGTACCGTAAGGACTTGTGTTACGGGTACTAGACAACGGAATATATTTAATATGTTTTATAAATTTAAGAAACTATATATTTAAGATTTTTATTATATAATATACATATAATACATATATAAACATCCATGACCAAGGCGGGATTCGAACCCGCGACCCCTGGCGCAACATGCTCCACTAATCCGAGCCCTGTACCACTGCGCCAGCCTGGTCGTCAAAAAAAATAACAAATCACTTTGATTATAATATAACGCTACGCGAACGAAGTCGCGAACACCAGCTAATTATAAATACGGAAAAATATGACAACTCTTTTGCCAAATCAATAGAGCAAATCGAGAGCAAAATAATATAGCATGAAGTGCATTTTAATTTTTTATGTTATAATTTTTTTAATGATAGAATAGATCATCGATAACCTGGGCAGGATTTGAACTTGATTCTTTGATCTAATATCAAGGGATATAGGTACGTACGTTGTAAACCTCTTTTATCAAAAGCAATTTTATTATCCTTTAAATAATTCCAAATAAAGTATAGAGGCATTTTATTATTCAAATAGTTAAAAGTTCTTGAATTAAATTACAAAGTTATAGTTAATATTAGAAGATAACAGAAACCATTAAAATGTTTTAGAAGCGCCTAATAAATCAGGTTTTCAATTTTTTAAGAAAATTAAGTCTTGGAAAGTTGAAATTTGATGGGTAAATAAGTTTTTGAAACGTCTTTTGCAAATTTATCTAGAAATATTAAGCCTATTTCTAGATAACATTGTATATAAGCTGTCTAGTTTTTAATAAAGTTAGATATTTCATTTTACAAAATTAAATATTGGGGTAGTGGTGAAACAGGTTGAAATTTAAAAACTTTTTTTTTGTGGTAAAGGGGGACAAACGAGAAGTCGGAGCCATTTTCATGACTACCGACGCCCACAGACAACCGCATAGAGACTATACAAATTCGCTGCCCTCCTTTCTCCTCCCACCTCCATGGGTCACCGGCTACTTACACACCGCACGAAACGCGACAGCACAGCTGTTATTTCACGCCGGTCTCGTGTAAGCGAGAGGTACCTCCCCGGTCGTGCCGTCCCGATTCGGCTGCATGCAAGCATGCAGTGTGGCACTACCTCTTACAAAACTGTACTCGTTTGAGACTTTCGCGTTTGTTATACATATTGTAGTTACTTTACGGGTTTTACTAACCAAAACATATACCTTTACGCGATGTTTCGGTGGGGTTACACCGTAGTCGGCTCATGGCCACAGCTGGTGTAGCCCCTTCCGAAACGTCGAGCCCAGGTATACGTTTTGGGTAGTAAACTTTAAAACTGTATTCATCTGTTGTGTAACTCTTGCAAAACTGTAATGGAACGTAATATTTATGACATAACGTAAACTGTCACTTTACGTTCTGTCAGCAGCACTGACAGTTACTCAACATTGTATCCGGTATCCGCAAGAAATTCAGATCAAGCGTCCATACTAGTTATTAATAATTAAATATAAAAGTAATTGTGCATATTATTTTTAAAATATATGTGCGAAGACATCGTACTGCACTTGGTGCAGCCGGTAGGACGGTGGGAGTCTGGTGGTCTGGTGGTATGCATCTTCAAGTACATCCGTGCGGTGCCTGCTTCGAATCCCGGGGTGAACAAAATGTGTTGTTGGGATTAATTCACATCCATTTACAGTCCGAACTGCTGCTGATCAAAATGTTCGTGAACTTCTGCGCACGTCTCTATAGACTTGTGCGCTTCAGCTCAAATTTACCTAAAATGACAATATTATATTTTTATATGACAACACTATATCACTACAGAGATGGAAAGATGAATTTATCATCTGTTTCACTTTTTCACCACCATGCCTCTGGATAATTCAACCCTGACGTCATAAGCTTGTAAACACGAACACTTTTTCACCACATGACTAGCTAGTTCAACCTTGTGTATGACGTCATAAGCCTGTAAACGCATTTTTATCTTTACAAGGACCGTCCGTTTACACAAGTACCATGTAAGCGAGAGGTACCTCACCGTGGCACTGCCTCTCACCTATGACGTCACTGTAAACACATCTCGTACGTGCAGTGTAATCCAACATCTCTTTAATTAGCTGATAAGCGGACAGTCGCACGTGCATACGTAATCGCGTATTAATATAGTAATTAGGTCGCGTGGTTCGAGAGCCTGGGACTAGATCACTTACCTTGTATATGATAAAAGGAAGTATTGACATTGTGTTCGGGTGGCCTGTAGAGAAGGGGAGAAGGGGGGCACAGCATAGTTTAAGAAAGAAGGAAGTTTTGTCGTTGTGTACTTGTGTCCCGTGGACGTGGGGAGGAGGGCAACGCATTTGTGTAAGGCCTACGGACGTCGGTGTGAAAATATCTCCGACTGCTCACTTGCCCCCATGTACTATGAAAAGAAAAGTTAAATCAGGCCCGCACGACCTCGGGTGGTATCTCTGAAATACGTCACGTTTCGTAGGTTTGTGTTGACGACCCAATGGAGCGGAGGAAGAAAGAAGTACACACATCTGACACACACACACACACACACACACACACACACACACATCTAGCAGCTCTCTATGTTAGCGGACATGTATCTGACTACCAGTTAGCAATAACAAGTTTGACCAATGAATAGACATACCTACTTATCTGTCTACCAGGTCACGTAGTTAACTGGCTGTGGCCCGCGGTTTCACTCGCGTTTAATTTCTAAGAAATCCATATAAACTTCAACATCCTTTTTCACCCCCTTAGGGGTTGAATTTCTAAAAATCGATTCTTAGCGAATGCTTACGTCATAACATCTATCGGCATGCCAAATTTCAGTCAGTCACCGAGTTGAGTTTTATATATTATATAGATTTCACTTCAAGAAGATTCCAACCTATGTATTTCGAAATTTCAACTTAAATTGAGTCCATAAAATGAGACAAATTTAGTCGCAGGCTCTTGTTCTAAAAGCTAAATAAACATTATTACATTAATGAAGATTTATTTTGTTGGCAAACGAGCAGTCAAAATACTACAGATAAATTTTGCAGTAGTTAATGTTAATGTTACAGTGTATTCGAATTGGACAGTACGTCTAATTGTAAATACCATGATGCTAGGTATCGCGCCAGCTAAATTCGACTACCATGCAGCAACAACGTAGATAAAACACGATACGGAGCACCTCTAGAGGTACCTCCCCGACTCATATCGCCCCGGCGTCCACAATCATATTTAATGCGCGCTATTTATAAAGATGTGGGGCAGGGCATTGTAAGCTCTCTGTAACGTGGTTAGTATTTATAGTGGGGCAAACGAGCACAGTATCTGTGGTATTTGTGTAAGTAGCCGGTGGCCCATGGAGGAAGAGTAAGGAGGGCAACGCATCTGCATAACAGAGGTTATGCGGATATCTATGGGTGTACGTAGTCATGAATGGCTCCGACTGCTCGTTTACTCCCTTACCCTATAAAACAAGTATTTCTCCCGCCTTCTTGGCAGCAATGTAACACAAAGTAATTATTTAACAGCGCACCTTACAAAGTCGTAGCACACGTCGGCGCTCGTAGCAGCGCTACGTCGCCGTAGCCGCGCTACGGGTTTACGAGCCACGTCTTTACGGCGACCTACATACTTGTATTATTAATGTTAGGGCTTTATTCCCGTACTCATTAATTTATATATATTTATTTATTTATTTTTTATTTATTCTTCATGTACATGAAATTTATAACAAGAGTAACTTGATATTTATATATTAATTAATATTTATAATATGACTGCTTCGTGCACCAATGGTAAGGTAAGGAATACTTTAAATAATCAGATATTTTTTTATAGTGTAAAGGGGCAAACGAACAGTCTGAGCCATTTTCATGACTGCCAACGCCAATAGACAATCGCGTAGAGGTTATACCAATGCGCTGCCCTTTTTCGTTCTCCCACCTTTATGGGCCGATATTTTACGACAGTATCGTGTATAAGATGTCTCCCCGTTCGTGCCAGCCCATTTCGGCTGCAATGCAGCATGGCACTACGTATAAATTCTACCTTACAAATAAGTTTTAATATCTAAAGCGAAGCTACGTTTATATAAGAGCAGTTGCAGCAGATATTTGCTGGTCCCTCGAACTTGTAGCAAATTGTAGAGTTCCTAATGACTTCGAAATCGAATAGAGTCCCGCTCAAACAAGTTTGAGAACAAAATACTTCAGACCCGCAAATGGAGCTGAGATTAAATCTATGAGTGTATCGATGGTGTAGACGTCCACCGTGAGAGACACAAGGGCTGGTCTGTTCTTGTTCTCGTGGGTCCTTTCGGAACTTTCACATTGAAAATAAAACAGAATTGCCGCTGCAACTGGAAATGTTTCTTCTTTTTTTTGAAACTTTACTCTTTTGATGCTTTGTAGTACAAGGAGCAAACGAGCATCGGAGACATTTTCACGACCGCCCATAGAATTCCGCATAGAGGTAATACCCGTGTTGCTCTCCTTACTCCTCTCTCTATCAATAACAACTTTCCTTCTCTACTCTACATCACTATCTCTACAACTTTCAGAGATACCAATGAAGATTAATCAATCAAAGCATCAAACTATGTTGCACATCCCCCCCGTCCCTCCCTCTATATACAAGGCCTCCGTATTGATGTCTTCAATAACATGTAGAGCCTTAGAGCAATAAGGTCTCGCGTGTGCGGCGTTAGATCGTGTTAGATGGCGTTTAGTGTGGATTGTTATTGTATGTGGAGCTGATTTGATGTGGAAAGTAATATTGTTACATTGTTGATGAATCATGCTGGCACGGCTGGGGAGTCTCTACACGCCGCGTAACACTGATGTGAAGTGACGAGTATGTTGTGTTGAGTAGTTAGTAAGTTTCTAATGACTCATTAGCATTACGAATAAGGAAGAAGAACAACAAACTAACCTACTTGTTATAATCTGCTATATGTATGCGGGAATGGCATAAATAATAATAAAATCTTGAGATTAACTTTAATTAATTTATTTCCTATTTTTAATATTCCACGCACTCACACCTTCCACGCTATTCCGCCATTCTTCTCTTCTCCCTCGCACACACCTCCCTTCTCCCTTTCACTACTTACGTTCCGTTCCTACATGTATATACATCTTTTTATTAGTACCAGTAGTCATTAAAATTCTCAAATTAGTCGTTTTTCTTCCTTGTACTTTAAGAAAAAGCTTACGGAAATAACTTTTTTTGTAATTATCTTTGTAATAACGAAGACAACGTTACATAATAATGTGTACATTAATAGACATTCGTAATCATCAAAAGACTTAGTCTGATTCCTTCCTTCTTTATATCGTAAAAAACATCTCATAAATTATCTCCTTAAACGTATGATATTTTGGTATTATTTTTTTTCCAAAACCACTTAACTGAAGTCGCATAAAGTAGATAATGCGTTTGGTCAAACTTGAAAGGCCTTGATTGATGTGCGAGTGTGGACGGATCGACGACGGGAACGGGACGAGATAATCTCTACGTAATTCTGCGGATTTTTGTGGATACTTGAGGGTTTTACAGTGTAATGGATGGCTGTCAACTTGAATAACCGATCATTCATCATCCATAACACATACAACTATTCAATGTATGAATACTGGTGATGTTCTGTCCGGAGAAGTGGAGGGTTACGTATTTACGAGATATGACTATTTATTATAGGTGACATTTCCCGACGCAACTCATTTTGTATGAATTATACTACTAGTATTATTATAAGTTTGCTTGAATTATAAGTTAATTTAATTTATGTGTTATTATGTGTTGGCTATATAGGTGTAAGTACAAGAATTGTAAATCGAATTAAATAAATAATTAAGTTTGTAATGGTTTTTGAGTGATTTATAACCAATTTTTGGGGTTGTTCCTTTATTTCAAATGTATCTAATATCCTACTTCTTGTCATAATTTAAAAGTACTTACCCAAAACTTTTGACAATATTTTAAAAACTTATGAGAAAATTATAAATATTAGTGGACCCGCGAAGATCGATATTCGATCTAAGTGAAAGTTTTTTGTAATAATTATAAAGTAAATCTCATATGACATGTTATGTCATCGTAACTAAGGTAAATAATTTATGTAGAATTTTCGACATTTGCAAAAGACACGAAGAAACTTCATCAATAAATAATTAGGTGTATCTTATATATCAATATGTCAAATGCATTGTAGTGTGTGTAAAGATTTATTTAATAAATTAAAGTACTTTATAAACATTATTTTAAAATATATTAGCGTTCTGCACTTCTCTTACACGTACACTACAAGTGTGCCAAATTTCATACGCCTCCGTCGTAAAAATGTTCTTAAATTTTTGCTACACGTATTAATATATAGGTAATATTTTTCCAGCTACTCATTGGAAGTATGTGGCGAATGAGGGCAACGTATCAGCATACCTTTGGTTGTGCCGATATTTGTGACCGTCAGTAGCACCCAACTGTTCGTTGACATCCTTATAATATAAAATATAAATATTTTCTTACAGAGCTTATATTATGTTATGACCTAGAATGCATAATATAAGTTATAGCCCCGCGTCCACAGTCGGGTTATTCAATACGTCTGACCCATTTCGTATATTTTTATGATTGCCGACTGCTCCCGCTTTACGATATTTTATAATATAAGAATAATCTATTGAAACTACAACCAACCGCGAAAAAGAGATTCAATGTTCATCTGTATGAATACATCCACTATTTTATATTATATCCTATTAATATTATAATTGCGAGAGTTTGTAAGTATGTGTGGATGTTTGTTAACTCTTTCACGTGAAAACTACTGAATGGATTTTAATGAAAATTTACAATAATATAGAATATATATCATAATAATACGTGGGCTATAATTTATCAATATATATAATGCTGCAGTCGGTATCTCGACTTGACACTATTGTAGGGCAAAATAACGGATTGACAGTTCGGCGACATTACATTACACGTTACCATGACAACGTATTTTCTAATAATGACAAGACAACGGCTGTCGGGTCGACTAGTGTTTAATGTACTTTACATTAGATAACACTCCTGTTATCACGTGTACACGAAATATAAATTTGTCGATGACATAACGAATGAGAAACAAACGTACGAATATTATTTTGAAACATGAGGTAAAGCATTGCTTTCATAACGAGAGTAGAGCATTGCTCTCAAACACACAGAGCGCTCCAATTAGTTCTGTTCGTTTAGTGAAAAGGTGTTAACACATAATCGCCTTCGTTCAGGAAAGTGGATCAATTGTTAGGGTCAAAGCACACGGGGTCGTGCACGTCGAAAGCTTCGTAATTAGTGATTTTGCAATGAATAGTGAGACCCTAATGAAGTTGCGTAGCGACGCGACGTAGATTTAGTGGAAACTGTAGCGACGCGAACCGCTAATTGCTTCGAATTTTGATATAAATATGCTCTGCATATTGCTGTGTTTAAAAATTCGAAGTGTGTAATTTAAAGTGTTGTCACAAAAATATGCTGTCGCGTTTCGTGTGGTGTGTAAGTATCCGGTGGCCAAGGAAGGCAACGCATCTGTATAGCCCCTATGCGGATGTTTATGGGAGTTTGGTTACCATGAAAATGGCGCCCACTGGCCGTTTGCTTCCTTATACCATAAAAAAACCTCAAATTTGTTATGTACACGTGTTGTTGTTCTTCTCTACTTAGAAGCACAGTACATTTTTTCAGGGTACATTTGTACTTCAGACTCACTAACTCGTAGATGTGCGCGTTCTCTCATCTTGGCCTTAAAGTCGTTGTTAAGTAATTTCAAAATCACGAACTACAACCGTATTGCAGTTTTCTAACATAAAAAATTTCAAAATGATATCTTCACCTTTGAGGTGTGTCGACCCTACACAGAACCAACAATAACATCATTAATATAACGAAATGAAAAACGTGAAACGTTATGAAACCTGGTGACACTTGCGTTTGTGAACCGGCTAGGCTTCTGGGTTAACATTTTAAAGTAATTAACATGGGGGTTAAGTTAATATTTAACTTGGTTTTAATTACTGTTTGCGTTCAGTTTTGGATGAATTGGGTTGTTTTATGTTTTATATATCGTGTGATATATGTGTAACTTTACTGTTATGTAAGGAGATATTATTAAAAGTGTCTAATATGTTTAGTGATTCGATGATAGTAATTGTAATTATATCGATTTGAAAAGTAATCTGTTTTCTAACTATTGAATCTTAAAAATAGTAAATATTTTTTGTATAAGACAGAGCAGCATAATAAAAGGTAGTGCCACACTGCAGCCATGCATGCATCCGAATTGAGCCAGCATGACCAGGGAGGTACCTCTCGCTTACATATTGACATATAGTGACAGCTGCGCTGTCGCATTTCGTGCGGTGTGTAAGTAGCCGGTGGCCCATAGAGGTCAAACGAGAAAGGAGAGCAATGTATCTATCTCTATGTCTATGGGCGGCGGTGGTCATTAAAATGGTTCCGACTGCTCGTCTACCCCCCTATAGCATAAAAAAAGCACGGAATTGCCTCGGTGTAATGTTTTGTACTTACTGATTGACTAATATTCATAACATAATATTTAAATAATGTAATAAACTAATATCGATTCCCTGACGCCACATGTCATGAGTCTCGTCTGTTTCCCAGCTCAGCTCTCCAGCCAGTGATCTGTATAGTGCATCATTTGACTCACTCATCTTCCAATGACTCTCATTGGTCTCATTCTGCGTGTTCGTTCAACGAGACGACAGAATATAAATATAATAGATTATACAGACAATATATCATAATACGAATATGAACAATTATATATTTATTCATTTACTTATTATAGCCTGCACACTACATTCGGTGTTGGATATTTAAATAAAAGAGTCCGTTTTCTGTAAAATCAGTGTTTTCTTGTGATTACGACGTTTAAGTCGATCTTGCCTCTCTGTCGATCACCCTGCGCTCTCGCTCACCGGCACGTGACAATTCGAATGTTTTTTCGTACGTACAGACGTGCATCGATTTATAAGACGTTATTATTGTAAAAAACATTGTTTCATTTAGGACCAATTTTAAGGGGGCAAACGAGAAATCGGAGCCATTTCAAGACTACTGACGCCCATAAATATCCGCATAGAGGATACATAGTTGCGTGGCCCTCCGTACTTCTGCCTTCATGGGCCACCGGCTACTTATACACCACACAAAATGCGACAGCACAGCTGTCACTTTACGCCGATGACGTGTAAGCAAGTAATACCTCCCCGGTTGTGCCGGCCCTATTCGGCTGCACGCCTACAGAGTGACACTGCCTCTTACTGAGATGATTTATGTACATACCTTTCATACAGACATAAAGCAAGACTGATATTATACAGTACATTAAATTGCACGACTGTCAGTTCTTGAATTAAACAAAGACGTAACATTTTATTTATTCTTATTCTACAATCAAGATAAAACGTTGTCCTTTAAACAGTATATTTGCTTCTGGCGTTTTTACTTCAAAGAAATATCTGTTTTACCTTTCTTTTTGTTACACAGATGTGATTTTATAGTTCAACTAATAATTTAATGTATTTTGAGTTACTTTACAACAGAGTTTCTCAAACTGTAGTATGTGAATCTCTAGATGATTCATTTTCCATGAGAGCGTGTTCACGATACACATTCTATACCTTCTTCATCATATAGTGGGACAAACGAGCAGTCAGAATCAAGTTTTGGAGACTATCGACGCCGATTGAACTTCTTAGGGTTAATGTGTATACAGATGCGTTGCTCTACTTCCTCCTTCTCGAACGTCACTCACGAAACGCGACAGCACAGCTGCCACTCACCGCTACCATGTGAGCGGGAGGTACCTCCCCGGCCGTGGCGGTGCAGTTCAGCTGCAGCACGACATGGCACAACATACAATTACTTACATTTATGGAAATTTAGGGGACAATTGGTAAATTAATGCTCGCTTTTGCGTGGCTTAAGTTTAATAGCATTTTTTAAGTATGATATAAA
>LUGF01003837.1:42005-55712 GCA_001625245.1 Calycopis cecrops | reverse complement strand
GCTTCTGGCGTTTTTATTTCAAAGAAATATCTTTTTTATCTCTTTATGTTACACAGATGTGATTTTATAATACAATTAATAATTTAATGTATTTTGAGTTACTTTAAAACAGAGTTTCTCAAACTGTACTACGTGAATCTATAGAGCAGTGGTTCTTAACCTTTTAGTACTGAGGGACCATTTGGCAAAATGTTCGTTACGTCGCGCCGGTTGATCTGGAGGTAATAATGTTGAAGACATGATGCGCTCAGGTAAAGTTGTGTTGACTCTTGTCACTTATTTATTGGCATGGTTCGCGGACTACTTGAGAAGTTTCCAGGTACCACTGGTGGTCCGCAGCCACCGGTTAAGAACCACTGCTTTAGAGGATTCCCTTTCCATGACAGTGTGTTCACGACACGTATTCTACACGTTCTTCATCGTATAGTGGGACAAACGAGCAGTCGGCACCATGTTCCGGAGACTATAGACTACCGACGCCTGACCTTCGTAGGGCTAGTTATATAGATGCGTTCCCTTCTTCACCCCGTCCTTATTATTGAGCCGCTTACTACTACGTTTATTAATTCGTGATTTGGAAACTGAACACTTTAAGACCAGGGACACATAATTCTCAGAACGTTATAAGTATGAGTTGTAGGTCGGATGCCTAATAAAATGTTTGTGAAACTGTTCGAGAGCGTTTTTTCGCTCAATAGTACAGTCACAGTTAACAACGTCCCATTAAATATTATAATATCACAAAATCAAATTTAATTTATTTCTTTTGTTTGAGCTAGAGTAAAAAAAATACCCACAAATTTCAAAGCAGTCCACGATGTGCCTTGACCCTAACTATTAATTAGTTTTCCTGAATTAAGAAGGCACATTATAAATCGTAAGTTTATTTGAATTTCGGGTGCAACTGGCATATTTTTCGACGAAAACTATAGACTATTAGCAATACAAGCTTAGTACGCAGGTTGTACAGGTGAAACCGCAAACCGCTACTAGTATTTCTATATTAGTGTGGCTCTCTTTAAAGCCTCAAGTAATCAGGGAACTGATTTTAACACCAATATTTATGAATATAATGTTTTTGTGACTACGCTTTGAATTTCATTACACACTTTCAATTTTTAAACCTGGCGTTTCGTATCAAAATTCGAAGCAATTAGCGGTTCGCGTCGCTACAGTTTCCACTAAATCCACGTCGCGTCGCTACACAACTTCATTAGGGTCTCACTATTCATTGCAAAATCACTAATTACGAAGCTTTCGACGTGCACGACCCCGTGTGCTTTGACCCTAACAATTGATCCACTTTCCTGAATGAAGGCGATTATGTGTTAACACCTTTTCACTAAACGAACAGAACTAATTGGAGCGCTCTGTGTTTGAGAGCAATGCTCTACTTTCGTTATGAAAGCAATGCTTTACCTCATGTTTCAAAATAATATTCGTGCGTTTGTTTATCATTCGTTATGTTATCGACAGATTAATATTTCGTGTACACGTGATAACAGGAGTGAAATATGTTAAATATATTATACATATTGCGTTAAATTACAATTGAATCATTTCTGTTGTTTTTGCGGGGAAGAATAACATACACATGCTTCAATAGCTCGTTTTCGTCCCACGGTATAAATAATATATACATACTAGCTGACCCGACGTCTGGTTATTATTATTGGTAAGTATGTTGTCATGGTAACATGTATAGTGATGTAGCCGATTTGTCATCCCGTTATTTTGCCGTACAATAGTGTAGTTCAAGTCGAAATACCGATTACAGCATTATATATTACTAGCGACCCGCCCCGGCTTCGCACGGGTGGACATTTATTTTTTAAGCTCTCTGAAAAAAAAAATTGTTTTGTATGTATGTTTTTATAGGTTTTTTATTCGTGTTACATTTATTTGTTTCGTACCTGCTTAACTCTTTTATTTTTGTTTTTAATTTTTAATTTTAACGACTTTACTTACCTTAATGCTTCACTATCCCCCACGACGGATCTCCACCTTGTCGTGGTGAGGGGGCTTAGTAGCAGTGACTTGGACAACCACGGTGAATCAAGAGGGATCCCGGGTGGGGACGCGTCTGGTGGGCTTCGCTGGGGCCAGCTCTGGATGCGTCCATGGAGGAGGGGTCGCGGGAGGAGAGGTGTCTCGGTGTGTCGTTGCCGTGCACCCTATCTCCCGCGACCGAACGGTGGCGCGCCGTCTGTTGCGTTGGCGGTGGGGCCGCAGAGGAAGAGGAGATTCGGTGTATCGTTGCTGTCCTCCCTGTCCTCTGCGGCCGTTTAGTGGTTGGTCCGCCGCCCAGCGGATGGGACCAGCCAATGTCCTCCACCCGTCCCTCTGAATCAGCAGATGGCGGCGTGGATTCGGACGACCGGCGTGGTTTGCTCCGTTGGCGCATTGGGACCAGGGGTAAGGATGGGAACCTGACCCCATTGCACGGTTCCAACGTGGAATTAGGGACTGTTGACATGAGACAAATTCTGAGATCGATGCCTACCATTGAAAAAGTTTGACCCTGGGATTTATTTATTGTAAGGGCAAACGATACCTTGACGGGAAACTGTAATCTTTTAAAGGAAATAGGCAAATCTGTATCATCGGGATCCGCGGAATGTGAGCGAGCTGTCCAGCCACCGATGATGATGGTCGCTACAATCACATTGGCTCGCAATTCTTTTATCAAAAGTCTTGTCCCATTGCACATATTAGGAGGGCTTAAATTTCTTAATAGCGTAATGGGCGTACTTACTTTTAATTTCAGTTCGTGGGGTGGCAAGCCGGCAGGATTGAGTGAGGTTAAAAATTCTTGTGAATAGTGTACTGTATCTTCGGTGTTACACACGGTGTCGATGGATTTAAGACATTTAAAATCACCGGGTACTTTTTCAATAATCATTTTGTTAATTTCATTTCATATCGGCCGGCGGGCATCACTCATTTTAATACGAATTACAATTTTAAATTCGTAATATCTTTTGAATGGATTGTCTGATTGGAATAAAATAAAAAGTAATGTATAGCTATTGAAACAATCTTGTTCAATAAATAGTTTATTTGGATAAGGATTAGTATTTGACGATAATATGATAAACATAGGCTAATAATTTTAATTACTTTTATTCTATGGAAAAGTGGTTAAAGTGGCTAAAATATAAATGTTTGGTTTATACTAGCGCGGACTTTTTTGTAGGTATTATTGAGCGCTACAACTTTTCTATAGAAGTCAACCATACATCTCTAACCATTTAGGCAGCGTTCGCGTGAATCGTTAACGTATAGCAGTTTCTTCGTCGACTTACTCCACAATTTTCACTACCACGAAAAATCCTATCAATTTTCCGGGATAAAATATAGCCTATACGGATTCGGAAGAATCCCTCTAAGTAGAGGTAAAAGAAATTTTGAAATCGGTCTAGTAGTTTTTGAGCCTATTCAATACAAACATACAAAAATACAAAGGTTTCCTCTTTATAATATTGGTATAGATGATATATTATAGCCAGTGTGTTATTCTGATGTAATATAAGCTATATTGTTGTTAAGTTTCATTAAAATTCGTTCAGTAACTTTCGCGTGAAAGAGTAACAAACATCTATACATACTTACAAACTCTCGCATTTATAACATAGAACCTCTTTTTCGCGGTCGGTTGTAGTTTCAATAGATTATTCTTATATTATAAAATATCGTAAAGCTGGCGCAGCCAGCAATCACAAAAATGGGTCAGACGTATTGAATAACCCGACTGTGGACGCGGGGCTATAACTTATATTATGCATTCTAGGTCATCATAATATAAGTTCTGTAAGAAAATATTTTTTTTTATATTCTATGGAGGTTTGTGAGCAGTGCGAAGCAGAGTATCCGTACAACCAAATATATACTGCCCTTCTTACCTATCTTCAATGTGTTATAGTGGTGTTATTATTCAATTCATAATTGTTATACAAGATTGATAAAAGCGAGAGACATTAAATTAGACCACATAAGTGCCTGCAGTTTATCCGAAACTATTAAAAAAAAGATTACTACATGTATACGAAAATACTTTTTTCAAACAAGTTAAATAGAAAAAAATGTAATCATGCTTTGTACCGGGCAGCTACAGCGAATACGGGCGAATGACCCCAAAGTCATAGTTGACGATCAACTGAGGTACAGAGTGTACGTAGTGAAAGAACTTAAAAAAATGTGGCTAAACCATTGTTGCCATTATTCAGATTTTGTTGTGTAGCCTGATAAATGAATACATATGTTTTATATTTAATGCCTCTCGCTTTTATCAGCCTTGTATATAATGAAATACGGGAGAAAATTTAAATTTAGCTTATTCTCAATTTTCTCACAGTAAAAAGTGTAATAAAGTAGATTAAAAATAGTTTTATTGAGTAACTATAACTTTTCTTGGCCGAACTGTCACAAAATTGACTCAACATGACAACAATCTGCGTACTTCTCTAGTTATATCTATCCAAGCACTGGAAAGGCCTGACTTGACCTTTTACAAAAAGTTGATGAACGAAACTCCTACACGTGGTAGGAATGTTCACTATAATGAACGCAGATTTTAAACCCACACATTTTAGGGTTCCCAGCCTCAAAAAGCAATAAAGCCTCAATAGCATCATTTTGTGTATTATTTAGAACTTTCTTCTAGGTCTTTTCCTTGAAAAACTAGAGCAAAAAAGTAGTTGTTCGAATATCCTGAAGCAAGTAAAACATATTTCTGAGTGAACGTGATCGAAAAGTTATATGTAAACATATTTTGACGATCGCACTAAAGCCTACAAGATAGGCGTATAGAAGTTTTACTTCAATAAGTAGATTAATTGTTCTACTTCCTTATTCGCAACGGGCCATTAGAAACTCACTAACTACACAACACAACATACTCGTCACTTCACATCAGTGTTTCGCGGCAGGTAGAGACTCCCCAGCCGTGCCAGCTCTTTTTATCTACAATGTAACAATATTACTTTCCACATCAAATCAGCTCTACATACAATAACAATCCACACTAAACGCCGTCTAATACGATCTAACGCCGCACACGCGGGAGCTTATTGCTCTAAGGCTCTACATGTTATTGAAGACATCAATACGGAGGCCTTGTGTACAGGGGGGAGGGACGGGGGAGGGGGATGATGTGCAACATGATTAGTTAAATCTGGCTGAATGTTTAGATTCTTTGATAGTAGCAAAGTAGAGATGTAGAGAAATGAATTACAATTATTATGGTCTATACGTTACAGATATATACTGAGCTGGGATCAAATAGAAATATCATTTTTTAAAGGTGTTATAGAGTATTAGGGCGTTAGTTATATTATGTTTATATTTAAAGATAGGGGTGGCAAAAGAACAGTAGAAGCCATTTTCATGACTTCCAACGCCCGTAGACACACAATAGAGGTCACACAGATACGCTGCTCTTTTTCTTCCGGACCATTATTTCTATTGTTTTATTACGCTAGCAACCCTTTTTATAACCTTCACCAAGGACTCTACAATACATATTAATAAATGCAAAAGGTATACCAAATATGTATGATGGTTACTGTTCCACGCAAAAACAGATTCAATTCTACTTGGCACGTATAGGTTACAATCTGAACACAAAAATACGTTTCATTCCGAGAATGTTTCTCGTGGGACAAATTTTACTCCGTCGAAGCCCTCGGGCGCTGTTATCTGTAAATCTCTATTCTGGAGCCTAGTATTTTTTATAATATAGTGGGACAAACAAGCAGTTATGCCTGCATGCAGCGGAATTGTCCCCGCACGTGGAAGTATTTCTCACTTGCACGAGGCCGGCGTAAAGTGTATTGTGCTGTCGCGTTTCGTGTGGTGTGTGTACGGGCGGCATGTAAGTGGGAGGAGGAAGGAGGGCAACGCATGTCAATAACCTCTGTGGGGATGGCCATGGGCGTCGGTAGCCAAAAAAATAGTTCCGACTGCTCGTTTGCCCCCTTATAGATACTTTAATAAAAGTGTGGGTAGCCCTTGGCCTAATTAAAGGGGGAGGGTGACGCACACAACCTTTATGTCGATGTCTGTGTGTGTCAATAGCCATGGCTCCAACTGCTTCTTTGCACCCCTTACTATAAAAAAAATCGGATCATCTGCGATCACCGACGCCCACAGACATCCGCAATACCAGAGGTTTCGCGTTGCCTTTTATAAAATAAACTATACCTACTCTCTATCATCTAGAACTCTAGTACTTCGGCTGAACTTTATCGATTAGAATTCGGACGAAGTTGAAACCGCAGAGAAACTAGACAGGTCTAGACTTGTAGGTCGGGAATTGATTCTTCATCATTATCACTCACACTTATGTTTTAGTTCATTATTTTATTTTTAGTACCTACATTATATAATTACGCTAGATGTAATTTATATAAAACTCAAAGGTGACATAGTGATCTATCAACGCACAGCCCAAACCACTGGACGGATCGGGCTGAAATTTGGCTTGCCGGTAGATGTTATGACGTAGGCATCCGCTAAGAAAGGATTTTTAGAAATTCAACCCCTAAGGGGTTGAAATCGGGTGTTGAAGTTTATATGAGAAATTAAACGCGGGTGAAACCGCGGGGCACAGCTAGTATACAATATATGTAAATGTATATTATAGATTTTTTGTATATTTTTTTAAATTTTTAATATAAATATGAAGTTCTACTATAAACTACCTACGCCCATTAATATCTACACATTTCAATGGGTGTAGGTAGTCGTTAAATGGTTCCGATTTACCCCATTAGCTATTAAAAATAGCAGAACATTCTTTAGCTAATAACTACTAACAACATTTGACTAACTAAAAGAAATTTGTCACCTGCTTATATTCAGCTCCGTAGTAGAAAGGTCTAAAATACACAAAACTAACAAACATGTGCCGATCTATATAACACTTTATTACAATAATTTTGATCCGTAGAGGGAGGGAGGAAGAAGGAGAGCAACGCTCCTGTATAACCTCTATGTGGATGTCTATGGGCGTCGATGTCATGAATATCGCTCCGACTGCTCTTTTGCCCCTCTATACAATGTACGGTTCATACTTTTTGAAAGAAAGAAAGAAAAAGTTTTTATTCAAAATAGAATTACAGGAATTACTTATTGAACGTCAACAATTAAATCTGCCACCGGTTGAACCCAAGCCCTGTCCTGAGAAGAATCGGCGAAACAAACTCAGCGGGCCTCTTGTTGTGATCAGATGTAAAATTAAAAAATATAAAAATACAAATACATTTGCATATGATTGCAATACAATTTATGAATTTACAATAATTATGGTACAGAAACAGCCTGGGGGGAGGGTACTAATCCCAAGATGTGGTATCTGTCATATAATCTTGTTCCGGATGACCACGCCGAAACAATAGCTAACTAGTAAATTCATTAACTTAGTCCTCTTTATAATGCTTTGTAATTGCCCCATAATAAATAGTCTAATCAGATAATAGTTATTGTTAGAGATTCTCGCATAATTAATAGTTAACTTTAGATCATTATCAGTCCATTTTGTCCAACTAGAATAGAATATAGAAAAAGATGTTTTTGTCTCATAATAACGAACTTTCGCTTTATTTACTAACGGAAAGTTTCCAGTACATAATAGGGATGTGCCATGTATCTAAATATGAGCAGGATAGACTTAGTCTTTGTCTTCAACTTTGTATTAGAGTTTTTTATTAGTCAAATATACCTAATATTGTATAATTGTTGTATAAACGTGTGTTATTTGTATGTTTCTTTCTGATAAATAAAGATTGGTTAGGATACACACACACACTTATGCCTGGCAGACCGAAATGTGTGTTGAGGTGTGAAAGAGAGGTGCTGAAAAGCAACCGCGTACACCCCACTCGCATAATCGGCCTTCAGTGCATACTTAACGCCATACATTGGGAGATTGACACGCTCAACCTAGTATCGAATCGGAATAGTTACGCTGTCCATTCAAGAAAAGAAGAAGTCAGCAAAATAGAAAAATAGTTCCTGTAGCAGCTGAATAGTTCCTGTTGCAGTCGAAAATAGAAGGCCCGTGCAGTCGAAGAAAGAAGTTCGCTGCCCGTGAAGCCCGCCTCCATAGCAGCCCTGCTGGTCGCCGGAGGAACCGATTCGAGCCACTACGAGGGTGTCACGCGTCTCCATCTCCCAATTAGAGTAACACTTACACATTCACTAGTTTTGTCAAACTATAATTCTGTGTTGTTTGTTAACACCGCCCACATCGCCGATTTCCCCCTTTTTCTCCCTTTTATTTTCTTCGCCATCACCCAGTTGAGCCAGCGCCAGGAGGTGCCGCCACAGGTGCGAAGAGGTGCCTGCAGCAGCGCCCCGCCGATAGAGATACAGTCCACTGCAGCCGTGTTTCCGCTCGGTGCCGGAGCACTTGAGCGAAACGTGGCCGGTCGCTTAGCCCATAGGAGCGACTATCGTTAGAGAGCAAAGACGAGAGAGAGAGGGCCAACGCTCGACACCCTAGCTTTCGAGTCACTCTCGCTGTGATTCTTTAAGAGAATCACCTAGGTACTCGAATGAGTACATAGCGTGTACAACTGTGCACGAATAGGTGGCAGGATCAACAGGGGTCACATAGGTATTCGTCAGAGTACAACTCAGGAGTTGTACATAGGCCATACATGAAAGTTCAACCGAACTGATTGGGCCACCGTACAAAATCCTGACCAGGTAAAATAAGCACAAGTGTACCTCGTACAACAAGTGTACCTCGTACAAATCTGTTACCTTATAGTATGCCTTACCACACAAACGCTCTTTAACAACTTTTTTAAATTTATTAATCGAAAGTTTTTGGACGCTTTCTGGGTTTCTATTGTAGAGGCATACGCATTGTTCCCGAAAGGAATTCTTTACTTTACTAAGTCTATGAAATGGTATGTCTAATTTATGTCTTTTTCTCGTATTCCTGTTATGATTATCATTTTTGGTTCTGAATTCACTAATGTTCTTTCTTACATACAAGACATTATATAAAATGTATTGAGTCAGTATACCGATGTCCTTAAATTTATTTCTAAGTGATATATTGGAGGCTAATTGGTAAATTGCACGAACAGCTCGCTTCTGCAGCACGAAAATAGTGTTTATGTCCGCAGCGTTTCCCCACAACAGCACGCCGTAAGATATAATACTGTGAAAGTAACTAAAATAAACTAATTTAGCAGTATATATATTCTAATGATATGCCAATGCTATGCTATGATTTAATAAAATACTAAGATATGGTGGTGATGCTGTGTGTTTGCTATTGAGTGCACGTGCGCAGCTCGCCGCACTACATCGTGCGCTGACTAAATCTAACTCGTAACTAAAACGGTAATGCACTTACATTATTATGTAGATAGCGAAAAGTACATAGATGGTGAAGATGCGCTCTGTACGGCTGCACCGTACATACTATATTAAAAAATGTTTAAATGACCTAGCCCGATATTTGGTAAGAGGTAGTGCTGCTTGCATGCAGTCGAATTGGGCCGGCACGAGGGACGTACCTCTCGCTTACACGCTGTGCTGTTGGGTTTCGTGCGGTATGTAAGTAGCCGGTGACCCGTGGAGGTGGGATGAGAAAGGAGAGCAGTGCATGTATGTAGCCTTTATGCGGATGTTTGTCGGTAGTCATGAAAATGGCTCCGGCTGCTCGTTTGACCTATATCATATATCCTATATCATAAAAAAAATATATATAATTCAACAACAACTCTTAAATAAAACCTCAAATAATCTCTCCAAAGGCTTCTCCACATTGTCTCTTTAATTTCCGCCGTGCACAACTGGCTGGAGGTCAGAGGTCAGGGTCGCGTAGAGGTCGCTAGAGGTCGCCGGGAGGTCAACGTATAATCCGATCGAAGTGGAGGTCAATACATGAGCACTTGATAGTTTTGAGCACATCTAGTTGTTCTTTGTTCTTTGGTATTTTAATGGCTTTTGTGTGACGTAATTTTTTTTTTATAGGATAAGAGGCAAACGAGCAGGTGATAGAATACTTTCGCCGCCCATAGAAAACGCCTACAAACATCAGCATAGAGGCTATACAGTTGCGCTGCCCTCCTTTCTCCTCCCACCTCGATAGGCCACCGGCTACTTACACACCGCACGAAACGGGACAGCACAGCTGTCATATTGCGCCTGTGTCGTGTAAGCGAGAGGTACCTCCCCGGTCGTGGCGGCCCAATTCCACTGCATACAATGCAGTGTGGCACTACCTCTTACTACGTTACGTTACGTAATACTGTTGTTACACTGTGGTGTATACCAATACCGATTTTTTTAAGGAGGCAAACAAGCAGTCGGAGTCTTTTTCACGTCTACTCAATACTCACGTCCATGGAGGTCTGTATAGTGATTACACAGATGCGTTGCCCTCCTTCCTCCCCCCCGCCATGGGCCGTACATAATACAGGTAAGAAATAACGGCAATTAATGACTTTGTCTCACTTTCGGGAGGCGTTTTTTATAGCAGAGGTACAAGAGAAGTGGTACGGTTTTTTTTTAATAGCATAGGAGGCAAACGAGCAGTTAGGTCACCTGATATAAAGTGAACACCAATGCCCACAGACATCCGCAACACCAGAGGTCTAACGGATGCGTTGCCGACCTTTGAGGAAAGAATAAGCTCTTGGTGATGGTTTGGTGATTTCCGACTGACAACTGCACAACTCTAACTCATATGTTTCCCTCTTCCTTCCAACTAAACAAGTTTTCACTTGAAAAAACAAGTATTTAATAACTCGCATATAACGCATGTTTTAATTAAATACAGACACACTTGGAGTTGAAATTAAAAAATTTTTACTCGACCCCAGCGCACTTCAAATAACGATTAAGTCCGTTTCAGCTGAGTTCAAATAAGAGGTCATTCGTGGGTAAGATGTGTGAACTTATAAAAACCCTTTCAGCGAGTGTGGGGGGAGCCTGAGGGGGAGGGGTGTGTTAGTTTATTTAAACGGCTTTAAGATGACATGAGTGGGTAGTTATTATAATTTATATATAAAAGGCAAAACTGACTTAAATATTAATGCACTGTCGAAACCACTGTACCTAGAAACATACAATTTAGAACAGGAGTTCGTATATAGTATAAATAAGCACTATATTTTTTTGCAAATTCAACAAAATCGTTGGATAGTAGGTGAAGTTTATTGATCATAAGACACGGGTAAAGTCACGGGGCACGACAAATCTATAATTTTTTTATGTACAGTACAGATCGGATCACCGAGATGACAAACGCCTAATTGTCACTTTTCACTTTTAACGGTAACAGTAAGATAGGATATATCTTTTTTATTTTACATAAAATAGAGTGAATATAGGAGGAGGAAGGAGGGCAATGCATGTGTATATACGTATAAATCTAAAACAAAATATATGAGGATGTCTATGGTCATGAAAATAGTATGCTTTATTATCCTCTCACACCATAAAAAAATATTAAAAAATCCTTCTTTTTCAATTTCTCTCTTTTACCCACCCTCTATCCCTAACCGTATCCCGCCTCATCCCCGCGTATCCCCAAAAGCCTTATTTATTCAAAGGCCATTAAAAATAAGCCGGTCTTCAAATGGCCTATTGTCCTGTCAGCGACACTCGTAGCGCTCGTAGCGGTCCGTAGCGCTCGTAGAGGGCGTAGCGCATCAATTACGCTCACAATGGAGCCGTAGCCGTGACCGAGTCATCATCAACACGCCGCTGGTTATACTCTCATTTATAAAAAAGTTATTTTTATTGACCTCGGTATTTTCAGACCTAGGGATCTTCAAGAAAAGAGCTTAATCTTCTCTCAAAGACTGGCAACGCATCTGTCAGACCTCTGGTGTTGCGGATGTCTGTGGGCGTTGGTGATCACTTTACATCAGGTTGCCAAACTGCTCGTTTGCCTCCTATGCTATAAAAATGATCTTGTTGCATTGCAGTGAGAATGTGGCGAGCACAAAAGGAGGCGCGTCTCGCTTACACCATGCCGATATTTCATGGGCTTGTGAGTTTCCGGTGTCCTATAAGAAGGTTTATGTTTAATTTATAAAACATTACCTCTACTGTATTCGAATTAGGCCAGCAGGACCGGTGAAGTTTCTCTTGTTCAAACAACGCTTATAGTGAAAGCTTTTAGCTGTGACATACTGTCGCATTTCATTGAGTTACGAGTTTTCGGTAGCCCAATCCATCACACTTCACAAGGTGACGAGTTTCCTATGGCCCATTGTATCATATTTCATAAGGTTACAAGTTTCCAGTGTCCTCGCAGAAGTGAAGGACGTCAAAATGTTAATAATTAAAATATTTATTGTTAATACAAAATGGAACAAAACCTTAATATTAAGATAAAGCTTTAATAACGTTACGCAGTGAATTCAGCTAGTACATTGAATTCTCGTCATATTTAATAGGGGGGGGCTTGTGAGTTTCCGATGGCCCATTATAAGGCAAAGATGACAATACGTTCATAATGGTCACATAACGCCCATGGAGGTGAAAGGAGGTAGTTGACTAACGCATCTATTTATCACTATGCGGATGTCTGAGGGCGTCAGTAGTCATTAAAATGGCTCACACTGCTCGTTTCCCTCCATTTACCTTATAAAATAAAATATTATTATTATTATTAATACGAAACGACATCTAAATAGAGCCTTAATATTATGGTAAGGTTTTAATAACCGTACCCAGTAAATTCTGGTTATCACTGTATTCTCGTCACGTCTAGACCTCGCCACATCTGCTCAGGTCATAAGGAGCCAGATCCAGGGCAATTACAGACGTCTAGATACCTAGGTAATCCAGTTTTGGTAAAATTTTGTCATTGATTATATTGGGAAAATAAATACAGGCGCTGAAGATAGAAGTGAAAATGTTGTTACTAATTTAAAATGCTACACGTGTCCAATAGTGGAGGTGCGTAAAGCATGTTGCTGATGCGTGCTTATTTTTTTTTGTTTTAAGTCGTTGAAGTAGTTTTACTTTTTCTTTTTTTTTTATGGTATAGGAGGGCAAACGAGCAGTCGGAGCCATTTTCATGACTACCGACGCCCACAAACATCCACATAGAGGCTATACAGATGCGCTGCCCTCCTTTCTCCTCCCACCTCCATGGGCCACCGGCTACTTACACACCGCACGAAACGCGACAGCACAGCTGTCACTTTACGCCGGTCTCGTGTAAGCGAGAGGTACCTCCCCGGTCGTGCCGGCCCAATTCGGCTGCATGCAAGCATGCAGTGTGGCACTACCTCTTACTAAAAACTTTCAAAATAAGAGGACTTTTTTTCATTATATTCCTACTAATATTATAAATGCTTATTATTTATATATTTATTTGTTTGTTTATTACTCCTTCACGCAAAACCTGCTGAACCGATTTTCATGAAATTTAGCACAGACATAAAGGGTAACTTGGATTAACACATAGTTTTTATTCCGAAAAAATTTCCCTATGGGATGCCATGGGATGATTTTCTATTTTCCACGGGATCGAAATTCACGCGGGTGAAACCGCGGGGCGCAGCTCGTTGATTATATAATTATCTATACTATCTATATATAAATCTTATGGTATTTTATAACTTACTAGCTGCGCCCCGCGGCTTCGCCCGCGTAAATTTCGATATCGTGGAAAATCATTCCATGGCATCCCTCAGGAACATTTTTTCGGGATAAAAGCTATCCTAT
>LUGF01003837.1:7071-39505 GCA_001625245.1 Calycopis cecrops | reverse complement strand
CGTATTGTAAGGCTTATATGAGTCTCCGGTAAACCCTTTTTAGAGGAGGAGCTACAGATACCTAGTAATAATACCCGTTGTGGCCGGCAGTCACTTTTCATCTTTGGCTCCGACTGCTCATTCGTTCCCATGGGCGTCGGTAGCCACAAAAAAAGATGTGCTAAGACCACACAATTGAAGTAAAACTTAATTATTGATTTTCATTACCGCAATTACAATGACATAACATGTCATATGATATTTATTTTTTAAATACAAAAAGTCTTAATCGAATTCGAATTTTGAATTGGAATGAACTTCCATTAGCCTCACCTGATGTGTGATTTTTGTAACGCTCTCTCCAGCTTTCTGTCAAGCGCGCGTATTTCTGTTGTACCTGCTTCAAAAACTCTAACTGCTCCTCTGCCCTGTACTGTAAAAAAAATCCCTGTCCGTGTATACACCGCTCACGAGAAGTACCAGGACACCATGAGCGGTGCGCAGTAAATATTTAGTTCACAATTATCGTTAATATAATCGCAAAACTCCGCCGCGGATTTAGTTGCGGTTGGAATGTTTCAGACTGATTGATAGGTACTAGTGATGTGACTGGGGCATATCGATAAATATTACGATAGATTTTTTTTTATTTGGTTTAAGACGTCAAAAGGGCATTTGGAGTCATTTTAATGACTGGCGAATAAGCGCAGCATTATAAGGGCTCGCGAGATTTTTAAGCCGGTGTGAATATTTCTTATATTTTTTTTAATATTATCTAACACATCTAGACATATATTTAAATTACTTATAGATTTCCGTAAAGTGTACCACGAATATGTATTGGCAGTGGGATAGTGTGTGCACCGACGCCCATAGATATCCGCACAGACGTTATACAGATGTGCCCTCCTTTCTCCACCCCTGGTCCACCATATTATACTTGCACCACACAAAGCGCGACAGCACAGTTGTCATTGTACGCAGGTATCGTCTAAACGAAAATAATCTCGGAGAATTCGGCTCCATGCATGCATGCAAGCATCGTTGTTGTATTGTACTCGGAACAGGTCGGCATTACATGGCATCGGTGTGAAGATATATAGTCGCATAGCCATTTGTGACTTTAAAGTCACTCAGTGGAGAAGAAAAAGAAATCTACACATTTGTATAAATTATACCAATGTTTATGCGGCCGTACATGTTCTGACTGTGAAAAAAAAATTGAGAATGTCTTCTTACGACAATATTATTAATGTCGCGTCGTTTTTAAGCGTATTTTTGTGTTCATTTTTGAGCATGACTATTTAAGGTAGGACAGCCCATTTGCATTACCTTTGTTGGTATGGTGTATAAATTAGATCTAATTAATAGCTTTCTGTGAGAGGTACGCAAGTTACTGCATTGCATCCTGTAGGCGTTTCTAAAAGAATTTACATAGTGTTTTCTGTTGTTTCTGATAATTCAGATGGCCTACTGGAGAATGGGGTGAAGGAGGGCGTCTCTAGTATGCGGATGTTCATCGGTGTCCGTAGTTAAGAAAACAAACTCATTGGTTGTTTGTTCACATGTTAAAATAATACTCAGTAAAGCGGCGGCATGGCGATACGTACGTTGTAATGTATAAGTAAACTAGCTGCGCTCCGCGGTTTCACCCGCGTAAATTTTGATCCCGTGGAAATATCGAGATAAACAATAGATGTTGGCTGATTAATTATCAGACCTTACCATTAGGTACACAATATTTAATGAGAATCGATTGAGCCGTTTCGGAGGAGTATGGTAACTAACATTGGGACACGAAAATTTAAATGTATAAGATTAAGGCACCTCTGTTTTTTTTGAGACTAAAAGCATTTTAACGTCCATGTTTATATGTGTGTGTGCCAAATTTCATGCAAACCATTCAATAGTTTTTTCGCAAAACATACGTCCAAGCTTAATTTATAATATACCTAAGTATGACATACAGCTGAAGAGAAAATCTTCAATTTATTTTAATTTTAATAAAAACTAAGATAGAAGCTGCATTTTAACTTGCGTCATCGATTTCAGAATAAATTTAAATATCTTACATCCCTTTGAGCTCGTGTGAAGTAATTTCTCTGGTCTGGCGAAGTGCTAGTCGCGTCACTTGGTTATCCTCAACTGAGGCCGAAGGCAGATATTAATCGAGCGTGTATGTATGTATGTATGTGTGTATGTTGACTCGTATGTTCCCTGCTACGCAGGCTTGTTGGATTTTAACGTAGGTGTCAATTCGTGTTGATAAAGCGATACTGGGTACCTACTGGGTACATACTAATGTACCTACTAGGTACATTTAATATATCTAAGACAGTCAAGCAATATTATTTTGATGGTATGTAAGATGTTTGTTAATTTTGAAATGTACATCTAATATTAAAAATGTGAATGTATGTTTGTTGTGCATTCACGCCAAAAGTACAAGTAACTAAACTAATCATATTTTAGAGGTATCACCGATGCGAGGGAAGCAATGGGTGAAAGCAGTGGACTGGCTAGGGAGTGAATAAGAGACATACTTATGAGTTATGAGTCCATAGCTGCTAACATATACCAGCTATGCCTTTGTGAAACCGAAGTGTTGTTAGACCATAAACAAAAAGAAAAGAGGCAATGTTGGATTTTAAGAACAAATTCTTAATTATCGACTTTTCGATAGCGCAGCCAGAAATGCTAGTTATCGATATAACCGAGCGCAGCACTATTCCGCATCGACACGCGTGCGATTGGGGCGCCATCTGCCTCGCTCATTAACTAAATGCACATTTTCACAACACAATCATTTTACATAACATCAGTCACTGTTGGACAAATTAGGACGTCATTTAATGGAATAATGTCGGAGTTGCTACGTTAGAGCCGGATTTGATAGAAATAATGAAGACTGTCTGTAGGATGTGAATTGTTGGAGATCAGTCGTCTTGGTGTTGATTGAGGGAGGCATGTGTGCCCCCAACCTCCCCCCTCGAAAATACTGCTACCTTGTCGTGGTGTGGATGGGGGCAGTTTCCGTGCCTCTTTGGTCCCCAAGGCTATGAGGCAGAGGCCAGACAAAGAGCAGCTCAATTGAGGAGCCCACCACCCGTCACTCTGAATCAGCAGAGGGCGGTGTGGATTGGAACGAGTGGCGGGTCCAAATTGGACATTGGTGACGTGCTTCTTTGGAGTATTGGGTTCAGAGGTCGGGATGGGACCTGATCCTATTCTACTCGCGGGAGAGATTGTTCAGAGGCAGTCGGACAGTCCCAGGGGGGGAGAGGTCTGGCCTTTCCACCGGGGTCAGCCTGTCGGAGGGATCCTGTTGCTTGTAGATCCGGGACGCTCCAATTATAGCGGCTGAAGACATTGCACTAAATGTCGAGTCCGACATAGGTCTTAGGGCCACTCGGGCTTCTAGGTATCTTACGTAAATGTATTCCTTTGCGTAAATAAAAAGGCCTACGTGCCATCGTGAACTGATAACGGCTGAAAATGATAGAAGAAACACTTACTGTTACAAGAGGTCGTCAGCTCGTTGACGGCCATCTTAAGTAGGCAAGAAAGAACTTTTAAGTAACAGTTATATTTCATTATTTCATCCCAATTGATAGTGGTACAGTAGGCGTCGTTATAAAAATGAATTACATTCCCTAAATATGACTACGTTTTAAATGACTATAATGTATTTGCGACAAAAGGATTTACTCGCTTTTACTTTTCGATAAGCAATCTTACATTACATATCATGGTCGCCGCACATTTATCAACTCGAAAACGGATCGTAAGCGCCTCGCCTAGAAAAGCGAAGACGATAGATTGAGTTACGTTTCTCATTAGTGTGCGTTGCAGTATGGAGTTTCATACAAATAATACTGACCGGCTCGAGGTGATACGGTTACGATCCCTTTTCGAGTTGATAAGTGTGCGACCATTATAGGGCATAGGTATATGAGCAGACCAGTGTGTGTATAGGTTTCTTTTATTTTCGTGGGGAAATACGTTTAGACACTACTATCCTGGGTGATATTCTCTGGGTGTATGAGTGTAGCGGTTGAACAGAAACCCACTACAACCCCGCGGGTGGCCCCTTCTATATCGAAGTGCCCCGGATCTGTCAGGAACAGGGCACACTCTCTATAGATAGCATTTTTTCAACCAAAAAGACATTCGAATACTGTTTTGAATGAAATGTTGTCTTAGCGGATTTTATCGCGATTTATTTAGGTATTTCACCCGACGTTTCGGAAGCTTTACACCAACCGTGGTCGCGGGTGGACTGAAGTGACAGACGTCCCGATATTTATATATACTTGTCCCGATGAACGCAAAATGTACGTATTGTATCTTAAGGTCTTGAGGTGTTATATTAATTGGTTTTTTAATTTGATTATGTGTAACACACATCTTCTCTAATGAAATTTGGATGTTTTCTTACTTTTTTATTATTATATATTGGAGCCATTTTCATGACTACCGACGCTCATAGACATCCGCATAGTGGCTATACAGATGTGCTGCCCTCCTTTCACCTCCCTCCTCATGGGCCACCGGCTACTTACACGCCGCTCGAAACACGACAGAACAGCTGTCACTTTACGCCGGTCTCGTGTAAGCGAGAGGTATCTCCCCAGTCGTGTCGGCAATTCGGCTGCATGCAAACATGCAGTGTGGCACTACCTCTTACAAAATAATCTAATCACAATAGCCTCACAGATCATACTTAATTGTTCTTTGGCGAGGATCTGTGCTTTATTAAATCTTATATAATAATGTTGTTGATGTTAACATGATCTTGTTAAAAATGTTAATTATCTAATTTTTTTTATTTATTGACCAACCTCAGTGTGTTCACAGACAGCAGATTTTGTAACACGTGAATTTAACGTGATAAAATCCGTTAAAATACTTTTATTATAATGTGCAATGGAAAGTTCACACTGCTTAGTACGAGGCAGGTGTTTGGTGCAAGTGTTTAGTGATTAGTACAAAACACGTGTGGACAACTGATTAGTGCACGTAATTAGTAACCTGTTTAGTAGACACCACTATTCACAGCACTTTTACTAAATACTAAACACCTGGTCGCACTTATCAAAGTGTGAACGGGCCTTTACGTAAACTTTCGAAATCATAATGAAATATTGTCGTTTCATTTTCCTGTCAATCTCCAGCGGTACGACCGGTGAAAAAGGATAACTTGTGACAGCGAGGCTGACATGCTCAAATATGGGAATCCGTTCGGAATTTTTTGAAACATACAATCGAGTTATTTCCATCCTACGAATCAAAAAGGAGAAAAAAATGCATTTGATCAAACATGTCTACAGATATCGCATGGACGGCGTGCATATCTGGGGAACATGTATTTTTACTCGTGTTCTGAAAGTTGCGAGTCCGTCCCTTTGGAACGGGATCTGATATTTTATTTACGGCCGCAGCTATATATACCTGTGTTAGTTACTTTTATTGGGTACTAGCTGACCCGACAGACGTCTGGTCATTATTGGAAAATGTGGTGCCTTGGTCATGGATGTTTATCTATGTATTATATGTATTTCTATAATAAAAATCTTAAATATATTCCGTTGTCTACTGTCTAGTACCTACCCGTAACACAAGTCCTTACGGTACTTAGCACGGGGCTAGGCTAACGTGGTGTGTTAAGTCCACAAATATTTATTTATTTATTTATTTATGTAGCCGAATTGTAAATACGTTATTTTGCCCTACAATAGTGTACTTCAAGTCTAAATACGACTGCAGCATTATATATATTGATAAATTATAGCCATTATGGTACCGAGGACTAATACCTGTATAACAAAAAAAATCATCAAAATCCGTCAGTAATTTTTGCGCGTGCGCCGCACAACAGACAGAGACAAAACTTCTACAGTTTTATTATATACAATAGATACTACATATTGTATACTAGTTACACCACTTTAGTCTAGTCTATTATTATCCTAAGTAGTTGTGTTAAAGTATTACGACAACGGACAAGATACTCACTATTATTTATCACAATTTTAAGAAATTTCATGAAAATAAAGTTTGAAATAAGAGGTAGTGCCACATTGCATGAATTCAGTCGAATTGGGCCTCCAATTGGAAGGTACCTCCCGCTTACACACTGGCAGGGCAGCTAGTAATACGATAAAATCAGCTAAAGCTGTTTTATTGAATAATATTCGTAACCTAAAACTCTTTTTTCGTTTCAGCTGGATCGCAAATGGACCCAGATGTAGACAGACACTAGGGCTCGGATACCGACCGATTTGCGTACAATGCAGCACCAACTAACCCCCTTCTAATCGTTTAATATTCCCGCTGATCTCACAACTGCTAATATTGAAATATGCTAATTTAGGAGAGTATTAAATGAATTATTAATGTACCGGGTTAGAGTGACAAGAGCAGGCGAAACAGGGTACTGACATCGTTTACGTTGGGTAAAGCGATCTATAATTGCGTGTTTATATAGTATAAGAGGGTTAAGGAGCAGTCAGAGCCATTTTCATGGCTACTGACTTCGATATCCGCATAGAGGTTACACAGAAGTAGGACAGCCCTACTTCCTTATCCCACCTCCATGGCATGGGCTACTTACACACGCCAAACGCGACGGCACAGCTGTTGTCCACCAGTCTCGTGTAAGCGAGAGGTACCTCCTCGGTCGTGCCAATTCGGCTACAAGCATGCACTCGTCCTAAAATGAAACAGAATATTCCACGCACACAACAAAGCTTCACAATCCAATTCCGGCCCCGCTGCTCCCGCCACGCGACACCGCGGCCTCATGGTCTGTATTTACCAGTTCCCAATTCATTTAGCGGACTGCGTCGGTCCTACAGTTAGCTAACGCCGTTAGTTTTAACTCGCTTGTTCGTTTTATTCAAACTTCACTTGTTTTTATTTCTCAAGTGAGGTTAGTTACACGTTGGGTGAAAATTTAATTTGTTAAAAAAATATGTGTCCTATGTGTTTCATGGTGGCTATGGTTGATAGACTGGAGCGGGGTCAATGACGGGACCACCGCTGGGGGCTTGTCCCGGCTCCTAGCTTATCACCGTGAGAAGAGGGCTGCAGATATCCCATAGGATATCCTAGGTTAAGTTTTATAGATCACCAACATTGTTAACTTGCTTTGATTCCTCCACATATTATACCGTTTTACAATAGTATAAATTATTATAGTATAAATTATATAATATCTAGTATAAGAAATTTTTTTAAACTACTCCCGCCATGTCTCAGTGGCAAAAAAAACTATTGGAAGACAAAATTCATTTCAGACTAAAAGTATTTTTATGTCATTCTTGTTTTTCACCTATGCCGACTTTAATCATGTTTTTTTCAGTAGTTTTACGTAAAGAGTTACAAATACACATACAACCTTTTGCAAGTATAATAATAATAGGAATAGACTAATGGTTTTCCATCACACTTAAAACAAAAAAAAAAACAATTCATTTCACGGAAAAACTGCATATTTGCGTGTTGTATTTCTCCGCACGTGCCAGCCCTATTCCCTGTAACATCAACAACCCTCACCACAGAGTACACATATCACAACACCAAAGCCTCACAGGTGAGCTTCAAAAGCAATTACTTGAGATGTCAACGACAAAATCAAAGCCGGCGCGGCGCCTGTTGACGAAAACAAATTATGTGACGTGATATTGTAACATATCATGTGCTGATGTGTTAAGTTTACGACAATGGCGCTAATTACAAGTTAAATGTATTAAATTTTAATTAATTTTGCTTGTGAAATTGGTTTATATAGGAATTGATAAAAGACTTTCAATTCTATGCTACTGTAAACAGATATATTGTTGTTCTGTGAAAAAAAAGAGATATTGATAAAACTAAGTATGAAAAACTTTAATAAATATTATTAAAATATCTTAACATAATATGTGTACCTATAGCAACGCAAATTTAATGTCATGCTAGCAGACTTCGGCTTCGGCAGCCGTGTATATAGACGAGCCATCTGCGCAGACACAGGTGCACTCTCCATTCCCTCATTCTCGTATTCCGATGGCACAGCAGTCCGACACGACAGGAGAGACATCAGGTACAGGACCGACGGCTTAACGTGCTCTCCGAGGCACGGGGGTGTAACACCGCCAACTTCCTACGGACTGTTATTAGAAATTGAAAAATCTCAATAACAATTTTTTTGGTCCGACCCGGGATTCGATCCCGGGACCCCCACGCTTACCACTAGACCACGAGGCAACGCAATGAGGAAAGTAACTTAGTACAAATATGATCCATCATAAGCTGGGTCCACTAATTATCTGCTACTGCCGATTGGAATAGACATAAGGAGGGAGTACGAAAAGTTGACTGGGGATAGAATCGATATTGAAATACGTTCCAATAGTTTTTAGAATAATAATAAGTACGAGTAAGAGGTAGTGCCAAGCTGCATGCTTGCATGCGGCCAAATTGGGCCGGCACGACCGGGGAGCACCTCTCGCTTACACGACACCGGCGTAAAGTGACAGCTGTGGTGTTGCGTTCCTGCGGTGTAAGTACCCATGGAGGTGGGAGGAGGAAGGAGGGCAGCGCATCTGAATAGTCTCTATGCGGATGTCTATGGGCGTCGGTAATCATGCAAAATGGCTCCGACTGCTCGTTTGCCCACTATACCATAAAAATATCTGACTACGGAAAAATAAAAAATTATTGACATTTTGTCTGTTTCTTTAACCAAAACAAACAAGACGTTTTGACGCAAACTTTACCAATCCATAAAAAATCCCGGGCAGGTTGTAGACTAAGGTAAAAAGGAGTACCCTTGGTATATGTTGCACGCGTGAAAAACCGCGGGGAGCAGCTAGTCAATAATTAAACAACGATGAAATTAGCTATACTAGTACTGTATAGTACACTGCAGTTATTTTGTCATTATACTTATATTGTCGCTGAAATAGCGAGTAATGACTAGAACATTTTATAGAAAACACTTACCTCCTTATTAATAAACATACAATAACTTTATCCAAGTAATAACCTCGTAAAAAACTGACATCTGTCAAATTCCATATTAAAAAAACAACAAGATATATGGAATTTGACAGATGTCAGTTTATTACTAGGTTATTACTTGGATAAAGTTATTCTGTTTTTAGGGTTCCGTATCTCAAAGAGAAAAAACGGAACCCTTATAGGATCGCTTTGTTGTCCGTCTGTACGTCTGTCAAGACCTTTTTCTCTAAAACGCTTGAAGGGATTAAGCTGAAATTTTTGTCAAATACGGAGGTCAGTTACGTCTTGATGCCTTGAAAAAATCACACTTCTAAGTTAATGCAATAAAAAGTTATAGCCATTTATGCACAAATTTTGTATGAAAACGCACTTTTTCGAAAACCTATAGGGTACTTCCCGTTGAGCTAGAATTCTGAAATTTGGCAAGAAGTAAGACCTTACAGTATACATATAGGAATAAATCTAAAAATTGGTAAATAAAATTTATATCACTGGAAAAATCATTACCAACTTATGCATGTAGTTCGTTTCTTACTAAATACATGCAAGCACCCGCATATATAAGTTTGTAGCAAGGAAGTGTAATTATCTCAACGTCTATTACTTTTGCTCATACCTCCCGTTCCTACGGAACCCTCGGTGTGCAAGTCTGACTCGCACTTGGCCGGTTTTTTAATAAGGGGGTTAAGTATATCCATTTAATCACTAGATTCTAGTGTTTAAGCCGTCAGTACACAATTTATTGTGACACTACAACTAGATGGAAATATGGAATTGATGGTTTTGAAGTGAAATCCTCTATACCGGCATTAAGCAGAGAAAATATAACGTTCGCGTCAGCAACATGCTATACATAGCAGCTTCGCTACTACGGAGCTACGCTAACTGTACTACATGCAACTTGCTATCTGGTACGATTTTGAGATTGTTTTTATTTCTCACTTCCAGTTCCTATGATTGCCAGTTTAAAGTACAAGGGGCAAACGAGCAGTTGGTCTTGGTGACTACGAACGTCCATAGACATCCGCAAATTTGACCCAATGGGCCACATTAAGATCTCAAACCAAATAAATCTCTATAGTAAATATTTTACATGGCATTCGATACAAAAATCAATAGATTACTTCCATTGATCCACAGTTATTTTTAACTGTATTCCAATAGTTAAAGCAATAAAAAGTTAAGTGCTCTGAAGGGGAAAAACTGAAAATGTAAAAGAAAAGCGAGCGCCGTTGGCTTTGATAAAAAAAAACTGGCGTTCGACAGGTAAGTATTACCAACTGGAAAATTGAGTTTATTTCAGGACCAGGTGTTCTTGCTACGTTGCAGGCAATAATTAGACCGGAGCGACGGATGCGTATTTAACATTATATACATACGAGTAAGAGAGAGTGGGCCGGCGTGACAGAGGTACCTCTCGCTTACACGATACTGGCGTAGTCACGATTTGTGAGTTTCCGGTGGCCCATGAAGGTGGGAGCAACGCATCTGTATGGATATCGGTAGTAATGAAAATGGCTCCAACTGCTCGTTTGTCCCTCCCTACACTATAAAAAGGCAGTATTCTTCATGTTCCCTTGACAGACTACTACAAAGGTATTTTTCACCGGCCGGTCACCCCTCCTCGCATGTCGACACACAATAACGCTTCACCGATAAGCTGTCGCGTGGTGGCGCCCCATTAGCCGCCGCGTGTCATGTTGTGTTAATTAAATTATAAATAACAGCGGTTTCTGATTTATTATGTCGATAGGCACAGGAGGCTAATGGATATCATTGAGGAGGTACCTCTGGTAATCAAAAAAAAATATTAGTATATGGGGTCAAACGAGCAGTCCGAGCCATTTCCATGACTACCGACGCCCGTAGACATCCGCATAGAGGCTATACATATGCGCTATCCTTCTTTATCCTCCCACCTCCATGGACCACCGGCTACTTACCCACACACCGCACACACAGCACTGCTGTCACTTTACGCCGGTGTAGTGTAAGCGAGAGGTACCTCCCCGGTCGTGCGGGCCAATTCGGCAATGCAATGTTGCACTACCTCTTAGTAATCAAAGTGACGGTTGTGCCGTCGCGTTTTGTGCGTTCTGTAAGTTTACGGTGGCATGTTGGAGGGAAGGTATTATTATATAGGCTTACCTATCTATTTATCTATATTTTACTTACGGATCATCTCTTACAACATTATAATCTCCTGGTACATAAAGATTTATCTCTTTCCCTTCTAACGTTAAAACATGCCATGTAGCCAAAATTCAGCCATAAGTCCTTCGGCGTTTCGTGTGGTTTGTAAGTTTCCGGTGGCCCTTTGTAAGGAGAAAAATAAACAGTGCAAATTCAAAAGTAAAGTAGATCCTGCACATGACGTGATTAACATACGGATCTCTTACCACGTTCTAATATCCTGGTACATAATGACCTATTTCTACTTAAAACCTTAGTAACCTCTTTGGGAGAAAAGTGTCATGCAACCGAATCTGGGCCAACAGAGGTACCTCTTGCTACACGTGTCTCCAACGCTAAGAGATAAGTTAGTTAGCTAGCAGTTCGCATTTCGTGTAGTTTTGTGTTTCTAAAGGCTACATCCGCATTACAACTACGCTTCTATCCGTGGGCGTCGGTAATCATTAAAGTTACAGCTCGTTTGCCCCCTTACAAGAAAACAACAGACAGACAAGTAACCGAAACAAGAGAAAACTTAGAACTATCAAGTAAAACCTGTATTTAATAGCACACACCTGTATCCAACTTGTAGTGCTTAGTTAATGTAGATCTACTTTAGCATTAGCTACATACTTCACTTCAAAAAACCTACAGACCACATTTTACAGCATTCTTTTCCCCTGGTACACAACTCTTCTAGGACATCAAAATTACCTGAAACAAAAAAAATCTCATTAAACACTTGCAGACGGAAAAAAGGAAACTCCGCTCATAATAATTCCGCCGGCATTCCGCTCTCATTTGAATTTGTATCGGAATTTGCATCTGAATGACGGAATTTTGTTTTGCGCTCACTAAGTTGCGACTTGATTCCGTTGTAAAACACCCTTTGTAATTTCAGAGTTATCATGAAGGACTGGGGAAGAATAAAATTAGAACTTAGCTGGTTGTGTGTTGTCTGCAAGAAGCGCGAGAGTATAGCTGTATTGAGTAAGCGAGAGGTACCACATTCGGCCTATTACACATATCTATATAATTTAATTGTAATCATGAAATATTTTCCAGAAATATGTCCAGAAATAAGAAAATTCCATAAAAACTTCACCAACCAAACCAGGCAGTGTGGAATACTCTACCAGCATCTGTATTCCCTAATACCTACAACTCGGGAATCTTTAAATCGAGGGTGAATAGGTGCCTTCTAGACTAGCATGCCCCATCGTCGGCCAAGTCTACACTTTACACCAGGTGAGACAGTGGCGAAACGCAAGCCTATCTAGTATAAAAAAACCTTACCCCCCTATTCCATCCCCCAAGAGATACAATTCTAAAAAACCTTCCTTATTGCTCACTTACATCATAAAAGGAATTCCTGTACCAAAATTGAAGTTTCTAGGTAAATTAGTTTTGACTGCGATTTGATATATAAGTCAGTTTTGAATTTTATATATCCCACTAATATTATAAGTGTGAGTTTGTTTGTTAGGTTCTCACGCCAAAACTACTCAACCGGTCATCATGAAACCTTGTACACATATTCCAGAGGTATTAGAAATGACATTTATTTATTTATTTATTAAGGATCGCCAACAAAGCACAATTACATTATTAAACAAAAAAGCATACAAGATAAAAGGTACATAATATGATATTTATATTTTAAAAATTTAGAGGGGTCAAAAAAAATATTGTGGCATATATTGGAATTATATTGCAGCTTAATGAAGGACTTCTATGTGAGCGAAGCCGCGGGGAATTGCTAGTAAAGATTATAAAAACTACACACTCATGTCATCTTAAAGCCGTTTAAATAAACTAACACACCCCTCCCCCCGGGCTCCCCCACACTCGCTGAAAGGGTTTTTATAAGTTCACACATCTTACCCACGAATGACCTCTTATTTGAACTCAGCTGAGGCGGACTTAATCGTTATTTGAAGTGCGCTGGGGTCGAGTAAAAATGTTTTAATTTCAACTCCGAGAGTGTCTGTATTTAATTAAAAATATACGTTATTTTCACGTTATTAAATACTTGTTTTTTCAAGTGAAAACTTGTTAAGTTGGAGGAAAATATTATGAGAGAGTAAACATGCTGTATACAGGAGAGTCGAGCTTCTCTTGGCTGCAGCGAGTAGGTTCCTCTCCAAAAGGGATAACCGAGCTATATGCGAGGAGGTATAAGCAAGAGGTACCTCCCCGGTCGTACTAGACCAGTCAGACTGCAGTGCAATATTTTGTAATAGCATAAGGGGGCAAGGGCAGCTTGTGCTGACGCCCATAGACATCCGCACAGGGGCTATTCTGATGCGCTGCCCTCCGTCCTCCTCTCCCCTACAGGGGCCATTGGTTACTTACACAGCGCATGAAACGCGAAGGCACAGCTGTCACTTTCCCCCTTATACTATAAAATACCTGTGGGAGAGTTGGTCAGTCCCCCTTTCGACCTCAAATCTTATCTCATGTGGCTTGTCTTCGCTCCCACACCATATAATCAGTGCCGGATTCAGGTGGGGGAGCTCCAGGCCCCGAATATCTTAAGGGCCTCAATATAATTTTGGTAGCCACAAAGGGCCCCGTCTTCAAAGCCCCATGCTAAGAGCTTCATCCGGCGCTGATCAGGTCCGAAAAAGATGCAAAGCCTCCTTTCTCCTCCCACCGCCATGGGCCACTACTTACACACAGCACGAAACGCGACAACACAGCTGTCACTTTTCGCCGAATCGTGAACGCTAGAGGTACCTCCCCAGTTACACCTCTGCATTCAGCTGCATGCATGCATCTCTCGCATGCACGGGAGAGAAGGTCCTTTTGACCCTAAAAAAAAAAGAAGTCTTTCTTTCTTGGTTTCGACCCTAAAGCTCATGTGCTAGCATAATAGGTGTATTGGACTTATTTTCGCTTCTACATCATATCAGGTCCAAAAAGGATGCAAAGCTTTTGGTGGAAACATTTAAACCTCCATTATAATTTATAATAAATTCTGTACACAATTTCATAACAATCCATGTTTATGGTAATTTAAAGTTGTTGGAAGTTGTTTCTTGAATATCAAAGTTTAAATATCGCGATTTATAAAAACAAATTTATATTGCGGTTTAATTTATTTAGTTGAAGCTGAAAGAGGTAGTGGTACTTCATTGCGGCTGAACTGGGCTTAGGTTTTTCGCTCATGATACTATAACTACGTGGCCGTGGCAAATTTATCGGATGGGGCCCCAAATGACGACCAGGCTGGCGCAGTGGTACAGAGCTCGGATAAGCGGAGCAAGTTGCGCGTGTTCGAATCCCGCCTTAGCCATGGATGTTTATCTATGTATTAAATGTATTTCTATAATAAAAATCTTAAATATGGAATATATTTAAGTGGAGCATGTTGCGCCAGGGGTCGCGGGTTCGAATCCCGCCTTGGTCGTGGATATTTATCTATGTATTTCTGTAATAAAAATCTTAAATATATAAAATTTCTTAAATTTATAAAAAAAATATATTCCGTTGTCTAGTACCCGTAACACAAGTCCTTACGGTACTTAGCACGGGGCTAGACAAACCTGGTGAGTAAAGTCCACAGGTATTAATTTATTATTTATTTATTTAATACAAAGAAGCTTTTATATATTATGGTTACTCAGGGGGCAGAGAGTAATAATAAATGTTGAGTTGAAATCCACTTCTGAGGGCCCCTACCGTCTGGGGCCCCGTGGTATTCTGCCGACTTGCCCCCTGTAGTGACGCCACTGACCGCAAGTAATTGTGGTTGTGTTATTGAGGCATATTATAAAGACGTGAACTAAATTACTGTTTGTATTCTTTTCACAGTATAGGAGGGCAAAGAAGCAGCCGGAGATGACTACTTCGTCCATAGACATCCGCATAGATGTTACACAGAACCGTTGTTCTCCATCGTCCTTACATGGGCCACCGGCTACTCACACAGCACGATTTCTTGTGACGTTATCACGAGAAGCTATCGACCTTTTTTCGTTTGCAATTTCAATCAACTTATGAATATATTTTGTTGTCAATAAAAGGGCCGGAGCCCAGCGACGAGGGTCCGACAGATTAATGCATAAAACTGATCCTACGTCCGTCTGTCAGGTTATTGAACGACATGCGTCGTCATCCATCTACTACAGTGTCACTATTTATATTCATCTAAGATGCATTGGCAGCTGGATTGAAAATAAAGTATTTGCATAGTTCTTGCTTGTGTATGGGGTCGAATTATATTCAAATGTTTCTTTAGATGTCTGTTATACAGTTTTTTTTATATAGTATTTAGGGACAAACGAGAAGTCGGAGGCAATTCCACAACTATCAACGCCCGTACACCCTACAGACCATACGGATGCGTGTACAGCTACTTACACACCGCACGAAACGCGACATCACAGCTGTCACTTCACGCCCTTGTCGTGTAACCAAGAGGTACCTCCCCGGTCGTGCCGACCCAATTCGGCTGCATGTCGCGCGACACAAGCTCTCTCCGCATCCGTTTACGCCGCTTAATTTACGCAGTAAACTCCAGCTCTCGAAAAAGGGAGCAAGTGTCATTTAACTAACTGCCACTTAAGTCGCGATTACCGAATCACGTAATTAGTGCACGCAATGTGCGGCTGCGGCTTTTTATTCGGCTGCGGCTCCGACTGCTCGTTAGCTCCGTTGATTTGTGGTCACACTGGTAATATTAATATTAATTTGTGTTTTTTTTTTTTTATGATATAGGGGGGCAAACGAGCAGTCGGGGCCATTTTCGTGACATCCGCATAGACTATAGAGGCTATACAGATGCGCTGCCCTCCTTTCTCCTCCCACCTCCATGGGCCACCGGCTACTTACACACCGCACGAAACGCGACAGCACAGCTGTCACTTCACGCCGGTCTCGTGTAAGCGAGAGGTACCTCCCCGGTCGTGCCGGCCCAATTCGTCTCCATGCAAGCATGCAGTGTGGCACTACCTCTTACATACTCTTGTGTACTGCTGTGGTAGAATTTCAGTCTAGCATATACGTACTTGTTTGATAGAGCTTTAGCAGCGTTTCCCTAACGCTAAAGCCCGACGTTTCAGAACCTTACAGCAAAAAAAAGGTTTACAGCAACCGTGGTCACCGTTGGACTGAGACGTCCGACTTGTTAAATAAATAAACCGCGATATATCCGCTAAAGTTCTTTTATTGTAATGTGTAGGTAGACTAGGTACCTCAATTGAAATATATTAGGCTTTCTGGCTTAATGTCTTATGTTATTCGATTATTTTTAAAGTTTAAGGGGGTAAACGAGCAGTTGGAGCCATTTTTATGACTAACGGCGCCCATAGATATCTGCAAAGAGGTTATACGCATGCGCTGCCCTGCTTCCTCCTTGCACCGCCATGGGCCACAGGCTACTTACACACACGAAACGAGACAGCTCAGCTATCACTTTGCGCCAGTCTCGTGTTAGCGAGAGGTACCTCCCCGGCCGTGCCGGCCCATTTAATTGTCAAATAGTGATAAGATTTATCACTATTGACAATAATCTTTTTATTTTTTAATAATTATATTTAAATTATATCTAGCCCTATATTCTATGTCCCATTGTTGGACAAACGCCTCCCCCCATTTTTCCATATTTCTCTGTTCAGAGCTGCATCACGCCAATCAGGCATACCTACATCGAGTTCATCTCGCCATCTCCTTTTTGGACTGCCGCATCAAGTTTATTTATTTTTAAAGTTATCATATTACTAAAATTAATTTATCCACAAACCGTAGCTCTTAAATAACGTTAGACAACAAATATAGCAACAAAAGATAGCGAGTACAATTGAATTTCGTATTCGAGTTTCAATTTGTTAAAAGCAAAGTTGGAATGTACCGATCTTGTTCAACAGAGATTTTGGAGTTGTTTAACTAATTTTTAACTAAGGCCAGGCGTACATTTTAACTGTATCACTTAAAGTTTTAAGGCTGTATTAATCAAGTAAATAGATCTAATTTAATATTTAATTGTAATTACATTAAAGATAAGTAGAATATCTTTAAAGGATTTTATCGTGGTTTATTTTATTACTAGCTGCGCCCTGCTGTTTCACCCGCGTAAATTTTGTTCCCGTGGAAAATAGAAAATCATCCCATGGCATCCCATAGGAACATTTTTTCGGGATAAAATCCTGTATTAATCCAAGTTAGTCATATGTGTGTGCCAAATTTCATGAAAATCGGTTCAGCAGTTTTTGTGTGAAGGAGTAACAAACAAGTAAACAGACAAACTTTCGCATTTATAATATTAGTAGGATTTATCAAGCCCGACCTCTCGGAGGCCTCAAAGCAACCATGGCCAAGGGTGAGCTGAGAGTATCCTGTAGTCACAAGTTACTAAAAATAACCGAAGATTGTTTTATTATTTACTTGTTCCAAGTGCTGTACTTATTACATCTTGTTGTCTTGAGGTGTTGCTTGGGTTTTTGATTGCATTATGATTTAACTGGTTCCCAAGCAGGGGGACGCTACGTTTTTCTTTAAATAAAAACACTAGCACTGTAAAAAAAAGAGCAAGAGCAAAGGCCCTATCTATGATAGGGGGACACAAAAAAAAAAAAGAGCAGAGGGGTCACTCAGCCACCGTCGCAATCAAAGTTTAAATTTTTTTTATTCCAATAACCTTCATCATCATCAGCAACAAGACACAGATCCAGAGTCCATAAGTAACACAGATCTCCCTCATAAAGCGCCACAGGTCGCGAACATAGCTTGCACCCCTACACGCTACTTTCAACCTTACCTTATACAAGGTTGATAAGAGCAAGAGACATTATATTAAACCACATATACTATAAGTGCCTACAGTTAATCCGAAACTATTTAAAAAAAACTACGACAAGCATACGAAAGTACTTTTTTCAAACAAGTTAAATTGCGAAAAAATGTAATCATGCTTTGTACCGGGCACCTATGCCTCGCACGGCGCGAATGACCCCGGTCGACTATGGGCAGGCGCTCGATCAGATCAAAAATCCTGTGGCTAAACTATAGCTCAGATTGATCTGATTTTTATTTTATATAGCCTGGAAATTATACATAAAGTGGTTTCATTGAATGCCTCTCGTTTTTATCAACCTAGTGTATGTAAGCTGTAAAAAGCTAGCAAGCTACATTGAGCTAAATTTACTAATTACTAAGCGGCTATTACTTACTTACTTATCAGCTAATATCTGCCCACGACAGGCTTCTCTTTTACGCCGTTCAATTCTATCCCGATGTTTAACCTCTCACCTTATCTAAGCTGTACAAAGCTAGCGCCCGCCCTTACAGCATCCATTTTTATCTCGATATTCTCAAGTTTCCACTCGCAACTCCGGGATAGTTCTAGACAAGTTCGCTTCATAAATAAAATATTATCACTTTGCAGTTGTAAACAATTGCTTAAATAGCGGAGCTCCACTCGGGGTTCAACGCTCAGTTCTTTTTCAGTAACTCAAAAGGAATGGAAGGATCACTTGCTTGTAGGTACTTTTGTACGTTTTTTCCAAGGAACGTGTAGATCTTTTTTTTTAATATAAGGAGGCAAACGAGCAGTCAGAGTCATTTTCATGATTACCAATGTTCATAGGGATTCGCATGGAGATTATACAGATGCGTTGCCCCCCTTCCTCCTCCTATCTCCATAGACCATCGGATACTAACTCACCACAAGAAACCCGACGTCACAGCTGTCTCTTTACGCCGGTCTCGTGCAAGCGAGAGGTACCTCCCCGATTGTGGCACTACCTCTTACAAATGTATCACTTGCTTGTCCATTTGTACTTTTTTTTCGGCACCCCGAATCTGAGTTTTTACGATTTACTTTACAAACTACTCTATACATTTTGGTAGACTAAACACAAACGCGTTAGTAAAGTAAATCTTTGTAAAAACTCACACTCGGGGCGCAGGAGTACGTGGAAGGATTGCTCTATAGTTCCTGTCAAATATATAGTGCGTTAAGGCCTAGACAGACGAGGCACTTTTGTCCGCGGACTTTTGTGTCCGGTAAAATAGATCGCTCACAACTGTATCGAGTGACGCAAACGAGGGGTCAAAAGTGCGCGGTACTTTGCATACATTTTTGAACAACGAAAATCCCTCGTAAGCCTTTAGTTATTTTACCTCGGGCGTTAGGTTGGCTAAAAAGACAGAGCTGCCACGGTTACTTTTCTTGATTTTCCTATTAGAAATTAGAATGAAGGAGTAATTCAATAATTATATGGGAATTATGGAATATATAGACAAAACATAAAAAAAAAAAATTCGTGTGACCTGGAATCATTTAAATTACTTCTAGGCTAAGGTTCTCCTTACAACTAACTAAGGACGGCAGTACAAACGAGATTTTTAGTCGCGGCGACCGGCGACTTAGTGGTCGTCCATACTGAAGGCACGGCGACGGGCGAGGCGGCCCCAGCGAGGCGCGAGCTGACTAGCGTTTAGACATTTATCTACATCACTTGAGTTAAGGTTCTTTTTTAATTGACACAACTTCAGTTGGCTTGACATAATGACGCGCGCTGAGTCGCTTAGTGCAGTCGCGCTAGACTCCCGCCGCCGCCACTGCAGTGTGGACACAAGGCGCGTTTTCATATGTTTGATATTTCCGCGCTCGCGCCCGCGCCCGCGCTACGCCCGCAGTGTGGACAACCACTTAGTCGCTGATGCATGTCAATTAATGTCTATTAACGTCTAAATGTAGTCGCGAGATCGCGATACTGTCGCGCGACTCTACTGCGACCGATAGCAGAGTCGCTGAATCCTGCATCGATTCGTCTAAAAGTCGCATGCGCACGCGCGTGGTCTAATAAAGAAATAAATTTATAAAATTGCATAATAATATGAAATGAAATGAAAATGTTATTTTCAAAATTTAAAAAATTACAAATTTTTGACGACCGGTCGTCAAAAATTCAAAACCGACGGTTCAACCCTAGCCCTGCCCCGAGAAGAACTGACGAAACAAACTGAAATAAAAAATTACATGTAAGTACGTACTTCTGTAATAACAGCTCAAGAACCATTTTTTCGTATACAAATAACAAAAATGTCTTCGCTCCTAATCTCCTGGGATTGTCAATTACCACTCGAGCTCGGGGACGAGGGGTGTGGGTTATATTGTTCCTGTTGACAGATGGCGCCAGCGGGGATCGGAGTGTTGGTCGACTAGATTTCTTTGTATGTGTTTATAAATATTATAGAAAGTATATTTTGATATATATAATGCACAATTGAGTATATTGTAGTAGAAATTACGTTATACATATAATATTTAATATATAAGCCCCGCAAACGAAACAGAACATACTATATTCAAGACTAGGTATAGACTATGAAGTGGTAATAATATATTTAAACTCAAAAATGAACGAAAAAATACCAATAAAATAATTAAACATCCACAGAAAGGCCTGTACATCTGCGGCTCCAAGGGTCCTCCACACTCGAGTGCCCTCTTCCCCCTTCTATTATCTTAAAGGGGGCCTTCACGTATTCAAGACGGGGAGCATAATAAGAAAATGTCAGCCCCATTTCCAGGCACCGAGAGGCGCGCGTTTTTTAATTATACAAATTTATAACGAGCCACAAGCACTTGTTACTTATGTTCATGGCTTTTCAATGCGTTGGCTCACAAGTATGGACTTGCAGACATTTCAATGATTTCCGCGCTTCTGAGAAAATGAAAAGACATATCAAATCAAATCAAAAAGTTTTTATTCAAAATAGAATTACAGGAATTACTTTTTGAACGTCAACAATTAAATCTACCACCGGTTCAAGCCTAGCCCTGTCCTGAGAAGAACCGGCGAAACAAACTCACAACTCATAAGTAGATGGACTGGCGGATTTAAGGTCTCTGTCTTACTTAATGACGTAAACTTCTATGGAAATGTAAATAGACGTTGGTAGTGACCAAATAGGATCCGGTTGATGATCCAAATAAATGTGAATTGTATTTTGTACTGCATTTCATTAAGAATGTATTAGTTTATATATTTAGATAATTATTTAATTAATGAGGCCCGATGAGTTTGTTTCGCCGGTTCTTCTCAGGACAGGGCTAGGGTTGAACCAGTGGTTGATGAAATTTTTGACGTTCGAAAAGCAATTTTTAAATTCTTTTTGGAATAAAAATATTTTGATTTGATTTGTTTGCTCGTATGCCCCTATAACATAAAAAAAACTTCATCTATTTTATAGGAGGTTGTTGGCAGTGAGGCTTATGCAGAAGTATATATAACGCACGAAAAAGTAAATTAGTAATATTTAAAGTAAATAGCAGAAAACCAGCTCATGTCCCACCGGTTATGTTACAGGGTGTGGCTCTGGACAGAGTGCTGAATTTTAAATACCTAGGACATGTTGTTACCGAGGACCTAAAAGACGATCCTGATATAGAAAGGGAGCGGAGGGCATTGGCTGTCCGATGCAATATGTTGGCCCGCAGATTTGCGCGTTGTACAAATTGTACAAAGGCCGTAAAAATAACCCTCTTTAAGGCCTTTTGCCAATCATTGTACACTTGCACTCTGTGGGTTCGATATACGCAAAAGGCACCTCAGAATCCAATATGTTTGATGGTTCAGGATGTTGTTGGGGCTCCCACGTTACTGTAGCGCATCAGGAATGTTTGCCGAAACAGACACGGATGGGTTTAATGCCGTCCTACGGAAGAGGATTGCGTCCATGGTGAGCAGAGTGCGGGGGAGCGCCAACAGCATTCTGAAGGTCCTCAGTGACCAGCCGTGTTGCACTAGCATGGCGCACTGGATGCATGTGCATCTACATACAGCCGGGGCGCCACGTGAGTGCAACAGATATATGAAATGAAATATATATTTAAATTAATACTAACATAATTCGTAAGCGTATTGTTACTAACGTAATATGGATGAAGAATCTGAAATATATATATTTTTTTATGATATAGAAGGGCAAACGAGAAGCCGGAGCCATTTTCATGACTACCGACGCCCACAATCATCCGCGCAGAAGCTATACAGATGCGCTGCCCTCCTTTCTCCTCCCACCTCCATGGGCCACCGGGTACTTACACACCGCACGAAACGCGGCAGCACAGCTGTTACTTTACGCCAGTCTCGTGTAAGCGAGAGGGACCTCCGCGCCACCGGCCCACTTCGACTGCAAATTGTAATGCATGCATGGAGTGTGGCACTACCTCTTACTTAACCTGCTTTATATTTATTCTGAACTGTAATAATATTTGCTTAATACAAATGTACCATGTAAACGAAAAAAATGTACCATGTAAAAAAAAAAAAAAAAAAAGTGACAGCAGCGCTGCGTGTCATGCGGTGTGTAAGTAGCCGGTGGCCAATGGAGGAGGAAAGGGCAACACTTCTGTATAACCTCTATACGGATATCTACGGGCGTGTTTGTAGTCATGAAAATGGCTCCGAAGGCTCGTTTGCCCCCTTATACTATTAAAAGAAAGAGCTATGCGTATTTTTCCCTTTTTTATCAACCTTTCTAAAGAACTCTCCTCCACACGAATTTTTTCCTTTTTTTATCAACCTTTCCAAAGAACTCTCCTCCGCACGAATCACGACTATGCAACTGTAGCCTGTCGCGTTACGTGCAGTAAAAGTGCTTTATGAAGTACAAAATGAAATACCAAACTGAAAAGCGATTTGTTTATTGAAAAAAATTCAAATTGTTCTCCTTTAAAGGAGTGCGCTATTAAAACTTGAAATGGAATATTTTTAAGACAATCTACTTGGTTAAGGAAAGCGGTTAGTTTTTAAAACGAAGTTAAAGTGTTTAACTGTTTGTTTTACTCGTAAATAGAGCAGTTAAAATGGAACCGTAATTCGTTTTGCGTTTGATAGAAGTGGGTTGACATCATCAGCGTATGCTTCTGCTAATTTATGCTGTCCTGGTACTTTTTGATGTGTGACGAGGAGATATGGGTGTTGTTCTGCATTGCAGCGGTATTGGACCGGCACGATCTGAGAGTGCTTGCTCTCAGGCTCAACTCAGGCTGTGCTGTCGCGATTCCTGCTTTCCACCACCATTGGAATGGGCCACCGACTACTCGCAGTAGTTGGTCGCATTTGCGTTAAAATCATAGGGATGTCCATTGTCGTTAGTGGACATTAAAATGTACCGACTGCTCGTTTGCCGTCTTAAACTATTAAAAAAGCAATGCTAACACTTCCATCGGTATCTTATGAGCGAAATGTGCCTCCTCGACTGTTCCGGCCAACACGGCGGCAATGCTGCTCCCCTTAGTGACTCTAAAATAATGATGGTAATATTAACACCATCATTTATAATAAATTTTAAAGAAAATACTCAAACTTAAAGCTGGCTTGATGAAATCTCTCGCCCAGGTCTCCTTCCTTATTAAAACTAGCCATCTCCCCCGGACGTGCTCGTTACACACGAAGCGGGCGCCGGTGCTACGTCTTCCCTCACAAAGGAGGCGCGACCAGCCGTCCGTGAATCCTCGCCGCGGTTACCTCGTCGGTTAGTTTTACACGGTACGATATGCCGTGCCGGTCGGTGGATATTTGAATAATTACTTACATTCGAAGATAGACGGACAAACGTCGAGACTGTGGCAGAGCCAACATATAATTAGCCACAAGCGATGCGAAGCATGTTGAAAAAGCCATACCCTTACAGTAGTACCCTGATATTAAGTGAGACGTTGCTATATTCTCCATGTCAGTCTAGTTTGGCCCTTAGCTTAAACAAATGATAGCAGACATTTATGTATTTAAATAATAGTATAAATATATTTTGTGCTGAATAAATAAAAAACAGAAAATAATTGAAACAAAAAACCTAGTAATTAGTGCAGTATATACAAATAAACCACTATATTAAATTCCAATGATTTTATTATCTACAATGATAGGCATCCGCGAAAATTTCAACAATATTGGATATTACATTTTATTTGTTATATCGAGGCAAGGAAACACGTTCGACTAAACCAATTTATCTGTTCAAATACAATATAGATGCCAATTCTCCAAGCAACAGATCGCCACAAGGTTTATGCTCTCAACAAAAATACTTGATAATATTTTTTTAATCCAATTCTACAGGTCAAAACAAAGAAACATAACTTTCATTCTAACAATAAAGAGATAGAAATTCACATTTACAAACATTCAATTTCAAATAATTCTTTTGATAATAGTGTTAATGTGTTATAGAAATATTTCATTATAATTCACATTGTTTTCTCGAAACTAAAAACTTCAATTCTAACTGAAAGATATCCACATTTTCACCTACAAGCGTAGAGGATGGAGGGCAACGCATCTGTATAGCTAAAGTGCAGATGTCTATGGGCGTCGAGAGTTACGAATATGGCTCCGTACCCCCTCATACTATTAAAAGTCCCTTATTTCAAAACGAAAAAACCATTTTGTGTCACATGTACAACATTGTTCCGTTGCAGCGCTCACGATATTTGACCAGCAAGTCGTGCGACATATCGCTGCGTGTAACCACAAGTCAAGGAGCGCGCGGCGATGCGTGAATCCTGCGCGTCCCACGAAGGTCACCCATGTACAGGGCGTTACCTGGAACTCCGGGTACACGAAGAGTTAATAGTCTAGAAGATCCGGATAGACGGGGACTTAAGGAAGCTGGAAAATCCATTTGGACAGAGACTTATGAAAGTTAGAGGATCTGCGCAGACGGAGATTTAAGCAAGCTGCAAGATCCGGGTAGACGGACACTTAAACACACTCACCAGTTCACTAACGGGGTAGGTAGAGAGACCCGAGAGTTCCATGTCATCCATACACAAGGTCTATTGTCATATCCATAACTCTATAAACAAATTTACATAAAAAAGCTAAAAGATCCGGTTAAACGGAAAAATAGCAAACTAGACTAGGAGGTTATCGGCCAAATACTACATTTATTAAATACTAGCTGTGCCCCGCAGTTTCGCGTTTAATTTCTAAGAAATCCATATAAATTTCAACACCCTATTTCACCCCATTAGGGGTTGAATTTCTAAAAATACTCTGCTTCTTAGCGGATGCCTACGTCACGTCTACCGGCATGCTAAATTTCAGCCCCATCCGTGGTTTGAGTTTTATATATATAGATTCTTTTGTTATATACTATTATTTTTTGTGATTACTGGGATAATAATCTTTCATCCACGGCTAACGAGAAACAATAACGAGCTCAACGGATAGACATGTTAAGGCGGATTTACCCTCCTTCACCCTCCACTACCAGCTTGGCAGTAACACTTACGATAATTATAAAGAACATAGTGGGCAACATTGTTACCAGATTATTACTCCAATAAAAGGCAGTAAAGCCGCAACCGCAAGTTTCAACAACTCTATATTTATACTGTGAGTTGTAACCGCTCTATATTTGTTGTTGTTCGAGCTGTATTGTTTGTTTGTTTGTTTTAACTGTGTTATTTATATTTCATTGGTTTAATGTGGGAATTATTTTTAAATGCAGTTTGTATGATTGAACATGGGACTTTTATTCAATTCGTTTTTCTATAGCATAAGGGGACACACGAGCAGTCGGAGCTATTTTCATAGCTTTCACGCATATGCGTTGCCCCTCCTCCTCCTCCCTAGAACCCACTGGCTACTTACACCGCACGAAACGCGACAATACAGCTGTCACTTTACGCCGGTGTCGTGTAAGCGAGAGGTACGGTCGTGCCGGCCTAACTCGGTTGCAATTCAACAAGATTTCCAACCACAAAAGTCAACACTTTCAAAATGTACTAGGAACACATGAATTGTATGGTGGTAAGAGGACTTACTTTTTATGTTTCTCGTTAACTCCAGCCGTGCCAATTAGTCTGCATGCAGCGCGGCACTACCTCTTACTAAGGGAGTATGCCAGTGGCCTTGACCTATGGGATTCTATGGTGTACAGCATTGCACGCCATCCGGCTGATAATCATGATTTACAAGCCCACTATCTTCGACAGTAAAGTAAAAAAAATTGTGCGTAGAAAAACAAGAGAAGTATTAGAGAAGTGCGAGTTATTGTTGCCATAACCTGTTATCTAACATTTATGGTAAATTCTCCCATAACCCATGGCGCTCTGATAAAACTTCCCCTTAACACTTCCGTGTAATTGAATCATGGTACAAACGATAGTTGTCATAAACGTAAAAGTATGAGCATCATTCAAGAAGGGTAAAGTGTAGTAAAATATAATACAGAGTACAGAACAAGTCTTAGCTATTATGTCGTGTTTTGTGCAGTTATTGAGTTTCCGGTGGCCTTTTAGAAGGGGGAAAGGAGGGCACTTCTTTGCTGTACAATAAGGTAAACTTTATAGATACAATACCTACAAAGTGATCGCTATGCTCTCGCGTTTCATGCGTAAACATACAAACATACAGTGTATTTAGTCCCTTTGTTAGAAAGAGAGAGAAAATTGCGCTCCTTCTATCATACACGAGTTGCCCTGATCGTGTCGGCAGATCCGACAATGCAGCAACAGCCGATATATACACGCATACAGATCACGAGTACCAGGACAACAGAAGTCATGAAGCACTTAGTATTTACATGTGAATAAAAGTGAAGGGTCTCTTCAAAATAAATTGCTTTTTCAAGTGCACTGTTATATTTGCTATACGAATACTTTGATGCCTGTTTGTCCGTTTGTATAGGGTAATCTATGGAACGGTTGGAGTTATTTTGATGATGAGTACTTTATAGGGACATTCACTCAGGATATAGGCTACATTTTATTTCTAAAAGTAGCAATGACTTGTATAAAGACAGGCAAAGTTGGAACTAAGTGCTTGTCATCTACATATATAAAAGGCAAACCAGACAGACATATATCAACGCACAGGCGAAACAACTGTACCTAAAAGCTGGAAATTTGACACAGGGGTTCCTTTCATGATGTAAATGAGTATTAAGAAAGTATTTTTAGAAATTCATCCTCTAAGTGAGTAAAATAGGCAGGTGAGGTGTATTATTCATAAGATGGGGCCGCACAGCTAGTACACCTAGTCTAAGGAAGCCGATTCTTGTCGCAGTCCCTGCATACATCCGTTACAATCTAATTTTGAGGACCTGCAGCCGTAGATATGCAGAAAATATAAAAGAGAAAATACAGTGTTATAAAACAAAATAAATTAAAATAAATAGTTACTCACAAACATTTATCAACTATACTAATGTAAGACTATTGGAAATTAAAAAAAATATTAAAAATCATCGTACTTTTTTTATACGATTAGTGGGCAAACGAGCAATCTGAGCCATTTTCGTGATTAACGACGCCTATAGACATCAGTGTAGAGGTTATACAGATGCGTTGCCTTTCTTCCAACTCCATGGGCCACCGGCTACTTACACACAGCACAGCTGTCACTTTACGCCAGTTTCGTTTAAAAAATTAAAAAAGTTTAAAAATGGATGTCCAGTTTTGGAAATGAATAAATAATGCGAAAGTGAAAGCGGGAGGAGGGCAACATCTGTTTATCTCCATGCGGATGTCTACGGGCGTCGTTGTCATGACAATGGCTCCGACTGTTCGTTTGCCGTATACTATAAAAAAGTAAATTATTGGCATCAAAACAACAGAAGGTTCACACACAACGGGTCCGTGCTCGGTGGAGCGAAGCCGCGGCGAAGAGCATGTTCCCACGGGCCCCTCACCCGTCCCGCTCTAGCGACCGCATGTGATAACGTTTGTGGCATATTTTATCAACGAGCACCTTGTAATGTAATGTAAGGCGTAAGTTCTAAGTTCGTTTTTTATAGTATACTAGCTGTACCCTGCGTGCGTTGCTACGTGTGACGCCATCTGTCGAAAATCGGTTGAACTAACTCAGAAACTTTTGTGGGCTCATGCACAACAACTTTGCCAAAGATCATCACACTATCAAATGTATAGTTTACGATTCTATAAAGAACATACAGACAAACATTCATATTGTATATAAAGGCGTTTTCAGCTTTTGATGCACTACCGTTGCCCATAAAAATCGACATAGAGGTTATACAGATACATTGCTCTCTCTCTCTCTCCATGGAAAACTACCGGGTAGTGAAGTGTAGGTACTTCTTCTGCCCGGTAGTGCTGGCCCAATGCAGCGTGGCACTCTTATTACTACCTATTGCGTAATCAACTATTAAGACGCGGCGAGGTATATTGAGCAAAGTCGTGTGAAAGAGTAGTTAAGCAGGAGATCGTAACACAAACGTAACGCTTTAGCACGCTTCTTGCGCTACTTTACTTATATTAATTCTTAAGCGGTAAACTCAGGCTTGTAGATGCCACAAGCAGTTTTTATCTGTACCTAGTATAGTAACCTAATCTTACTTCTTTCTTTTTATATAATTTTACTTTATAATATACGCAATGCCCCAACAATATTAACAACTTCAAAACCTATCGACTTAAAAGTTAATCATAACAATATTATGCGAAAGTTAGTAGGTATGTTTGTTTGTTCTCTCTTGCTCTACTCACGCAAAAACTGCTGAACCGAATTTGGCACACACATAGAGGATAACTTGGATTAACACATAGGATAGTTTTTATCCCGAAAAAATGTTCCTATAGGATGCCATGGGATGATTTTCTATTTCCCGCGGGATCGAAATTTACGCGGGTGAAACCGCGGGGCGCATATAAATAAAACTCGGTTAAATAGTACCAGGGCGTCAGATGTCACCTGGAGATGTAACTTAATACCGAAGCCGTATACCTGCGCGGTCCGGTCTGGTCTCCGCTGCACCATCCGGTCTCCATCATAAGATACTTTTTATTGCGTAAGGCTCAACTCACACCGAAAGAGCGGCGAAGGGCAGCGAAGCGAAGCGACCCGCCCGGTAGGGAAGGCGCGCGGATTCCCGAAACTGCTCCAAAGTCGCTGGAATGCTTCACAAGTCGCAAGAATTCGATAATAAGTATTAATGATAAAGTAAAAATTTATATGACACTGAAAGTGCGCTCCGCTTCGCTGCCTTTCGCCGCTCTATCGGTGTGATTGAGCCTTAGACGCGAACGACCAGCCAATCGCCTCGTGCTGAGTGACAACTGAGGCCAATTTTTATATAGGGACAAACGAGCAGTCACTATAATTCGGTGACTACTGTTAAGTACATAATTGTTATTCAGATATGTTGACCTTTTTTCCGTCTTATGCCACCAAACCGAAACGACATAACTTTAAGGTGGTATCAAGTGAGCGAGAAGTACTTCCCTGGTCCCACTAGCCCAATTTAACTGCAACGCAGATGATTTCCACAGTCACATATGAATATAGTCTTCGTCGAGATTATTACACTCAACCAGGACAGCAGAATCAGAAACAATAACCCAAATTCAAAACGAGAATCTCTGCGAGCTAAAAACAATATAATTTTATTGAAGAAACCCGTCAAGCTAAAATCAACCTTAGCATACAGCTGTAGAGTCGGAAACAGCGTGGCCTTTCTTAACATTATCCAAACAATACACACACATACAATTTTATAACAGAGTATTATGTGTATGTGTTATTTAGCGGAGTAACATGCTTAGCGTCCATGATGGCCTGGTATGTTTTTATTGGTTAGACTAACGGGAGTAGGATTTAATGGCGTTAATAATGCATAGCAGACGGTTTGGGCTTGCACTATCGGGTATGTCTTCACTTACATAACACAGACGTGAATAAAACCGCTATCTATCGCGTTTCGTGTGAATTGTCAGAAATATTAAAAAACTTAACAAAACGCGACAGCACAGTCACATACGTCGTAGTTTTGTGAGTGAGAGCTGTCCTCGATCAGGCCGTCTCCAGCTGCAATGCTGCAAAGCGCTAATGCCTTCTGTTCTGTAAGTACTAGGAAATTATGAATAATAGAATATCAAAAAATAAAAATCACCCATCCATGTAAGGGTTGCCAACTACACTGTTTTTGAGAAACATATCTTGATCTGCAATAAAAAACTTATAGCTCAATTTCAAATGGCCACATTTTTTTTATAGTGTAAGGAGCCAAACGAGCAGTCTGTGCGTAGCTCTCCGCGTCCTCTCTGCAATGGGCTGCAAACACGAAGCCGTTTTTCCTCCACCTCGGTCTTTCCTAGAACCTACATCGTTCCACATTTCACATGTCTTTTTTTTAATTACTGCATTTTCTTTTGGCTTTTTCTGATTTTTAAAAATTGAATCCATTGGACTTTGTATGTGGCAGCCCTAGCCTTAGGCCGAAACAAAAACACACAACGGATTACGAAAACGTCCGTACAAACAAACGCGTGTGAAACCGGCCAAGTGCGAGTCGGACGCACGCGAAGCGTTCCGTATATGGCTCATAACAAATGACAAATATACATTTGAAATGAAATGTATCAATCAAAATAGAAATACACAATTTACTTTTTGAACGTTAACAATTATAACTACCATTGGCGAATGCACCCATTTTGTATAAAATGAACTACATATAAATAGCTTTATATTGTTTTTTTCTATGTTGAAAATTTATTTAAAATAAATGTTATGTATGTTGAAAATATACCATATAAGACGTTTCTGGCTTTTCTCTTTACATTAATTAATTAATTAATTAATTCATCATAAACTTATTGCAGTCCACTGTTGGACATGAGCAGATCTTCGGCTAACCTTTCCCATTTCCTACCCACGACTTTGCGTATGTCGTTTCGATGACACTGATAGTAAAAGTGACGGGGCGTCCTACACCACGTATTTCTTACGTAAATTTTCTTAATATGTATTATTACTGTATTAAACTTCACTTGTAATCAAGTTTTATGACTGGCTAACCTTAATGTGGGAGATCGGTAACGGTAACAATATAGTATATTTTTATTGCGTTCACTAAGATTTTTAGTATTTTCGCTCCAACGGTAGACTTTATTATTTAACATAAATTTTAGCTGAATAGCGCGAAATGAGCGCACTCTTGTGAAATGGAGTCATGTTAGCAGCGCCGTATTAGACTCTAGCGGGGCCCGAGGCGTGAGACTTTGGAGATGAAAAAAGGGCCCCCTTTTATGGGTACGGAAATGATCCAAGGCCTGTAAGCTTTACGGGACCCGGGGCTACAGCGCTGAGCCCCCACCTGCACCCCGCATCGCTTGATAGACGGCAGACTTAAAACAAATAGATATTAAAATATCGGGGCCCCTTTTATGTCTATTATTTTCAGCTTGCTTCAGCCTTTTTAAAGTTTAGTCTTTACTAAGCGATTAATGGACGAAGCACACTTATCAACTCGGAAAGGGATCGTAACCGTATCACCTCGAGCCGGTCAGTATTATTTGTATGAAACTCAATACTGCAACGCACACTAATGAGAAACGTAACGTAATTGTGTCTTCGCTTTTCAAGGCGAGGCGCTTACGATCCCTTTCTGAGTTGATAAGTATGCGGCGACCATTAAGCGTAAGATAAAAAAAATATTGAGAAGTGAAATAGTGTGGAAGGTTTTCTTCTCTTCGTAACGCTTTACGCTTTGCAGCGCTTACGTCTCTAGCTACATCATAAAAAAATCTTTATTTATAATAACCAACCAACCAACTGAAAGCAACAAGTAAATAGAAGATTACAAGACCAAAAATAAGAACTTTTTGTAAGAGGTAGTGCCACACTGCATGCGTGCATGCAGCTGAATTGGGCCGGCACGACCGGGGAGGTACCTCTCACTTACACGAGACCGGTGTAAAGTGACAGCTGTGCTAACGCGTTTCGAGCGGTGTGTAAGTAGCCGGTGGCCCATGGAGGAGGGAGGAGAAAGGAGGGTAGCGCATCTGTATAGCCTCTATGCGAATGTTTGTGAGCGTCAGTAGTCATGAAAATAGCTCCGACTGCTCGTTTACTCCCCTATACCATAAAAAAAAAGTAAACATTATCGATTTATCAACCTTAAGTTTCACAAAATGGTGAGACCTCAGCTGTAGTAATCGTGAATCTAAATGAGTAAACTCCCGCTCCCTGTTGTAGTCGACACACAGTTGAAGTAAAACTTCTTTACGCGTGCTTGACATGGGCTATATGCGTGAAGAGAGAGTTACGAAATGATCGGCCGAACGAAAGTTGAGAGGGAGATATTAGCTAGTGAAGAAAATAAGAGTTACGTTTTTTATATTACTGTAGGAGTAAGAAAGAGCTCATAGTTATAAAGTTTTACTTTAGTCGTTCGGTCTAAAGCACACAGTTTAGCTAGGGAACCCCACAAAGCAGGTGCGCGTACATCAAAGGTCATATGAATAGTAATGGGCGCGGGTTTCCAATTTTTCAGGCGCGACGTGTACGTA
>LUGF01003825.1:189705-230583 GCA_001625245.1 Calycopis cecrops | reverse complement strand
GGCCATGACGGGGTCCATGACTGTAAGAAGTTCAAGAAATCCTGGACTAGAGGTTAGAGGTAATACAGATGCGTTGTCCCCCTTCCTCCTTCCTCCTCAACGGGCTACTGGCTACCCCAAGAATCGCGATTTATATGTATTGTTTCACTTATATTTTTCATGAATACGCACGCATTTGGAATCAATAGACACATGTAAGATATGGTGCACAACCGTCTTCTGTGAAATTGGCAGGGTTTGCGGTTGGAGCCCTGCCACGCAAGTGTAATCATTTTAACGACTCCATACATCTATTTCACGGTCGGCAGTTATATCCATCATTATGGCTTCTGGCGCAGTAAGGGGGTGACTTGTTTCAGCCGAGTTTAAAGCTTTTTCGTAATCTAACTCTAGCCATTATTCGAGGGTAGAGTCGGTGAGGTTTCCCTTTCATTCTTGTGTAAGAAGTAATTCCGTTTTCTGCATTTTCAGTTTTGAAACTATTCAAAATCTATATATATATAAAACTCAAACGTGACATAGACATCTATCAACGCACAGCCCAAACCACTGGACGGATCAAGCTGAAATTTGGCATCCAGGTAGATGTTACGACGTAGGCATCCGCTAAGAATTTTTTTAAGGATTTTTAGAAATTCCATCCCTAAGGGGGTGAAATAGGGTGTTGAAGTTTATATGAATTTCTTAGAAATTAGCGCGGGTGAAACCGCGGGGCACAGCTAGTTTTAAATATATTTTTAGGAGTATGTCAGGATATTTTCCAAAATCCAGCGTAACAAACTCGAAGGTATAGTAATGTGTGTTTTCCACAGATATTGTACATAATATGTCGTTGCAACTGAATTTCAACTGTGGTGGCCATCTATAGAGACATCTGCGCAGGAAATAATATATTATTATAGCCGCGCCCTGCGGTTTCACCCGCGTAAATGCCACAGTAACATCTTTTCGGAATAAAAACTATCCTATGTGTTAATCCAAGTTACCCTCTATGTGTGTGTCAAATTTCATGGAAATCGGTTGCGCAGTTTTTTTCTTGAAGAAGTAGCAAACAAACAAAGACACATGCGAACTTTCGCATTTGTAATATTAGTAGGATAGTGCCAAAGTGTATGCGCAGATAAAAGTATAATATGCGGGATCGACGGGTTGACGTGCTCTTAGATGCTCCCTTGCCATAGATAGCACGGGATAGATGCGTCGTGGTCTAGTGGTAAACGTGTTCAACCACAGAGTGAGGTCCCGGATTCGAATCCTGAGTCGGACCAAAAATTGTTATTAGAATTTTCCAACTTCTAATAACAGTCCGGAGTCAGGAAGTTGGCGGCCGGAAAGCCCGTTAGGCCGTCGCTGTACCTGATTTCTCTCCGGTCGTGTCGGCCTGCCGTCCCATCGGAATATATAGAATGAGGGAATAGAGAGTTCACTGGTGTGTGCGCACTTGTGCACTATAATGTATCCTGCGCAGATGGCTCGTTTCTATTCTATTCGAAGCCGAAATTCGGCTAGGACGACATTATTATGTTAAGTCGTATAATACCGCTAACATCCTGACTCCGATCTGTTATTAGATATTGAAAAATCCGAATAACACTTTTTCCGATCCGGGATTCAAATTCGCACTTCACATCTGCGGCGAAACATAACTAGACCACGACGCCACAGATACTATTATCTTCGCACCCCATATTGAATTAATTATTGTGACATGGCATAAATATTCATGACATCATAGCCGCTACCAAATGTGCTGTGCTGTTATCTATAAGCCCAAGGTGTACACGCACTCATTAATTTCATTTTATTGCTGATGCCATTAATTGTACCTACCCAGTTGGTGACAAAAGCACTAGAGTAATTTTGGGTCCTGGTTCGATTCCCTGGTCTGGATAAAAAATTCTTCGTATTTTCTCTTCTCTCTTTAGAAAACGATTTAAAGTATCAAAATTTATTTATTAAATATGAGGAGTGAAATTGTGTGAAATAGTGATACTAGCGTGTCGCTTTACCGTGCTGTTGACGCTTTCATCTCTTGCGCAACTTCGCTTATATATAACACACGGTATTTTAGTATAAGGGTCTAATCGTCAGAGCAAAAGTCTTTGGTACCCTCGCCTATAGATATCCGCATAAAGGCTATGGCCGTGTCTTCCACCTTTACCTTAAGGGTTTTACGATACTATAGCTGTCGTGCTTATGGCAATATAGATAGCGCACCAGCATAGCTTTATGATTGTGCAGATGTTTGCAAACTTCGCTTCAGCTGCCATTCAAAGACTGCATTACTCGGCTATTTCAAAATATGTGTAACTATCTGTGCCCCGCGGTTTCACCCGCGTAAATTTCATCCCGTGGAAAATAGGAAAACATCCCATCGCATATTCCATAGGAACATTTTTTCTAAATAAAAACTATCCTGTATTAATCCAAGTTACTCTCTATGTGTGAGCCAAATTTAATGAAAATCGGTTCAGTAGTTTTTGCGTGAAGGAGTAACAAACAAACAAACATACAAACTTTCGCATTTATAATATTACTAGGACTAGGATGAGAGAGGCTATTTTCTCAACAAAATACAAAAATATATTTTGTATCAAGCAAATAAAAATATTTACAATATACCGACCAGAATTGGGAGCGCTCCAAAAATCCTTTTATCTTAAACTACCGATGAACCGACTGCGGAAGCTTGGTTAATCCATTTAAAAGTTTGATAATATGTAAACACTGTTCTTGAGAACATTCTATTCTGTTATAGTCACAGAGAATATAAATAATAATAAGTCAATGGGTAGGTAGATGTAATTTTTGACATTCAAAAAGCAATTTTTATAATACTAATTTTTTTTTTGTAGCATAAGTAACATTCTCCATTGACATTCTACTACCGACGCCCATGGACATTCGCAGGATTGTCACGCAGATGCGTTGCCCTCCTATAATTTTGAATAAAAACAATTTCATATCAATCCAATTACGTAATTACAAAGAAAACGGATCTATTAGACAATCCAATGGCTGCCGGCTGCCTGGTTGTCTATGAATAAATCCATGTCGCGGTGATTTAGCTATCAACATATTGTTTAGCATGGCACTACCTATTACAATACTTACTACATTAATAGATGTTGATTGCGAAGCCATCGAGGCGTATCTACAGACATCTAACATATAAAAAAATAGATAAATTCAGAAGTTTTGAACTCTGTTAATATAATAGAAGAAATTTAATGTAAGTATCAAAACCTATTAAATTGAACGCAATAAAAAGTAATAACTATTGAGAGACCTCAAGGCATCTATTGGTTCTCGTAACGCCGCAATATCACCTGATATTCTCCCTTTATAAGAACTATTTCACTTATTTCCCATTTACAGTGGATAAGATGGTAGGAATATTGTTAATAATTGATTCTATTGGGTTATTTGCAATATATTGCACAGAAGCAGAACTTGGTCTAGTATTTTTAGTAATAGGTGTCACGCTGCATGAATAGGGTCAGTTGGATTTTCAAGAGATATTGAATTACTACATACATAAATAATTTCTTTTTTTTATGATATGGGAGAGCAAACGAGCAGCCGGAGCCATTTTCATGACTACCGACGCCCACAAACATCCGCATAGAGGCTATACAGATGCACTGTCCTCCTTTCTCCTCCCACCTCCATGGGCCACAGTCTACTTACACACGGCACGAAACGCGACAGCACACAGGTGTCACTTTACGCCAGTCTCGTGTAAGCGAGAGGCACCTCCCCGGTCGTGCCGGCCCAATTCGACTGCATGCAAGCATGCAGTGTGGCACTACCTCTTACTAAATATTCATTATATATAATCGATCAAGCCGTTTCAAAGAAGTATATCAACAAACATATTGTCACGAGGTTTTCATTTAAAAGATGAGCATAGATATAGACTGACATATTATATAAACAGAAATACTGATTACTTCGTTGCTTAAATTCTACTAATATTATAAATATTATGAATGTGTGTTTGTTTGTTACGCTTTCACACCAAAACTACTCAACCGATCATCACGAAACTTTGTACACATATATCTAGAAGTATTAGAAATGCCATAGGATATTTTTAATTAAAAAAATGGTATGTGAGCGAAGCCGTAGGTAATAGCTAGTATTATACAAAATGATCACACTGTTGTTTATACGTAATATAAATACTAGCTGCGCCCCACGGTTTCACCCGCGTAAATTTCGATCCCTTGGAAAATAGAAAATCATCCTGCGGTATCCCAGGAACATTTTTTCGGGATAAATACAGTCCTATGTGTTAACCCAAGTTACTCTCTATGTGTGTGCCAAATTTTATGAAAATCGGTTCAGCAGATTTGGCGTGAAGAAGTAACAAACAAACATACAAACTTTCGCATTTATAATATTAGTAGGAACTTTAAACATTATTAACTTAAAACAAAATATAACTAAATATAATAACAATAACGATGCCACCACAAAGCTTTGTGATCTTTTCGTAAACCTTGCTTGTGTTCTCCTAATTGGCTGCAGTAACCTTCACGACCCTTTCAATTAAAACTTCCCCTAAGTAGACTTTAAGTAAAGTCAATTTTGAGTAATGGTAGAATTCGCTTAAAACTGTACAGTAATTAAACTGTGTAATTGGATGCTTTTTCGATCGCAACCTAATTGTTTTTTATTTTCTGTGATGCGTGATATAGGGGAGAAGCGGTATGAAAGAGCCCGTTTAGGAAACAGGGCAAAAACGTATACTTTTAATGAAATAAATTATGATTTTTTTTATCATAAATTATAATTTATTTAGTGAACTAGGTATTTTCATACAAAAAAATGTTGATTCACAATATGTTTATAAAGAAATATTAATTATAAAAAAATATGTCATTTAACTCTTTCATAACATTTCAGTATTGCAAGACCCACTAAAAGTTTTGAAATAGCCAGGCTATCTAAAATTGTGTAATTATGCTTATTATGCAGAATATTAATCGCTATTAAACAGAAAATAAATCATATTGAAAACTAATAAACTTTTTTTGTCTATCAGTTAATTTTATTATTATTTAAGCGTACACCCCATGGGGTCAGTGGCGTGTGTCACAGGGTTCCGCGGTAGCTCATTAAAACCTTAACATTCTTGTGTACATACATTGATTTTTAATATAATACATATTACATAAATAAGGTTTGTTTTATTTTCCTAAAATATTCCTTGACAAGGGTCGGTGAAGCTTATTAATTTTGGAAAGGGGTAAACTGCAAAAAGTTTGAGAATCTCTGCCTTAAGAGGACAAACGTGTCACCAAAATCATATACTGAGTATCAATGCACATAGGCATCCGCAAAATTGTGTTTCTGACATGTTGCCTTTTTTTCGCGCCACGGGAAACTAACAAATCACACGAAAGTCACAGTATAGCTGACACTTTGCAGAGGTACCATATGAACAACAGGTACTTTCTAGTGCTGGTTCATTTCAGCTGAAATGCTGCATGACACTACCTCTTGCCTAAAGATCTTCTGTGCGATCTGTATTCACAGGAAGGTAGTTGCTAAGTTAAATATTATCAGCCCCTCCGTTCGTGTGTCTTTTTACATAGTTTAAACAAAAACTACATTAAATGAAATCTGTAGTAATTTTTACAATTGTTTTCAACAAAATTTCAAGACCGATTAATTATTTCCTTACACACAACATGTACAATACAATAAAAGATATCAATTGAACCAAAGTCCCCAATTGACTCCCTCAAAGAATGTCTACAACTCACACAAGACATTTTAAATAAACAATATTCTTTATCTTCCTCATCCATGATCCCCTAGAGATTTTGTTTAAATGTGAATACAAAATAAGTTTGTTTCATTGATTTCTATTGCTAATAGTGAGAACTTCTTGAGGATAATTTATTACTTTACCATACTGAGGTAAGGTTGTGGTTTATATTTACAAAAGTATTTAAATATAGATACTACACCTTCAACGTATTTCCCTATAAAATGACACCTTGTTACATTTGTCCATAGAAATATAATAAATATCATTGACCCAGCTGTTACTCAATTTAGTCATTTATCATTTATTTATAATTTTAAAATACGTAAGAGATACTAGATTATAGTAAACTTTGCATGCACTCAAGATGAGATCAAAATCGCTCAAACGATATCGATGCAATCGCTCTGCCTCCGATTGTTTCTTTGTCCTCCTACGCTACAAAAAGTTTTCTATTTAAATAGAAATTTCATCGAAAATGTTATACTCAACTGTTGCTCAACTTAGTATTTAAGATACAATTATAAAACCTTTAATAATAAACTAAACTAATAGCGCTAAGAACTATAGTTGAGTATAATTTCTGAAGATGTTCATTACTTTATAAGCTCGTATAAAAGGCATGACCCGTCTTGGTCAATTATTAAAGTAATATAAAAACTTCTCTACTTTAGAGCAAGTGTTCCGAGCTACGGAGATGTCTCGCAGACTTATTAAACTACACTTTTTCTTTAAATTTTATTCCGTTCTTATTTTAATGAAGTCGTCTTTCTTACTTTACAAATTACGTTTTTTTTAAGGTGTATAAATAAAGTTGTAATAAAAATATTGGCGTATCGTCTTCTTGCGGATGATGAGTTTCTGGTGGCCCTTTTTCAGGGTAGGGGGGAAAAAACGCGTTTGCTTAATTCATAATAATTATTGAGTGGATTTTTCGAATGTAGGTTATAGCAAAGGTAGGAGGGTAGGTACTAAGACTAGGGTAGGTCTTTTTCTTAACCTACCTTCTTTACTTAATCTACTTTACTTTAGTAAAAGGTAGTGCCACATTGCAGCCGAATTGGGCTGGCACGACCGGAGAGGTTTTCTCTCTTATACGAGACCGGAGTACAGTGACAGCTGTTCTGTCGGTTTCATGCGGTGTGTATTTAGCCGGTGGCCTATGGAGGTGGGAGGAAAAATGAAACATCTGTATAGACTCTATGCGAATGTCTTTAGGCGTCGGTAGTCATAAAAATGGCTCCGACTGCTCGTTTATTCCTATACCATAAAAAAAACTTATGATGTAAAAAACATTCGCGAGCATTTCTAAGACATTTAGTAACCCCATTCTATATTAAGGCGACGATCGAATTTTGCGATATAAATTGCGCGAGCTCAAACCTAATGAAGTGCCTCGGAAATATCTAATAACACGAATTTTCCAAAAAGAAATTTCATCAACAATTTCGTACAATCATTACAACATCCGCTCGCGGCGGCTCGCGGTTCACATTCTGCGTGTATTTCAAATTTAGGATATTTTTTTCTTACGTAATGAAGAAGACAAGCTAACTACACACGGAGCGGTTTTCACCCGCGCCCGCCGGTTTTGCGGACCCGCAATTGCTGTAGTCCAGTTTTAGGAAGAGGTAGTGCCATGCTGCATAGGAGGAGGTAGTGCCATGCATGGTGCATGACACTACGCCCGCCTATGCAACGGAATTGGCCGGCACGACCGGGGAAGTACCTCTAGCTCACTTGATACCAGCGTAAAATGACAGCGTCGCTGTCGCGTTTCGTGCGGTTTGTGAGTAGCCGGTGGCCCATTGGGGGGTGTGATAGGAGGGCAACGCATCTACGTAACAATCATGCGAATGTCCATAGGACTTGGTAGTCATCAAAAGTCCCCGATAGCTCGTGTGCCACCTAATGCTATAAAAAAAAAGGCCAGGGTTTCTCAAACTTTTTGAAGTCGCGCCTTAATACTTGAAAAAATTTTCATGCCTCTCCTAATAAAATATAGTTACCTCCGTGGCTACCTCCATATACAATCTATTTTATAAGTCTAGTAATTTATTTTTCCCTTCCACCTTAATTATATCAAATGCTTCGCGCCTCCTCTGAACACTGGCCGCACCCCCCAAGCGCCCCTTACTGGTTGTGAAACTCTGCTGCAGACTGTACTTTTATAGGCAAACAATTATGTCTTAGAAGAATACTTATATTTGACGCGTGTCTTGCAGACCGCCCTTCCTGGGTTATCGCGTGCCAAGTTTGCGAACGATGATGGCTGCGGCGCGATTCGTAGGAAAGGGTGGAATTGTAATGATTCCACGAATTCCAATTGCCACAGATTTTTCGTTACAATTCAATTTACAATTAAGTTTCGCTAAGACTGTTTATAAAGATCAAGAGCAAACATTAACCCCCTTATTTATAAACATAGAATAACTTTATTCACTTAACTTAACTTATTAGGCAATTTTAGAAACTATATCCCCATTAATACTAAACAGAGAATAACTTTATTCAAGCATTAACCTAGTAATAAACTGACATCTGTCATATTCCATATTAAAAAACACATAAAAAGTATGGTATTTGACAGATGTCAGTTTATTACTAGGTTAATGCTTGAATAAAGTTATTCTATGTTTATTAATAAGGGGGTAAAGGTGATCACCAATATGTACCATGGTCAAATGTACATAGCATTTTCCAGAATCTTAGGTAACATATAATGTCCCCAGATTGAAAGGCATACTTATAATAGCGTCTAACGTATTAAACTAGTGGTCTGTTGCGAGATCCCCTTCTGCGTTCTGTATCAAGAAAAGGTTACTGTGTTACTACTACAGCAGCAATACAGCTCGTTATTACACAAATACATAAAGTAAATTATGAAAATTGCATCAAACAGTGCAAAAAAATGTATATGGATTAGCTATTATGAGTTCCTTCAATTATTTAATTTTTTACGATTTGTTCATTTTAAGGATAATGGAATCGCTTCCTAGTCCTATTTTCTTTCAATTGACTTAGTTGTGGCTTCCAAGAGTCGAGACGGTTTCAGCATTCCCCTTGAGATTGCGGTGATGTGATCAAAGTGTGCGAGTGAAAACCACTCTCTTTTGTGGAGTAAATTTTGCGTGAAAGAATAACACGCTTACATTTGTAGTGTAACATAAGATAGGTATAATATATGATTTAATTATTGATATTGATAAAAAAAAATACATATTTGTTAATACACACTATCTACTATAAATTATTTTATCATATTGCTTAAGGGTCTGCTTGCGGTCCGGCATCAAATTGACTACAATAAATTTACATGTCGAGAAATTACATTGATTATTTTCCCTTTAAATGTGTATATCGGAGAAATTAAAAAAATTAGGGAGGAAAATACGCTCGTGATTTGAATTTTTGTTCGACACCTATCACACTAGGTAGGCCGTCCATTTATCACAGATTTAGAACATGTTGTGTGTTGTGTGTGGTTGCTTTTTAATTACTTTTAGTTTATAATGGATTGTTTTTGCTAGTTTGCGGCCCGCGAAGCCAATATCAGAGTATACTAGACCCCTGACTTAAAAAAAAGGTTGAAGATATTATAGCGTACACAACTTAAATAACTAGATATGCATTTCTTTATATTTATAATACAGGAGCACAGACGATACATCAGAGCCTTATTAACATGTAGATGCATTACATTGTTAGCGCCCTCATTCACCTCCTCCCCCATCAATAGGCAACTCACGTCAAAGGCTCCACGGCCTAGCGATAGTGTACTTTATACAACGGGTTGTCATCACCCGATGGCCTACTGGAAGGCGCGCAAAACGTGTGTATAACAAATATTTGGATGTCTACGCGTGTTGGTAGTCACCGCTTCACTCCGAATACTCGTAAGTTCATAATAGGTATAAGGGGGTAGCCCCCTTATCTTATCAAATAATATCTCTACGCATTTTCGAGAAATATTTTTCTTTATCGTGATAAACGTACAGACGGACGGACAACAAAGTGATCCTATAAGGGTTCCGTTTCTTTGAGATACATAACCCAAAAAAAGTTTGCTTACCCGCATTGACTTTGTTGTTGTTGTTGCAATGCATCAAACATTGCAACTTAATTAAGCCGGTATAGGGAGGTACCCTACACTCACAAATTACCGCCAAGCGACAGCAATGTTGACTGCTCATTTCTCCCCGTATACTAAAAAAAACGACCTCCGTTTGATTTTGTGAAGACCTAAACAATGTGAACCGTAGAGATTTAATAACATTATAACGAAAATACAACAAAGGAAAAAAGGCACAAAGGGCTGCGTTATCGGCTACGAGAATTGCCTCAGAGCTAAGGGTAAGTTAAATAATAGAGGAGATAGGCGCCCAGCAAGATATATGGAGATATTGTTGGTCTTTATACAATCCAGACCACTAAATAGAACCCAAGAAAGATTACCTCTAGACTTTGTAACATAATTTATATACCTACATTTTTCTTAATAATAACGTTATAACAAACGCCCGCAAAGAGGTTTTACAGATACGTTGCCAGAATTGGAAATTGGGGGATGAGAGGAACCATGCACACAGGTATTCTTAAGTGTATTAATAAACAAAAGTCACTATAGAGAATAAAACTATTTGATCAATGTAGTCAAGGATGCTGCAAAAGCAAAAGCAGCAAGTACATGATAATCCATTTAAAAAACCTTGCCTACTTGATCCTTCCCACTCCATGGGCCACCGGCAACTCACACAAGAAAGTCGACAGAGTTCGATTCAGAATCCAGAATTCGAGATCATATTAATCGGGTACTGACCGAAGAATGAGACTAATGAATGTTTTTTTTTATGATATAGGGCGCAAACGAGCAGATGCTTTGTGACTATCGCCGCCCATAGACATCCGCAAAACTAGGTGTCATGCAGACGCGTTGCCGGCCTTTAAGAAAGGAAGGTAAAATAAGGTTCGTAATATGTGACACTCTTATCTCCCTGTGTACCCTGTAAGGGGACTGGGGTAAAGATGTCTTACTGTTCCGAGCCAGCTTAAGATCTGACGGGGCACGTGGCTTGGAGACTCCTTTTATGAGATAGAGAAGAGGCCCCTTTTATTGGTATATCAATGATCTTGAGGCCCTTAAGCCTATCGGGGCCCGAAGCTACAGCCCCCTTAAGCCCCTAGCTGGACCCGGCGCTGGTTACCATATAAATAATCAAGCCGATCTATTGGATAACGTTTTATCTAGATTTCTTGGGTTGGACTAAAAAGTATTGAAACATTGGCGTTTACTTTTAGAGATAAGGTTTTTTATGTGATAGGGTATTGAAAATTTGTGAGGTGTGAATTGAGGGATTTCCGATCCGTCACAATAGAATGAAGCAAAGATATATTTTCTCCAACTTAGAAAGATAGTGTAAAATTATGTCTACGAGCAGCGGGATCAAACAGGACAAAAGTTTATATTTTCGTAGTAGGCAGGGCGCGTTCAATTATTACGTAACGCAATTTGGAAGGAGGCGGGCTCTTGGGCTACGATACGTTACAGAGGCGGGAGGAGAGTTTTGAATAGCGTGTTACGTAACATTGAATTTTTTAAATAACAAAATATATCCCAAGTTAGCAAGATTTGGACATATGAAACGTTCTTTTTTGCTCAATTCAATTCAAAATATGCTGAGTTGTGTGTTACGTAACGTGTAACACGTTACGGCGCGTTACATGGGGGGAGCAAAAATCTTCAAAAATTGCGTTACGTAATACTTGAACGCACCCTTAGGACAACAAATACCTATGGAAATGATTTCATTAGTTTTTAATAGTATATGGCATTCCATCTGCTATGGCTCTGACTGTTTCTTTGACCCCTCCAAACGAACCGTCGTAATTATCATGACTACCGACGCCCACAGATATCCGCATAGACGCTATATACATGCGTTGCCCTCCTTCCCCTCGCGAAACGCGACACCAGACTTTACAGCACTATATTATAGTAAGCGAGAGGTAGGTACCTCTCCAATGGTGTTGGCCCAAAGACACTGCAATGCATCGTGGCGCTACCTCGTGCACTCGTTTGCCCCCACAATAAACAGAAACACGGAAAGACTCACAGAAAAGTACTTTCCTTCTGAGAGATCAATTTTAGTTGTTGTTTAAGTGACAAATAAGCTATCGGTAATTTTTTTATGACAAAGGGGGGCAAACGAACAGTCGGAGCCATATTCATGCATACCGACGCCCATAGACACCGCAAAGAGACTGTACAGATGCTTTCTCCTCCCAGCTCCAAAGGCCACCGGCTACTTACACAAAGCACGAAACGCGACAGCACAGCCGTCACTTTACGCCGGTCTCGTTTAGCTCAAGCAAACACAACGTTTGACAATTTTGTCATAAAAGCCAAGCAAAGTCACGGATAACAACTAGTCTAGTGGCTATTACTCATGCTTGCTATATTTGTCTCATTAACAAGCGCAGGTTCTAACGCTCTTGTGTTTAATGAATATTTAAAATTAATCTGTGGTAGCGTGCCATAAACTCCCGCCACGAAATTATCCTGTACTCTATCTAATATATTCAAGTATTAGTTGCGTAATCCTATTATCCTACTAAAATATTAATACTTAGTATTTTTGGAGGTGAAGGGGTCGGGAGGTGGTGATCAAGACTTGAACCATGATTAGATTGATATTGTACTGTCCGAAGATGGTAAAAGAGTCTTGGAAAACCGCATATTTGTATTACGTATACGAATGCGGAAGGAAGACGAATATTTTTTTACAGTAACCTCCTATACCATAAAAAAAATGCAAACAGCAGTCGGAGCCTATTTCATGACTACCGACTATAACTATGACTACCACGCCTATAGATGTCCGCATAGAGGCTATACAGCCTTTCTGTTTCCATCTCCATGTGTCACCTGCTACTACCCACCGCACGAAACGCGAAGGCACACTTTACGCCGGTGTCGTGCAAGCGAGAGGTACATCCCAGGTCGTGCCGGCCCGATTCGGCTACATGTAAGCATGCAGTGTGGCACTACCTCTTACTAGAACATTTAATCGCATTTATATGAGAGTCAGAGGTCCACCCCGATCATAACGGCGTGGTTCGATTGCAATTGCAATGTTACTTTTGCAAAAAATACGATTATTAAGTACCTATATAGAATTTGTAAATTTTCAGTTTTAAACTAAAAAATTGAAAAAATTGGAAGTTAGAAAATAATTTACCAATTACAATAGAATGTATATATAAAAGAATGGAATAGAAATAAATTTATTCAATGCTCCATAAAACATAGACAAAATGCAGCACACAATATAAATACATGTAAAAAACCGGCCAAGTGCGAGTCGGACTCGCGCACGAGTGGTTCCGTACCATTATCTATGCTTATAAAGGTAGTGACTAAAAAGGTCCAATTTATATACGGACTCACTATAAGCACCCTTGTAATATTATTTACACACTTGTAAAACATTCGTCACAAAAAACAATTATACATGTTGAAAAGAGGTTTTATTGTATAATACAAAATGGCCGAATTAAGGGCCAGCTAACGAACACGTAGGAGGGGGATTATGTGTCGGATAATTTATTAATCCCAAATAGCGGCGGGGCTTTCTCAGCCTTACTTCTGTATAAGATTTTGTAAAATATGTACGAACAGTACTGAATCATTCAGATTAAGGGGAGTTTATACCTGACCATAATTAGGTTTTATTTTCATGACGTGGTAAACGCGTTAAGTGCGAAATTGAATATTTTTTATTCTGGGTTTTTTACTTAGGTTGTAAATTAGCTGTTGAATTAATAATGGGCAAAGCTTTATGAAAGAGCCTTTCTGGCACATGTATAGTAGGTATCATTTCTGAAGCGCAGAAGGCAAAGATTTTTTAAATATACTATCTTATATCTTATCGAAAAACAAAACAATCCAAATCCAAAAATTAAATATAATTTCAAAATTTGTGGTTCATTTCGTGGTAATTTTCAACGCATTTGCATAACCTCTATGCGGATATCTATGGGTGTCATGTGAACAACGCGAAGCTCTCAGAAGACCCGCTACATTTTATGAACTCTGCTTCATGTGATTAAAGTCACATTGATGTAGATAAGTGGATGAACGAACGCTGATGATAATGAAGACTCAGGAACCGAACAAATCGAGTTGAAAAATAAACATCGCAATAAGCAGTTTAAAACCCCTCCACTCTTTTACTGTCGGTTGTTCTTTGCTCCCACGCGAATCTCTGTAACTTTCTAGAAATATTTCTTTAAATGTACACAAGGATAATGTTATAGAATCTCCAGTGCACGAAGGTGTATAAAGCGGTTCATAATAAAAGTTGACAAGTTCAAAAATAAGCGGGTTTCCATGGATTATGTCGTCATGGATGGCACTATAATCAATTATAACGTATTACGCATCATACGTTTATAATATTAAGTGATAATATGAGACATTTCGAATCATAGAGGAATCATGATTAAGAACGAATACTCAATTACTTTGATAAATGGAGTCATTTTCTACACATATTATTCTATGGTTTCTCATTTATATTGTACTAGCCGGGGCGTGAGGTTACACACACAAAAGTTTCAGGATACAAGAAATCGATCAAGAAACGTAACATATAGCCATCGCTTCACGGCGGTATCATGTAAGTGATAGACAGTTTCCCGTGCCGGCCCATTTCGGCTGAAATGCAGATATAACCTCGTGCTACGTGCTACTTACAGCTCGGATCACAAGCTGGTTTTGCTGCAATAGAGCGATGACGACGCTGACTGAACCCAATGCACTTTACAAAACAAGAGACCTTTAGCTGTCGAGCTATTTCCGTCCAGTGACCTTGACATCCGCCCACCACTCTTTTTAATGGCATCCGTCATTTCACGCGCTACTTTTTCATCCCACAGATAACAAACACGACTTATTTGTGTACAATTATATGTCTTATAACTATACTATCCGGCGCTCGTGACGTAATAACAGATTTTAATTTAATATAAAGAGGGAGATATCTAGTTGTAATTTTAACAAGAACACTTCACTCTAGTTCCCTTATAGGATAGGAAGAGAGAACAGACAACAGATTCATAACACCCTTCATACTTACATAAGACTCAATTATTTTACGCTTTTAAAGTACCTTTCAGAAGCACTTACATGACATTACTTTAAGATAAATTAGACACGATTTTGAAACACTTTTTACCAATTTACGAAAGTATTACTTATGTTGTGCAATAAATAAACAGAAAAGCGAGCCGACAGCTTGCTCACGTATATGCGAAGGCTGAACTTATCAGCCCTAAATCAATTTTTATAAAAGATTTTATCTTCGCACGCACATTTTAGTGACGACACACATACAGCTGTCACGTCTGCAATATCAAATGACCGAGAGGTACCTGATCGGAGGTGACGGTCAGCTCGGCTGTTCAACAGGCAGTCCTAAATTTTACTCAATAAATAAAATCGTTATTATCATTATTCAAAGAACGATTGTCACTTATTGCCTTTTACTAATAGGTACTCATAATTTTTTTTACCACTGACCCATTTACTGATCAAAGTCACAATAAAGGTTTTCTGAAACTATCATAACGAATGAAAATACATTCAATGCGCCAAATGCAGCAAAACGACAGCGGATTAAGTTATGACTGAAACTATATTACAGTACACTTTACGACCCATAACGTATTGCTCATAAGCTGCACAGCAGGAAACAAAGCAAATACGCTTTGAGTCCGCAAAGTTATTGCTAACAAATTATTTTCCACTGCAGACTCGGAATACTCACTTCACCGCTACAGTTCGTGTTCAACTTCAGCAAATTATTTGCTGCCATTAAAAACATGGTGCATGTGAAATCGAACCACCCCAACGCCTTAAACGAAATTCATTATATTTTTGAAATTTACTCCGATGCGATTTAAGGCGCGCGGAAAGAATGAGGAGCAGGAAAGAAAGAGGAGGAATGACCGCCACACCACAGTAACCGGTATATTACGCAACGCTCCTATCTAAAAAAATACACAACTCGCTAAAGAATTTATCGCTTCACAGATATTTAAATACTGCAACAAACGTTTTACGTACACCTAAATACTTAAACGTTAGCAACATTAAAACCACGAAATTCGCGCTTCTGTACGAGTATACAAAATTCACAAAATAAAGAAGTAAAACCAAACGGAACACTAAAATGATTTAGAGCATAAAAGCAACACTTTTAAATGGAAGTGGTAACACAAAAGGGTGGTGATGTAGGTACCTCTTCACAACGACGCTCGAGTTATGAATTTAACTTGTAATAAAATTAGTGGTGTCCGGTTTCGGTTTTATACATAAACGTGAAAACATCCATTCATTCCGTTTAGAATTAACTTTTATTTTATTAACCGACTTCAAAAAAAAGAAGGAGGTTCTCAATTCGACCGTATATATATTATATATTTTTTTTTATGTGTGTTCGCGGAAAACTTCTTCGTTTATGAACCGATTTTAATATTTTTTTTTGTCAGAAAGGAGATACTTCAAGGGTGGTCCCATGATATGGAAACCAGGATCTGATGATGGAAACCTGGAGAAATTGAGGAGAGATTTCGAAAATTGTATGGACGACTAGTGCGTTTGATCCTTTTTTGTTTGATTTAGTATTTTAAAGCACTACAATTTAAAGAAAGTCTGAAGTCGATCTGTTGATGGACCCGAAAGACAGTCGAGGGAACTCCTCAACGATTTGCAGCAGTAACCTTGTGTTTGGGTTTGATTAATTTGTATTGATGAGAACTTTACACATAGAAGGGTTGTGACTGTCATTAGGGGTCTGATGATGAAAACGAAAGGCAGTCGAGGGAACTCCTTAACGATTAACAGCAGTTACCTTGTGTTTGGGTTTGCTAAATTTGTATTGATGAGAACTTTACACCTAGGAGGGTTGTGACTGTCATTAGGGATCTGACGATGAAGACGAAAGACAGTCGAGAGAACTCCTCAACGATTAACAGCAGTTACCTTATGTTTGGGTTTGATTAATCTTTATTTTTTTCTAAGCGTTCTCGTCTATCATTTTCTGTCTCAAGTAGATAATCTTCCTTTCCTCATTCGAGAAGCATTTTGTAAGGTCTACCCATCACTTAAAATCGTAAAATAAAATAATTTTTAACAAAAAAAAACAGACTTCAAAGAGTAAACTAAAAAAAACCGACTTCAAAGAGACTGAATTCAATGAAACAAAACTTTACTAAAAAGCGAAAAATAAACCGAACTTGAATTATATACAAAAGTAATATAATTATGTACATATTAATCATTAGGTAATAAACTTAACCTACACTTACATCTTCCTTATATTACTTACCTATATATACGCGTATTTTATATATTCTACAAGTATACTACAACCTATTTATTACAAAATATGAATTATAATTTACAATAACAATAATCGCCTAGACCTATTACCTATGAATCTTTATACAGTATTATATGTATATGCTATCTATCCGTCTGTTTGAAGTCGGTGCCAAACAACGCTTTTTAAGTACCTTACAGAAGCACTTACATAACATTACTTTGAGATAAATTAGACACGATTTTGAAATACTTTTTGTCAATTTACGAAGTATTACTTATGTTGTGCAATAAATAAACAGAAGAGCGAGCCGACAGCTTGCTCACGTATATGCGAAAGCTGAACTTATCAGCCCTAAATCAATTTATATAAAAGATTTTACTTCGCACGCGGCACATTTTAGTGACGATACACATACAGCTGTCACGTCTGCAATATAATATGACCGAGAGGTACCTGATTGGAGGTGACGGCCCAGCTCGGCTGTTCAGCAGGCAGTCCTACATTTTACTCAACAAATAAAATCGTTATTATCATTATTCAAAGAACGATTGTCACTTATTGCCTTTTACTAATACTTATGTACCTACGACTAATTTTACATAATGTTTTTTTTGTACAAAATTGTTTCCAAAGTGGGTGCTTGATAATTTTAAATATTAGAACCAACTGTTTCGGAGACCCATTTAGTGATCAAAGTATTATAACAAATACACATTATAATATTTTGGCACGAGTTATATATTTGCTAGTAGTCTTTTTAGGACTACCCATCTTAAAGGTAAAGAAACTGTACACATATAGGATGACTTTGTAGGCCGCCTGTGGTTCTGTCTGCAAAGAAAAGTAATTTTCCGATAATCTAGATTCTTGGTAATTTCCTTGTTTTATTAGTATATAAAAAGGCCATCAAAATCTTATATTTGTAAATTATAACTGTAATTGTACTTATAAACTGTAAATGTAATTTCTCAACTTTTTAGTATTCCTTGTAGTAGTAGGTAGGTACCTATTATTACAAAAATTACTTTAAAATTAAAGTAAGTTTAAGAAAGTCTGGATGTGCTAGTCCAAATCTCAGATGAACCTACTTTTTTTTCATTTATTCGTTTTTTCAGCTATTCAGATTTAAACCCACTCATATTTAAAGCTAAAATACAACCAGAACCTAAAACATATATCTGTCAGTTTATACCACAAAAATTTTGGAGCCCACGCAATGTATAAATACGTACAGAACGCACTTTAGAAAATCATTCAATGCGCCAAATGCAGCAAAACGACAGAGGATTAAGTTATGACTGAAACTATATTACAGTACACTTTACGACCCATAATGTATTGCTCATAAACTGCACAGCAGGAAACAAAGCAAATACGCTTTGAGTCCGCAAAGTTATTGCTGACAAATTATTTTCCACCGCAGACTCGGAATACTCACTTCAGCTACAAGTTCGTGTTCAACTTCAGCAAATTATTTGCTATTATTAAAAACCTGGTGCATGTGAAATCGAACCGCTCGAACGCCTCGGTCGAAATTCATTATATTTTTGAAATTTACTCCGATGCGATTTAAGGCGCGCGGAAAATAATGAGGAGCAAATTGAATGACCGCCACACAACAGTAACCGGTATATTACGCTATGTTTTTTCCTATCTCAAAAAATGCACAACTCGCTTAAAGAATTTATCACTTCACAGATATTTTAAATAATGCAACAAACGTTTTACGTACACATAAATACTTAAACGTTAGCAACATTAAAACCACGAAATTCGCGCTTCTATACGAGTATACAAAATTCACAAAATAAAGAAGTAAAACCAAACGGAACACTAAAATGATTTAGAGCATAAAAGCAACACTTTTAAATGGAAGTGGTAACACAAAAGGGTGTTGATGTAGGTACCTCTTCACAACGCCGCTCGAGTTATGAATTTAACTTGTAATAAAATTAGTGGTGTCCTGTTTCGGTTTTATACATAAACGTGAAAACATCTATTCATTCCGTTTTGAATTAACTTTTATTTTATATCCAATTTTTTGTTATCCGCATCTCTTTTCTAAAGAGTGTTTATGCCAGTTTTAAAATGTTTAATGCGGTACCTACATGAAATGATGAAAGACAAGTTTGCACTTCAGTTGAATTAGTAACTGTACGCTGTACGCGTTACTACGTTTTTTATTGTACAAAAGCTTTTTTTAAAATTCTAAAGAAAGATGCTAAATACATAAGTATTCCATCATCTATCAGTACAGAGCTTATAAATAAAATATTTTAAAGTAAAATATTTGTTAAAACTAGTTTTTCTCAGTAATAAAAAACTATTAGACTGTATTTGTAGTTTTTAAGTTTTAAAAGAATACCTATCCATAAAACATATACATATAATATGATATATACGATATTTATAAATTAGTGTATTATATATTTAGGTTCACTCAATGTTTAAATCACGACTGATTAAGCCGGAATCTCAAAGGCGGCTTAATCAGCTATGGCTGAACTAAGATCGTTTACAAACGGCTACTCAAACTGCGCCAACAGCGCTTCATTACTCGACTTCTGTTTTAGTTCACAGTCCGCTACACTCATTTAAGAAAATTCGAACCGAGCCACGCAAAAAATTACCAAGCCGTATTCGAAAAAAATATTAGACGCCGAGAGAGCAGTTAAAGCGAAATACACCACGTCGCCTTTTTATTGCTGTTGACGTTTGTAGTGTGCACTTTAAGCCTTACCGAAAGTATTAGCCGGCCCATTTTAATAGGGACACCATCGACGTAGCCATTGTAAATAGAATAACAATTGTAATAAAATTTTACAAGGCTTTAAGAAGCTTTAATAAAAAAACGTTAATACGAAATGTAAAAGAGATGTTTCTGGATGGGAAAGAGAGGAATGACTATTAAGGACAGAAATAAATAAATTTTGTTTCACATTTTGTAAATGTATCCCATTTTTTGTAGTTCTCGTAGCTCTCGTTGTTCTAATTTAAATTTCAAGACGTTTCCCTTAAAAGGGTCAGAAACAAGCTATTTATGAAAAAAATATTACATTTCATCTGCAAAGATATTACAAAAAAAATAATATTGTTTTACAGTTTTTTAAATGTACTTGGATGTTAATTCAACATAGATGTAACTTTACGCTGGTCTTGTGTAAGCGAGAGATACCCCAGTCGCGCCGTATCGTACGAAGGTGGATCTAAAAGTTCTAAGCCCGACCAAGAAAATGAGAGAAAAGTGGGTCTAAATTTATTTTTATTTTTCGACATAGTCTCCATGTAGCTCAACACACTTCGTCCACCTGACCTGCAACTTGTTTATCCCCTCGAAAAAAAAAGATTCCGGAAGGTCGGCGAAATAGTCGTTTACTGCGACTAGCACCTCATCTTTGGTCGAAAATTTCGAGCCACCTAAGTTTTTTCAAATTTGGAAATAAATGATAATCCGAGGGGGCTAAATCCGGCGAATAGGGCAGCAATTCGTAGCCACAATCATGGATTACAGACATTGTTTCAACCTAAGTGTGAACACGTGCATTGTCTTGATGAAACAAAACTTTCTTACGCAACATTCCCGGCCTTTTTTCTTTCATTTCTTCTCGGAGTCTTCGTAGAAGGTTACAATAATAACTAGAATTTATAGTTTGACCTTTCGGTAAATAATCTACAAAAATAATGCCCTTCGCATCCCAAAAAACAGAAGCCATGACTTTGTTAGTCAACAAAACGACCTTAGCCTTTTTCGGTGTAGGAGAGTCTGATCTTTTCCACTGTTTGGACTGTTGCTTTGATTCAGGAGTATGGTTGTGAACCCCGCTTTCATCCATGGTAACAAATCTAGACAAAAAGTCCTTGGGATCAGTCTCAAAAAGTTCCAAACAGTATCGCAAAATTGTGTATCGAACTCGTTTTTGTTCAGCTGAAAGCAACCTCGGGACCCAGCGAGCAGAAACCTTATGGAACCCCAACTCTTCCGTTATTATGTGTTGCACCCGGCCATACCTAATGTTTGTTATCTCAGCTATCTTACCAATGGTCAAACGTCGGTCACCCAGTACGAGATCACAAATTTTATCGATGTTTTCTTTCGTGGTAGGCCTTCCACTCCTAGGATCATATTTAATGCTCTCACGGCCGCGCTTAAACTCAGCTACTCACTTCTTAACACTGGAATACGATGGAGCAGACTCCCCCAAAGTGCTCACCATATCTTGATGGATGTCTTTTGGTGATAGGCCTTTTTTATTGAGGTACTTAATGATTGCACGGTGTTCAATTTTCTCCATTATTGAAAATTGTGTCAGATTGCTTCAAACAAATAATCACAGAAAATTTATATTGTGCAGTATCGGAATGAAACTGCGCATAATAAATTAATATGACACATACTAACAAATGGTAGGTTTGGCCACGAACTTTTCGGTCCACCTAGTATATTGGACTACAAGTTGGTCATGTACAGAATCTCATATGACAGTAGTTGAAAGTCTCAGATATAATTTAAAAAGGTACACGAGAATACGTTATATTTTGACGAAAACACTCTCATGCATCATGTATCTACACCATCTTAACTTTCGTTTATATTGAAGAAACTATTGAATTCTTGCGATGCTACCTTTGTATTCAATTCCGTAACCAAATATCTGCACCTTTAAATCTCAGGCCAAGAGAAATTTAAATTTCTGTTGAAACTCAATTTTTCGTCGCACCGAAATAGCGAAAATGCACAAGACGCTCAACCAGGAAGTCAGCGGAGCTCTGTATCTAAACTCGAAATATCGAGGTATTTTGACAGCCAATATTTTTCTTTGGGGTTTATGAATTTATCTCCCCCTTGTCTACAAAGCTATGGAACATCAAAAGGTCAGGGCACAGTTCATCTCTATTACAGTATAAAACTGAAAATTTGTAATTTTAAGTACAAAACTGAAAATGTGTAATGTAATGATAATAAGACGATAATCGTTCTTTTTTGTTGTTTAAGAAGTACTTAAATTGTTTTTTTTTTTTCTTTTTTACATGTATTTATATTTTGTGCTGCATTTTGTTTATGTATAGCCTCTGTCTATAGGCGTAGTAGTCACAGTAGTCAGTAGTCATGAAATAGGCTCCGACATGAAAAACATGTTGAAAAGAGGTTTTATTCTATAATACAAAATGGCCGAATTAAAGGCCAGCTAACGAACACGTAGGACGGGGATTATGTGTCGGATAATTTATTAATCCCAAAATATAGCGTTGGGGCTTTTTCAGCCTTACTTCTGTATAAGATTTTGTAAAATACGTACGAACAGTACTGAATCATTCAGATTAAGGGGAGTTTATACCTGACCATAATTAGGTTTTATTTTCATGACGTGGTAAACGCGTTAAGTGCGAACTTGAATATTTTTTTATTCTGGGTTTTTTCCTTAGGTTGTAAATTAGCTGTTGAATTAATGATGGGCAAAGCTCTATGAAAGAGCCTGTCTGGCACATTTATAGTATCATTTCTGAAGCGCAGAAGGCAAAGATTTTTTAAATATACAATCTTGTATCTTATCGTAAAACAAAACAATCCACATTAAATATAATCGCAAAATTTGTGGTTCATTTCGTGGTAATTTTCAAAGCATTTGCATAACCTCTATGCGGATATCTATGGGTGTCATGTGAACAACGCGAAGCTCACAGAAGACCCGCTACATTTTATGAACTCTGCTTCATGTGATTAAAGTCACATTGTTGTAGATAAGTGGATGAACGAACGCTGATGATAATGAAGACTCAGGAACCGAACAAATCGAGTTGAAAAATAAACATCGCAATAAGCAGTTTAAAACCCCTTCACTCTTTTAATGTCGGTTGTTCTTTGCTCCCACGCGAATTTCTGTAACTTTCTAGAAATACTTCTTTAAATGTACACAAGGATTATTGAATCTCCAGTGCACGTAGGTGTATAAAGCGGCGTATAATAAAAGTTGCCAAGTTCATAAATATGCGGGTTTCCATGGATTATGTCGTCATAGATGGCACTATAACCAATTATAACGTATTACGCATCATACGTTTATAACATTAAGTGATAATATGACATATTTCGAATTATAGAGGAATCCTGAATAGGAACGACTACTCATTTACTTTGGATGGAGTAATTTTCTACATAGAATTCCATGGTTTCTCATTTATATTGTACTAGCCGGGGCGTGTGGTTACACCCACAGAAGTTTCAGGATACAAGAAATCGATCATGAAACGTAACATATAGCCATCGCTTCACGGCGGTATCATGTAAGTGATAGACAGTTTCCCGTGCCGGCCCATTTCGGCTGAAATGCAGATAGAGGTACCTCGTGCTACGTGCTAGTTACAGCTCGGATCACAAGCTGGTTTTTACTGCAATAGAGCTGATGACGACGCAGACTGAACCCAATGCACTTTACGAAACAAGAGACCTTTAGCTGTCAAGCTATTTCCGTCTAGTGACCTTGACATCCGCCCACCACTCTTTTTAATGGCATCCGTCATTTCACGCGCTACTTTTTCATCCCACAGATAACAAACACTTATATTTGTGTACAATTATTTGTCATATAACTATACTATCTGGTGCTCGTGACTTAATTACAGATTTTAATGTAATATAAAGAGGGAGCTAGTTGTAATTTTAACAAGAACAACACATTTCCTCTAATTACCTTATAGGATAGGAAGAGAGAACAGAGAACAGATTCATAACAATCTTCATATTACAAACACACATCCTGAAGACTCAAATATTTTACGCTTTTAAAGTACCTTACAGAAGCACTTACATAACATTACTTTGAGATAAATTTGACACGATTTTGAAATACTTTTTGCCAATTTACGAAGTATTACTTATGTTGTGCAATAAATAAACAGAAGAGCGAGCCGACAGCTTGCTCACGTATATGCAAAGGCTGAACTTATCTGCCCTAAATCAATTTATATAAAAGATTTTATCTTCGCACGCGGCACATTTTAGTGACGACACACATACAGCACGTCACGTCTGCAATATCATATGACCGAGAGGTACCTGATCGGAGGTGACGGCCCAGCTCGGCTGTTCAGCAGGCAGTCCTACATTTTACTCAATAAATAAAATCGTTATTATCATTATTCAAAGAAGTATTGTCGCTTATTGCCTTTTACTAATACTCATAATATCTACGACTAGTTTCGCAAAATGTTTTTTGTACAAAATCGTTCCCAAAGTGGGTGCTTGGTAAATATGAATATTAGAACCGACTGTTTCGGAGATCCATTTAGTGATCAAAGTCACAATAAAGGTTTTCTGAAACTATCATAACGAATACACATTATAATATTTTAGCACGAGTTATATATTTGCTAGTCTTTTTAGGACGCAACTTTAAGGTAAAAAAACTGTACCCATATATGATGACTTTGTTGTCCGCCTGTGTTTACGTCTGCAAAGAAAGGATACTTTCCAGTAATCTAGATTCTTTGTGACCTCCTGATTAGTAAATAATGAAAACAATAATAATTCTCACTTAATACAATTTAAGAGAAAATCCGATCCGTTTATTAAGTTATTATTATATAAAAAAGCCATCAAAAACTTATATTTGTAAATTATAACTGTAATTGTACTTTTAAACTGTAAATGTAATTTCTCAACTTTCTAGTAGTAGTAGACCTATTATTACAAAAATTACTTTAAAATTAAAGTAAGTTTAAGAAAGTCTGGATGTGCTAGTCCAAATCTCAGATGAACCTACTTTTTTTTTATTCATTCGCTTTTTCAGTTATTCAGATTTAAACCTACTCATATTGAAAGCTAAAATACAACCAAAACCTACATCGTATATCTGTCAGTTTATACCACAAAAATGTTGGAGCCGACCCAATGTATAAATACGTACAGAACGCACTTTAGAAAATACATTCAATGTGCCAAATGCAGCAAAACGACAGCGGATTAAGTTATGACTGAAACTATATTACAGTACACTTTACGACTCATAAACTGCACAGCAGGAAACAAAGCAAATACGCTTTGAGTCCGCAAAGTTATTGCTGACAAATTATTTTCCACTGCAGACTCGGAATACTCACTTCACCGCTACAGTTCGTGTTCAACGTCAGCAAATTATTTGCTGCCATTAAAAACATGGTGCATGTGAAATCGAACCACCCCAACGCCTTAAACGAAATTCATTATATTTTTGAAATTTACTCCGATGCGATTTAAGGCGCGCGGAAAGAATGAGGAGCAAATTGAATGACCGCCACACGACAGTAACCGGTATATTACGCAATGCTTTTTCCTATCTCAAAAAATGCACAACTCGCTTAAAGAATTTATCGCTTCACAGATATTTTAAATACTGCAACAAACGTTTTACGTACACCTAAATACTAAACGTTAGCAACATTAAAACCACGAAATTCGCGCTTCTATACGAGTATACAAAATTCACAAAATAAAGAAGTAAATCCAAACGAAACACTAAAATGATTTAGAGCATAAAAGCAACACTTTTAAATGGAAGTGGTAACACAAAAGGGTGGTGATGTAGGTACCTCTTCACAACGACGCTCGAGTTATGAATTTAACTTGTAATAAAATTAGTGGTGTCCTGTTTCGGTTTTAAACATAAACGTGAAAACATCCATTCATTCCGTTTTGAATTAACTTTTATTTTATATCCAATTTTTTTTGTTTTTGTTATCCGCATCTCTTTTATCCTGAGTATTTTTGTCAGTTTTAAAATGTTTAATGCGGTACCTACATGAAATGATGAAAGACAAGTTTGCACTTTCGTTGAATTAGTAACTGTAAGCTGTGCGCGTTACTACGTTTTTTATTGTACAACAGCTTTTTGGAGAATTCTAAACAAAGATGCTAAATACATCAGTATTCCATCACCTATCAATACAGAGCTTATAAATAAAATATTTTAAAGTAAAATATTTGTTAAAACTAGCTTTTCTCAGAAATAAATATTTATTGAACTGTATTTAAAAGTATTTCTTAAGTTTTAAAAGAATACCTTTCGATAAATCATATACGATATTTATAAATTAGTGTATTATATATTTAGGTTCACTCAATGTTTAAATCACGACTGATTAAGCCGGAATCTCAAAGGCGGTTTAATCAGCTATGGCTGAACTTAGATCGTTTACAAACGGCTACTCAAACTGCGCCAACAGCGCTTCATTACTCGACTTCTGTTTTAGTTCACAGTCCGCTACACTCATTTAAGAAAATTCCAACCGAGCCACGCAAAAAATTAGCAGGCCGTATTCGAAAAAAATATTAGACGCCGAGAGAGCAGTTAAAGCGAAATACACCACGTCGCCTTTTTATTGCTGTTGACGTTTGTAGTGCGCACTTTAAACCTTACCGAAAGTATTAGCCAGCCCATTTTAATAGGGGCGCCATCGACGTAGCCATTATAAATAGAATAACAATTGTAATAAAAATTTACAAGGCTTTAAGTAGCTTTAATAAAAAAACGTTAATACGCAATGTAACAGAGATGTTTCTGGATCGGAAAGAGGGGAGATGACTATAAACGACAGAAATAAATAAATTTTGTTTCCATGTTGTAAATGTGTCCCATTTTTTGTAATTCTCCAGCCACTGTTATTCTAATTTAAATAACTAGACGTTTCCTTTAAAAGGGTAAGAAACAAGCTATTTATAAAAAAAATATTACATTTCATTTGCAAAGAATTACAGAAAAAAATAATATTGTTATACAGTTTTTAAAATGTATTTGGATGTTCATATGATTTTGTATAAAATTTTCACTTTTCACATCTAGAGTCTGGATCTAGTGATATATTTTCAATGTCGTTTTGTTTTTCATTTTGCCCTGGCTGTTACTCTGTTTCGGGGAACAGACAATGTATTTTGTCACCATTTAATATACGTTTTAAACGCGCCATTGAAAAAGTTTTAAAATTGATATAACTTCTGGTATAATGGTACTGTTTCTAGGTACATTGTTTCATGTATTTATGAGTGTCATTGCATTTTATTTTATTAATTGATTGATCGATGCTTTTGCCTGCTATTTTAATTAAAATATTGTATTCATGTACAAATTGGGGTAATCGAGTGGCATATTGAAGTATTATTAACTCTAATTAGTATTAACTCTAACGAGGTACCTTGGTATTAGACTTTGGGTTAATTCCTACAGTAATAGTCGGTTTCGTAAATGTTAAAATTTATAAGAGATATTCGGTAATTGTTATGGTGTAATTTAAGTTTCAACAACTTCGATTATGTAGCCACCTGCTGAATATTAGGTGTGTGAACAAGTAGGACTTAGTTTATTGTTTATTATTGCAAAGGGAAGAAACGAGGACTACGATCACTCTGGAGTAGTGATGCCCACAATCAATTATATAACCAGGGGATATGCAAGTCCGTTACATTCCTTAACCTGGAGAAGGTTAAGAAAGGTAATCCTAAACGACCATACACAGAGAGGAGAAGAGAGAAAGGCATGGGATCGACCTACTACTTTCTCAATCTACTATTATTAGAAATTGAAAGGTCCCAACAACACTTTCTGGTCAGAGAGGATAATACGTGTACTGAGACGGTAATGATGGTGATCCAAAATACTTTTTTGCGCATCGCTTACCCGCCAAATCCTTCGTTGCTATAAATATACAATGTAAATTTATGTTATGATCTCCTTGAACATTTGTCTTTAATGTTTTTGGAGATAAACAAAGCAGAAGGAGTATATTGTTATTATTTATTGGTCTGCACTGATAAACTGTTAGACCAATGAGAATCTTTGGATTTATTGCATACAATTTGGTAAACTTACCAAAAAACTTGGAGCACAGCCAAGACTTATTGACCTCGATATATCCCGATGATGTCGAACTAAACAATGTCCAAACTTTTTGAATGACTCAATCTCGTTGTTTACTAAAGTAGTTTAAGCAAAATTCGGTCAGTGACCCGACTACACGTCTAACACATATACTTAGTATAAAAATAGTATCGCTGCCATTGTCCTTTGTCGTATCCGACAACACCGACTCCAGTTAATTGCCCATCCCATTTCTCTGTTGCTATTGGATATGGGCGGTTAGACAACCTTTGTCTCGGAAAGGCTGTCCGCACTTGGTCCGCAAAATAAGGCAATAAAATCTTGGTACTAATCATCGACTTCCAAAAGCCTCGGTTCAGCTTTATAAAAATATTGCCAACCTAATCCATATATGTCTGGTTCTTCTATTGAATGGCCAGAATATATTATTTTTCCAATTTTCCAAAAATCCTACTAATACTTGTTTGAGACTTTCGCGTTTGTTACACATATTGGGTGGTATTTGGTTATTTTTCTTATTTATAATATTAGTAATCCTACTAATATTATAAATAAGAAAGTTTGTATGTTTATTACTCATTCAGGCAAAATTTGCTGAACCGATTTTCATGAAATTTGGCACACACATAGAAGATAACTTAGATTAACACAAAGGATAGTTTTTATCTCGAAAAAATGTTCTTATAGGATACCATGGAATGATTTTCTATTTTCTACGATATCGAAATTTTCGCGGGTGAAACCGCGGGGTGCAGCTAGTTAGTATAATAAATTATAGATAGGTATTTAGGTCCTGCAATTAGAGTTAATCATCTTATCAAACTCATTAACGGTCTAGAGCAAGAGAATTAAAGTTGTTACGCTAATAATTTGCCAAGCCAATCTCGTTTTCTAGACTCAAATTATTCTAGATAATCGACTAATGGCCATTCCATTCCTTATAATTTTCTATAACTGGTCAGGAAGATTTTACAAAACACATACAAAAAATATTCTTTTCCAACATTGGTATTTTTTGTCAGAAGTTGCGCTATTGTAGCATTGCAACTGGACTCGTTCGGACCAGATAGGTAACTCTGGATTAGATCCTGACATCACAATAAAACAAAGTAGCTTTCCGCCGTCTGTGTGTCTGTGTCTGCTTAGATCTTTAAAATTACGCAACAGATTTTGATGGGTTTTTTTTAATAGATAGAGTGATTCAAGAGGAAGGTTTGTATGTATAATAACTCAATTTTTGAAGCCCAAAATCCACGCGGGCCAAGCGGCGAGCGGAAGCTGCATCACTGCATAAAAAAGTGATATTTTCAAGTGAAGGGATGTTATTGAGATGCACAAATCTGAAGACAAATGACCTATATTTATTTAAACCTAATTAAATCTTTGTTATTTTTTTATACTCTAAGTGGACAAACAAACAGTCGGAAAGTTTTGATGAAGATATTGTTGACTCGTCTCTGTCTTCAGCTGCAATCTAGCATGGCACTATCTCTTACATAAATATAAGATGTAAGATACGTTTTCCATTAAATAAAATAGGTCAGTTTACTAATCTACCAAATGTTTTAACATTTGATTTCAACTTAGTTTAATCGGTTAAACTCACAAACGACGTAATTCGAAATCACACTGCTGATTCAAATTCGAGTATTGCAAATGGATTTCACTGAATTGAATTGCAGCTGTCATTCACTGCGGGTACATTGTTTTTTTATGAGCCGGCTGCAGTTGTGAGTGACGGCACAAAAATAAACCAAAAAGAATTCGCTAGTATTGAGGTAACATACATTGGTTAAATTCACCAATTTATCGTAGTAACTTTAACTTTGAAATATACTTAATATTTTAAAGTTAAAGTTACTTGTGGCACATTGCCATTTATTTGAAAAAACTTAAGAACTACGAGTAGCGCCATCTATTAACAAATGCTTATTTTAAAACATTGTTTGCATTTAAGTATTGGATGCAGGACGGGCTGATCAATACATTTTTAAGTAGAACGTAATCAATTATCTGTCGTTTAAAAAGTTTGGACAATATTGATGCGGTACTCCGTGCTTCCTAATAAGTTATTTTGTAAGAGTATTATTGCCTTGCACCCGAATCGGAGCGACCCTACAGGAGAGTACCTCTCACGCTCATGACACCGCTATTAAGAATGCTGCTCTTTCGTGTTGGTGAGTTTCCGTTGGCCGATAGTTGCTACATCACCAAATGACCCCGCTCGATCATTTGCACCTCAATGCTATAAAAAAGTTGCTGTGTAAAATAATTAAATTAAAGAACACGTTTTTATGAACATTACTAAAGATTCAAAATACATTTCACCTTTGCATATTGTTAAATTAATGTTATTAATGACCTTCATATATTTTCCCAATCGTGGTACTGTGTCGAATGCACCATTGAAACTTTGCTCGTAAAAATAATGAAATATGTAGAGTTGTATTACAGCTTTTGAAATTCGATCAAAACTTTGTTTAAAAACTTTTGATTAATATTTCAGTATACCAGCATTTTATTCCAAGTATGTTGAGAATATTTGATTAAAATATTGATTTAAGTCATAACATCGTCTTGAGTGAAAATATGAAATTATATTATCTTATTATAGCAAATAGTCATGGACAATGAAACCACGAGAAAAATGTGGCTTTATAACAGTATTATGTACTAGATGTTTTATAGCACTGGAACTGTAAAATACTATACAAATACTATAAAATACTGAACATCGTACCAATTTTATGACCACAAAGTTTTGTTGGAATATTAATTACACTTCCACGCAAAAACTACTTACTGTTCTGTACTTTTTGTGTGAAATTGTTAAATTACACTCAAAAACTACTGAAAGGGGTTTTTGCGTTCAGTTTTGTATTACATTTGGGTTTGATATGTATTATAGTCTGGAATAACATTATTGTACTTATTAACCAGAAAAAAAATATGGTTCTTCAGCAGATAAACCGATTTATGAGATGCGAGAGTGTGTGTTGCCTTTGCCCCTTGCCTTTTATACTACTACCCTAAACAATTTTATTTTAATTACTTCTGTTTAGTAAGAGGTAATGCCATGCCACATCCCAGGCAAATCGTGCCAGCACGTTCTAGCGTTCCTACTATAGAGCTTGAAAAGAACAACCAGACTGCAGTTCCAATAGGCCAGAGAAGGGAAGAATAAAAGAGATCAACGAGTCAGCATCAATTCTATCTGAAAGTTCAAATGGCTCTGACCGCTTCTTTGGCTCTTTATTCTATTGTAAAAATAGTCTCCCTAAATATTTAGACATTCTATTCTCTTTGCTGAGGCACTTGTTTAAGAAAAGAGATTATTCTTCTCTCAAAGGTAGGCAATGCATTTGTTAGGCCTCTGGTATTGCGGATGCCTGTGGGTGTTGGTGATCACTTAACATCAGGTGACTCAACGCTCATTTACCTACTATGCTATAAATAAAGTTCATTTTCGTTTTGAAGTTTGGAAGGGACTAAAACAACTAAAAAGCCTATTACTAGATAATCTAAAACTTTACTACCAAATAAACTTACACATCGCTTCACAGGAGTATTATTTAAAATAATCGAACAAAAAAAAACTTGAGTATTTTGTCACGCGTGAGTGCTCGATAAAGCGGGTAGAAGTGAACGTGACTACATCAGAAGGTTATTTGGTTCGTGATACGAGAGCGGGAGTATCACAACACGCGTGTCGAGTGAAAAACAATGTATTCGAGAATTCTTACTCGATTTTCACGCTTCATATTCTTTCTCGTTTCTATGTAAATAAAAATACGAGTCCGTTGAGTGCACATATAAGTTACTCGATAGTGTTTTACAACTGTTTTTGTTAAAAAAAATGTTATTTTCTTTTGTCTTTTTTTTAAGTTATTGGGTTATTGGTACGAAAGCAGGGAAGGCGAGTGTAGAGGGAAAAACAACGTATTCGAGAATTCTTACTCGATTTTCATTATTCATATTCTTTCACGTTTCTAAGTAAATAAAAATACGAGTCAGTTAAATAAACATACCTAAGTTACTCGATAGTGTTTTACAATTGTTTTTGTTAAAAAGTGTTATTTTCCTTTATTTTTTTTATGTTATTGGGTATCACAGCACGCGTGTCAAATGAAAAACAATGTATTCGATGATTATAACTCGATTTTCACGCTTCATGTTCTTTCTTGTTTATATGTAAATAACAATACGTGTCCGTTAAGATGTTACTCGATAGTGTTTAATATCTCTTCTTTTTTTAATAGTATGGGGGTGAAACGAGCAGTCGGAGCCATTTTCATGACTACAGACGCCCATAGACATCCGCGTAGATGCTATACAGATGCGCTGCCCTCGTTTTTCAACCACCTCCATGGGCCACTGGCTACTGTGATGTTTCCGCTCCAGACGTATATGGGGTTACGTAGTCTGGTAGATGTGGAGCGGTATCACCTGAAAAACCTGAAAAACCTAGCTAATGTTCCCTACCACTCTTTCCCATCTGGGTTACTTTTAAATAGATATAAAACCACATAACTATTAATATTATTTATTTCTGAACTTTCTTATATTAATACAATTGTTATTTATAAGCCTATTTTAGAAGATATACATCGTTCTTTACGGCCCGTGGCCGAAACTCTTTCATTCCATTCCCCGTTGTAATATGAATGTGTTCTACAAAAATCTAGCATCTTGTCAAACAAGAAAAGTTCCCTTCTGGTTTGAATTTAAACATATTTTTCTTAATAGAAAAATATGTCAAACATAGAGGTTTCATTTGTAGCATGGAAACTCCATACTACACTACTTACACACAGTACTAAACGCGCTTTGCATTCACGCACTGCCACCGGACCGAGGGTGAGGTTCACGGGTGCCCTCGGCCGCCTACACTGAGATGCCCCGGATCTGTCAGCAGCGACTGGCCAGTCCCCCGTAAAGGACCGGACTTCCTCAAAATAATGGATCTAATCCGAAAGCATAGATTAGCTCCTTCCGACGTCGTGGCCTTGCAATATGATCAGGTTCCCAACCTAACCCCTGACCCCAGTTATAGAGGCGACATAAGTTGCGCCTCTGCAGCACTCCCACCCGTCGTTCGCGAGTCAGGCCATTTTCCACCTCCCTGGCTCGTCGAGTGGGCTCCTTCTGGAGCATAACCGTCTCGCAGAAGGAGTCAAGATTTATTTGTTTTATCTCTTATTCTCGACAAGTTAATCTTAAGAAATATGTTAAAAAAATATGTTAATAAAATAGATAACTTAGAACTTTGAATTTTAAAAATAATAGTGTGATTGCTGATATACTTCGCCTGTACAGAAAATGTGGACGGATAACTTAAATTGTTTCATATTTTTCTCTTTCAATGTTGTGATTATATTATACGATGACTAGTTTTACCCCTCCACTGACTGATACTAATCGAAATAGGGTAGGTAAAACTTTACGTAAAGGGCAAATAGTAAAAGTAAGTTTTACACGTAGCTTCAAGACTTAAAAATGGGGTTTTTTTATTACTGAATAACGACAAGATAGCCAGGACGAAGGCAGGTAAAGAAAAAGAGGTATCACCCTGCGTTCCTAAAATAAAAAGGTAAATAAAAAGTATAGTAGCATTTCTGCGTTTTTACGAACATTGAGTTCTCTATTGCCTCATTTCACTATTAAACACCGTTTCGCTTCGGAAATGCTTGGAGTGAAAACTTGAATAATTACTTATGTATTTTTAGAATCATCTTTGAATCGCCTCTATATATGCCAATAGACATGTAATACATATGTATATATGTACACAAACATTGGTGTCGGTAACAGAAAAAGAGTCACGACTTGGATGGGTTTTGCTACTTAAATTGCCAAAGCGTCTAAAGAACTTTTCACTTCATAAAAACATATACTATATACATATGAGATAGGAGATTATGAGCGTTTGTTAAAGTACGTAATGTCAAAATCTTTTGTCTGCGACGAAGCCACACCACGTTACATAAATATCTTAAATTTCGTGTTGTAAGAGACGGGGAATCTTTTTATTATGCACACAAGTACCAGTACACATTTTAAATAACGTAGCTTTGTTCTTGGTTACATCACGTATATAATTTCTTATTACAATCGAGGTGAATTATACATAAATTATACCACATTATTTTTACTGTGTAGTCACTGTAGTGACACATAGAAGAGGTAATGCCACATTGCATGCTTGCATGCAGCTGAATTGAGCCGGCACGATCGGGGAGGTACCTCTCGCTTACACCAGATCGGCGTAAAGTGATAGCTGTGCAGTCGCGTTTCATGCGGTGTGCCATCTGTATTACCTCTATGCGGATGTCTATGGACGTCGGTAGTCATGAAAATGGCTCGAACTTCTTATTTGCCCCCATATGCCCTTTTAAAAAATAGATTTTGCTGATAAAAGAATAAGAAATATACATACTAAAGACACCTAGTTTTGCAGATGTCTATGGGCGGCGGTAGTCACTGCTCGTTTGCCCCCTATATCATAAAAAAAAACTTTGACATTAGCGGTATAAAGATGACATACACTTTCTGTGTCTACGTTTTATACTGTTTATATTTAGCCGCCAGAAATGAATGCGGTTGAAGTGAAAACTGAAAACGGACAAAAGCTTCTAACTAAATACTTGCGCGGAGATATGCCGAGAATTAAAAGTTCTTTCACTGGAAACAATGCAGTTATGTTTACGTTACATTATGTTCGCGTTACATTCTCGTGTACATTGTCACTGGAGCTGCGTTCTGAAACTGTATTTTAATCATCAGAAAAAAATCTAGGTTACATTTTTAGTACACGACAAAAGGCCTTATGAAAGTCCAAACATATAGTACCTACAGGTAAAGTGACGTTTCGTGCGCTGTGTAAGTAGCCATTGGCCCATGGAGGTGGGAGGAGAAAGGTAGCGCATCTGTATAGCCTCTAAGCGGATGTAGATAAGCGGTTGTCAGGAAAATGGTTCCCACTGCTCGTTTCCCCCTATATCATCCCTCCCACCTCCATGGGTCAGCTACTACTTACACACCTCGCGAAACGCGACAGAAGCTGTGACTTTACGCCGATCTCGTATAAGCGAGAGGTACCTCCCCGGTCTACCTAAGAACCAATTGGTTGAAATTTGACACAACTATAGATTAGAATCTAAAGCAGGGGTTCGCAACCTTTTCTTCGTCAGGGACCACTTTTATATCATTCTCGATAGCAGGGACAATAGCGTACGTAATAAAAATATCTCTCTTCTCACTCACTGCGGTCGGGCGGTCCGACGGACGGACGGACAGACAGACAAACAGACATGACGAATCTAGGTAAGGGTTAAGTTTTTGTCCTTTGGCTAAGGAACCCTTAAAAAAGGCAGATTATAGTTTTAAAGACTAAAATTGATTTCTTAAATATTTAGTCCTTTGCGTCATTGCAGCGATTTCCACTTGGAACTGGCTCTAACTTACATAACATTGTCTTAAAATGTACAACACAGGGCATATTAAAGGCGTGCGTACTCTCCGTCCTCAACAATTCCGATGGGACGACAACCCGACACGACCGTTGAGAAATCACGCTCTGGACGGACGGGTTTACGAGGCACGGGGGTGTGATACACCCGAAATCCTGACTACGGACTGTTAAAAAAAAATCACAGTCAAACATCGGACCTTAGAATTACACACAGGACGTCGAGATAGAACACGTTTTCTATTAGACTAGCAATTTTTTTTTTTAATAAGGGGGCAAACGAGCAGTGGGAACCATTTTCATGTCTACCGACGCCCATAGACATCGCATAGAAATTATACAGATGCATTGCCCTCCTTCCTCCTCACCTCCATGGGCCACGGGCTACTTACACATCGCACGGAACGCGGTGTGCTGTCGACAGCTGTCACTTTACGCCGGTATCGACTAAGCGAGAGGTACCTCCCCAGTCGTGACGGCCCAATTCGGCTACATGCATGTATGAAACATGACACTTACCTATATATATATATTATAGGGGACAAACGAGCAGGTGATTAGTGAATAGCGCCGCCCATAGACTTACTACTTATTTACAAACCTCTCACTTAAATATCTTAAATTGTTAAAATCATTAAAAAATATTAAAATATTTAGGTATGTACATATAAGTATAATACATAATTGTGACATACTGTACATCCTAGTTGTCTGAGAGAGACCGCTACCAGTAAAGCCGCGTTTTTTGTTAATCACTTACTAGCATTTTTTGTTTTGGTCCATAATAAAGAATTTTTATCATTATTTTATATAGACTGCGTTGCACCTTAAATTTGTGGTCTACGAACTTTCGCTCACATGATACCACAAAGCGTTCCAGACAGTTTCCGATGACCCATGATACAGAAGCGCTTAAAAATTATGTGTATGTGAATGACGGCCCTCATCTAAAGTATCCAAATGTTCGTTGCCTCCGTATACTAAATAAAACTCCACAATAAGACCCAGTAGCTTACGTAAGCTCCAACTATTTCCTGGTACCCCCGTTCTCCTCATATATATCTACCCCATGAAATATACGCCATATAAACGTCTGGGACTTGGAGAGTTATGTGTTTAGCCGACGTCGGAGAAATGTGCTAATTGATTCCACTAACTCAAGGATATTTACATGTATCTGAGAAGGTCGTTACGGTTTTTATGTAATTCTGATAAATAAATCATGGCTCATGGAGGTGGGAGGACAAAGAAGGCCAGCGCATCTGCATAGCCTCTATGCGGATGTTTGTGGGCGTCGGTAGTCATGAAAATGGCTCCGGCTGCTCGTTTGCCCTCCTATATCATAAAAAAAAATCGCAAATAATAAAAACAACTCATTTTTTTATTCCATAATGGATTATTGCAATTACAGTGGTCTTAACATACATTTTTTTTTCGTGTTACTATAGACTAAAACTTTAAAACCTGCATATGGGAAAAACAAAAAACCGGCCAAGTGCGAGTCGGACTCGCGCATGAACGGTTCCGTACCATCATTACCATCATAATGATGATGATCATCATAACAAAAATACAAAAAAAAAAACACTTTTATTGTATGAGGACCTCCCTTAATATATTTTTTAATATTTTTAGTGTTTGTTGTTGTAGCGGCAACGGAAATACATAATTTGTGAAAATTTCAGCTTCCTAGCCTTCACGGTTCATGAGATACAGCCTGGTGACAGACAGACGGACACCGGAGTCATAGAATTAGGATTTGTTTTTTACCTTTTATGTACGGAACCCTAAAAAGATATTAACGATCAATTTATCAAGTTACAGTACTTATTAAGTATGATATATCATGCAAATAATTGGTGTAAAGAAGCAATGGATGAGTGCCTGAGGGATCCCCATATCTCAAATCCTCAAATTTTTAAATAGGCTATCATTTTACAGATGCTCCATAGATGGGAGGAGGAAGGAGGGCAATGCATCTGAATAACCTCTGTGTGGAAGTCTATGGGCGTAGGTAGACATGAAAATGGCTCAGACTGTTCGTTTGCCCTCTTATACAATTTAATAAAAAAATCTTTACAACGTAGGCTGCACCGTTTTCAATTTATTAATATATCTGTTATTTTTTTGGATTTTGTGTTTGGAGCCTTAAAAGCATAATAATTAGGGACCAAATTCAAATTAACAAACCTTACAAAAGATAACAAAATTCGAAATTATGCTGAAGCACTTTCACTTTGTTTAAACAAAACTGAAAGCACCAGACACAAACAATAATTCAAAACAATAATAAATAAGGTGGTCTACTAACACTTTGATGATAAATCATTAAAGGAACAATTAGTAAACACATTTCCATGATGGCTCCCACATCATCGCCGAATCGATTTTATCGGAGATTAATAGTGTTATAGTATCCAATTGGGCCGGAACGACCGGGGAGGTACCTCTCGCTTACACGAGATCGGCGTAGTGACAGCTGTGCTGTCGCGTTTCGTGCGGCGTGTAAGTAGCCGGTGGCCCGTGGAGGTGGGAGGAGAGAGAAGGGCAGAGCATCTATATGGCTTCTATGCGGATGTCTATGAGCGTACGTAGTCATGAAAATGGCTTCCGCTCGTTTGTCCCCTTATAACATAAAAAACAAAATGTCTATACAGATGTTTATGAGAGGGCTCCTACAGCTCGTTTGGCCCCTTATATTATAAAAATAGCTGCGTGTAAGCCCAGATTTGCGAATGGAATGCTTTTTCAGTACGATCATTACTGTGAACTGAAAGGCGCGCAAGAGACAAGCGCCCCCCAGTCATGATAGCTCATAGAACTCTTCTAGCTCATGACCCGTGTCGGCCACTTTTTAGCTGCCGCGCGCGAGCTGCTCCCCTCCGTTAGAGGTGGGGAGAGGAGGACACCCGCTGTCCTCGGCCAAGATAATAATAGTATGACCTATTAATCGCAATAGTCCGGTGTGCCTTCAACCAGTAGCTGGGAAAGAAGGGGGGTCTGTCCCCCCATCGACCACAAATACAGAGGCTTGAGCTCCCCAGTGTGCTCGCCTCTCATATCGATGAAGCTGCACTGACCTTCTGTCTTAGAACAGTTCTACCTATAAAAAAAAAAAAAAAGACTAGCGACTTAATGGCGGTGAACGATACAGCGTTACGATGAGAGTCAGCACCGACATGATTTAACTCATACTTAATACCTAAAAAATCGGTAAGAAGTAAACTACAATATAATATACAAGCTGTGGTTCGCGGCTTGACTCGCGTTTATTTTTTTATAGCGTAAGGAAGCAAACGAGCAATCGAAGCCATTTTCATAACTACCGACACTCATAGACGTATAGAGACTATACAGTTGCGTTGCCCCCCCTCCTCCGCCCTCCATAGGCCACCGGCTACTTACACACCGCACGAAACGCGGCAGTACAGCTGTCACTTTACCCCGGTTTCGGTTTTTTTCGTGTAAGCGAGAGGTACTTCCCTGGGCGTGCCGCATAAATTCGGCTACACGCAAGCATGCAGTGTGACGCCACCTAATTTTCCACAAGGGCTGGAAAGTAATAGCCATCTTGGCGTTCATCCAAAGACAGGCAAGACAGACACAGAAACGACTGATGATAATGAAGAAAAATCTTTTCTCTAAAAATAACTCTCGCTTTCACGTCAAACAAATATAGAACTCTTTGATTTCGTAAAAAGATACATACATAAGTATGTATACTTATGTATTTGAGTTATCAATATTTTGTTACTGAAATAATTCCAAGTTATTAAAAGTTATGCCGAAGATCCAACGCAAAGGGCGAAATCAGCGGTACAGTTGGCGCGAATTGCCAATGTATTTTTACTGGCAATTATTTTTGTAAATCAATGATGGCAATTAAGCGACTTTGACGTGTTTTTTTAATCGAGAATCAACAAGTCCCTTTCAACAGCCAGCGGGTATTAAAGATTTTCCTGAGATTAAGGCTCTGATTACAATAGAAATTTGTGTGGGTGAACAATTATTACGTTAGTGCCTCTGTGGTCTAATAGTAAGCGTGTTCAATCACAGACCTCACACACACGTGTGAGGTCCCGGGTTCGAATCCCGGGTCGGACCAAAGAGTGTTATTGGGATTTTTCAATTTCTAATAACAGTCCGGAATCAGGAAGTTGGCTGTATTATACCCCCGTGCCTCTAAATTAAACATTATTTTTAGTGATACTTAAATGTGTGCTCTTAACGAGAAGAAAACATTGTGAGAAAGCCCGGATTAGTGTAGTCGAATTCGAAGTACTGTTTTTTATGGTATAGGGCGACACACGAGCAGTCGAGCCATTTCCATGACTACCGGCTCCCATCCGCATAACATCCGCATAGAGGCTATACAGATGCGCTGCCCTACTTTCGCCTCCCACCTCCATGGGCCACCGGCTACTTGCACACCGCTGACACTTTACGCCGGGTTCTTATAATTATTCTTAACATTGTTATCGTCTTACTATTATTTATTTTTTACAGCACCTTTAAGAGAACAAACGAACAATCGAAGCCATTATCATGGCAACTAAACTCATAGACATCCGCATAGAGGTTATACAGATGCGTTATATGAGGAGGGCACTCCATTCTCCTCCCTCCCCCGTGGGCCATTGCAAAGCTCAGATAGCTGGCCTAAAGCTGTTGTTAAATTCCCTAGATTACAGAGCCGACTTCGATATGGATATAGAAACTGGATAAGCCTAGATTCTAGAAAAACGAAAAAGAAGAAAATATTAAGTTCATAAACATTATTATTATATTAAGCCCTATATGATGTGTCCCATTGTTGGGCAAAGGCCTCTACCATTCTTTCCACTTTTCTTTGTCCAGAACTTCATTATTAACAAAGAAAATTGTTTATAGGCTGCAGAGTGAATAAAGAATTTTCTGTTCTGTTCTAAGTTGTTTTAATAACGAACAATTTAAGTATACCGTCTTTTGGGGTTTGTCTGTAGGTCAACCAAAATGTTCAGAAGACCGAGCAGCACTTTGCACATTTTCTACTCTTTAGTGCGCAGTATATTGGAGTATGGTAGCCCAATTTGGTCTCCATACTACAATACTTTACGCTGGTCTCGTGTAAGCGAGAGGTACCTTCCCGGTCGTGCCGGCCTAGTACTGCTGAATGCAAGCATACAGTGTGGCACTGCCTCTTACTAAAATCTCTTACTCTCGCTATTATTCTGATCAAAATGCAATTTCTGTGCTGTTGCCAAATCCGTAAAGTGACAGCTGAGCTGTCGCGTTTCGTGCGGTGTGTAAGTAGCCGGTGGTCCTTGGAGGTGGGAGGAGAAAGGAGGGCAGCGTATCTGTATAGCCTCTACACGGATGTGAACGGGCGTCAGTAGTCATGAAAATGTCTCCGACTGC
>LUGF01003825.1:162279-175606 GCA_001625245.1 Calycopis cecrops | reverse complement strand
TATCTATACAATATAAAAAATCTGTAGAAGGGTCAATTCTGTTCATTGAAAATATTGAAAAAATAAATAGCAGGGGGTGTTACTAGATCGATACCAAACCCAAATATGCGATTAAAAAAATTTTTGTCTGTCTGTCTGTCTGTCTGTCTGTATGTTCAGGCATCACGTGAAAAGTAACGGTTCGAATTCGATGAAACTTGGTATAATTATACCTTATAATGGGCATAAAATGGGATACTTTTTATCCTGGAAAAATACGTAGAAAAAAAATCCCTCCACGCGAAGACCGACATCCGCGCGGACGGAGTCGCGGGCGGAAGCTAGTAAATAAATAAATTCTTTATTTTCTCTCATAAACTAGGATGTACATAGATAACTTAGTATTATTAGTAACTATTTTTAATACTTTTATCCTAGTAAGAGATAAATATGAATAGGTACAAATCTTGAAAGCTTAAAACAATTTAACCTCTATGGATGTTTATGAGCGTCGAAGGTCTTGAAAATGGGTCCTACTTGCTCCTTTGCCCGCCATACTATAAAAAGAAAAATACGACGAATAAGAATAATAATAATCAATTAATACGCTAATTAGAATATATTCAATTTAGAAAATGTTCTATATGGCCGTTTTCATATTAATCCATAAAAATCCCCCCTTTCCAACATGATGTACGGGCGGTGCGACAGTGACTAATGTCATGGAGAATCAATGGTATTAGCCAAACACGTAATTCTGTCTTGTCTGTTTAACTCATCAGCATTAACTGTTCCATAACATAATATATAGGATAGTGTTTTATGGTCAAGTATATATGGTGAGAGTTGAGGTCAATTTAAAATGTAACTAATTTATCAGTGTCTAGAAAGGGTAGACCCACCATTAAATTGCTTTTATTTAATATTCAGCAGCTGTATGCATATGTGTAATCATGTATTTCTAAAAACAAATACATATTATATTTTGTTATAAAACCGATTTTTTTTATTAAATTCTTTTTTCATTTTCTTTTATTTTAACGGATTTTATCTCGGTTTAATTTAATATTTTACAATCTCAACGTTTCAGAAGCTTTCATAATTATCTATTAAAGTAACTTTTGGAAAATCAGTGAAAAGTTTTAAAAATGTATATTATAGTTTCCACGTTGTAGTTTATATTTGTGTCAAATTTCATTTAATTCTGTTCAGTAGTTTTTACGTAAGAGATATAAAAATTATATTTATAATATTTTTTTGTTAGAGGGAATGCGGAAATGTAAGAGTCTACAAAGCAATAATTGAAAGAAAGAAAGAATTTATTTGTTAGTCCTATTTTGTCGTTAATAGTTAATACTAACTAATCTCATATTCTAGCTTGTAGTTATTCCTCGGTGGCCTAGGATACAATTTTATCAATATCTTTGTAAAAATAATTAATTTAAGTTTATGTTTAAAACATTTATTTTATATGCTTAGTATTTTTTAAAGTATTCTTTAAATACTTTTTCAAAACTGTTCTTCAAAAAAAAGTAAAATCACGTTTGCAATTTGAATTTGATGTACAAAATCGAATGGTTTTTGTTTATCTTGCACGCGTCGTTTACAATTGATTTAGAAATTGAATTTGAGCTGCAAACATTTCGTTGTTTGTTTAAGATAACGACAAACAACACGCATGCTGTGTTATTATTGTTTTTTCTAAAGAATTTCTTATACCATTGAACTATTTAAAGAAATAATATAATTATAATATAATTATTTACAACTATTTTTAACATTTCGTTTTCAATTCCCGTATAACTACCACGATTTTGGCAGATTAATTAAGATGACTCTCATACAGTCTAAATCACTTGGACTGCCCTGCAATCCAATTACGGCATGGCTAAAAGGATGATATCTTCTTATCTTGTGCTTCAATTGCTCACTAAATTCGGAAAAACCGTATTACTCTAATTAATCGGAGCATTTAATTGAATGAACAAATGAAGAGAATTTTGTTTTCAATGGCTGAATATTTGACCAACAAATTTACAATTATAAATAGCATATATCTACGCTTAATGCTGAAATAAAGCAAGAACTAAAAAATAATTAAACCAACTCTAGATTCCTATCACTTAGAAAAAAAAAATTAACAGAAAAAAGGCAGCCATTTCTTTCAATCAAACACTAAAAGTATTATGACATCTGAAATTGATTAAAAAACTGTACATGAATGTCCATACAGCAACATACCTGTATTATATACGAACTTTCGACTAACAGGGTTCGAATAATTACTTTTTTATTATAGTTTCAGTATAATAAAAATAAAGGATAATCTCAGAATATGAGCAAATAAGGCGATCTAAAGTTTATTTAAAAACTATCTGCTGCCTGCAACTTCATTCGCGTAAAACGTATTTTATACAGTATAATTCTTTAAAATTTTCAAATCCGTCGGGTAAAGTATAATTACTGAATTTCCCGTAGGAATGAGCGATTTTCCCGCAGTAAAAAGTATTCTAGATGTTGATGTTGAGTTTTTTTTATATGTATTTAAAAATATAAGGAGACATGGTGGTAAACATTAGAGAATATATTTTTCATAATAAAGATTTTTAAATTAAACGATTAAAGAATTTTATTTCAAAATTCGAGTCTTATTTAAATATAAGACCATAAACATCCGGTTATACTTTCTTAAGTTAATAGCTCGTAAAATACAAATGCCGCCATTGTGACCCGTTGGAGGTAATGTGCCAATCCATCAGCTTAAGCTGAATGCCAGCTACAGGCGTACACACACGTGATAATATACATTTCAGTAAATACCAATTGAATAATGTAAGGAATGGTATTTGTATGAAAATAATCTCTTCAAGATGGGATGAATGAAATAAGAAGAAGCGGAGTCCATAAAATAATTCGTATACACAACTAGCTTAGACTAAATATCGAAGTGAAGTGAAAACGAAACTTTAAAAACAATTGTAATTTATTAAATTATTATTTCGTTAGTTAATTAGATGATACATGTATGTTCTGATAATAATGATGATAATAATTATGATGATGATGATGTTTATAACAATAATGATGCAAATTACATAGCAGTGCCTCCTGTGATAAGTGATACAAGTGTACTTAATTAAAAAATTCTATTTTGTGAATTATCTTTAAAAGTACATTTAATCGATAAATATTATAAATTTGAAGAAAATCTTGATTTTTCTGATAAAAAACTACGAGTTGTACCTACTAAGATGTTGTAATACGAGTAAAAAAATGTGTTAAATGATACAAGTTTAGTTATATCATTGTGTAATATTTGAGAGCCTAAAACTAAACACGAGAAATTGCTTTTGAAACCAATACATAAAGGGGTACAACTTGTTTTAAATCAATATGCACTTCGTTTTACCAACTTTTATTCGTTTTCACCATATTATATCCGCAACTATAGCAAATAGATGTACATAAGTGGGACCAAAAAATTCGTAATTTTTTACTGATTATTTAAAAAAAAACAAAAAGCGTGCAAGTCGACTTATATCACTCATCACAAATTAAATAACATAAATAATGTGGACAGTAAAGGCGATTTTGATATTTATTTTACACTCGCAGGGGAATTTCATTTTAATTGAAGTGTGTTTCTTTATAAAAATTAAAAATACACAGCGTGCGTGTTGTTGATCGTGTATCTAAAACAAACACAACCAAACATTTGCAGTTCGAATCCAATTTCTACATCAATTGCAAATGACGTCAGCAGTTTAAATAAAAAGCGTTCAATTTTGTGCGTTAAATTCAAATTACGAAACGAGATTTTACTTTTGATAATAAAATTAGTAATTAAGAATTTTACCATGAATTTTTTACGTTAATATATGTATCTACAAACAGCTATTGAAAACCAAATTAATGCAATTCAAATATGGGTCTACCTTTTGTAGACACTGATATATTAGTTACATTTTAAATTAACCTCAACGGACACCACACACAACTACAATTATTTTCTAATCAGTCAATTAATACGCTAATTATAATATAATCAATTTAGGCAAGGGTCCCTGTAGGCCTTCTTCGTATGGGGCCATAAAAATGCCCACCAACATGATGTACGGCGGTGCGACAGTGACTAATGTCACGGAGAATTAATGGTATTACCCAAATACGTACAATGTACATCCAGTCTTGTCCGTTTAACTCATCAGCATTAACTGAAACAGCTTCGTTGCGTTACGCTTCGACATGTTACGTAACAAAAAAAATTGTGTCTTGATGCTTTAGTTTCATATTATTTTTTGTAGCAAGAAACAATAAGTAAGTAACAGTTTTTCGGCGTCATGATCCCATTACCCTTTTAATACAAATAGACCTGGCTTGCATAAGCAATACGAAACGCGACATGGCCATTACCTTACTTCAATATTGTGTAGTGTTACCGCTGCTCGTCGAGCTCAATTATGCTCAACAATGTCTCTACCTCTCATCATTGCATCAATTTGCTTCTATGCCATATTGCAGTAATTTTGTTAAATCTCAAAACTTCATTTCAAAAATATCTCTTACAGAATGGACGTTATGCTACTAGCTAGCATAACGTCCATTCTGTAAAGGATTTTGTTATAGATAACAAAATCCTTTAGATATAAGATATAAAAAGAATAGATAAAAGCCTATAAGCAGGTATTTCATTTAGCCAGGGAGAGCCGAATGCCATATATATTTTTTTTAATTTATTCTATTATTATAGTATAAATGAGAAAATTTGTATGTTTGTTTGTTACTACTACACGCAAAAACTTCTGAATCGATTTTCATGAAATTTGACACACGCATAGGGAGTAACTTGAATTAGCACATAGGATAGTTTTTACCCTAAAAAAATGTTTCTATGGGATGCCATGATATGATTTTCCTAATCCTAATCTAAATTTACGCGAGTGAAATAAAACTAGAATAATAATCCCTCCATTTAAAATTAACTGAAATCGGTTTCATGTTAAAATAGTACAGTGCTTATAAGGGATTGTCTTCCCTACAGGATCGTACTGTTGAGAAGAAAATAATTCCGGGGTAAAAACATGCATTTTCGAGGAATTCGCTCTTAATTACAACTTTTTTAAAGGAAAAGTAAACACTTAAAGAGATTTAACTAATGAAAAGGTTGGTCGATCTACATGATCCGAATATGAACGATCGAATTGAAATGGGACTTTTCGTAAAAGCTATTTTTGAATATCAATTAGATCATTACCTTTTAATTGAGTTTTAACATTACAACTTTGATCGAGAAAGGTACTAGGAAGTGTCGGGCGCTAATTAAGTCGCCATGCTGTGGCTTTTCGTACATCTCTTCGGTGGCCCATTGGAGGTGAGGGGAGGGGAGGGCGATATATCTGTATTACAGCTATACGGATGTGTTGAGGTGTTGGTAGACACCAAAAGGAGCACAGTCCTTATTGCCTCCGTATACTATAAAAATATAATTATTAATGTATGCACATACAGGTATACCTATGTATGTTGCTTCTGGGGTCGCGAGTTCTAATCCCGCCTAGGTAATGGATGATACATGTATAAATATAAAATTTATAAAAATTATTAAATATAGTCCTTACGATACATATTACTGGGTAAGGTCCACAGCTATTATTAAACTTATTTATATTATAACATTTCGTAATATAATTTTAAGTTTTCCTTCCAAAACTACGTCTCTCAAAAGTATATTGAACATTTAACGAGGTCGTTATAGAATTGTAGAAAGTCTCTCGCTCTGTGGAAGAGAACTGCTATTATGACTTTACCACCACGTTTACGATACCAACAAGTTTTTTAAATTACACAAGGGACAAACGTACAGTAGCATTAGATTGTAACTATCACTATACACATACGAACACATATATTATACCTATATCTATATAGGAGCGTAGGTATATATATTTTTTTTTTATGATATAGGAGGGCAAACAAGCAGCCGGAGCCATTTTCATGACTACCGACGCCCACAAACATCCGCACAGAGGATATACAGATGCGCTGCCCTCCTTTCTCCTCCCACCTCCATGGGTATATGGTTTACGATTATAATAACCGTATGAAATTCGACATAGCAGAATCTCCATCATTGTGTGATACTGATAATTCAATTTCTTCTATAATATTTTATAGCCACTGCTGGATTCAGGCGGGGGCTTAGGGGAGCTTCAGCCCCTTGCCCCGTAACGCTAAAAGGCCTTTTTTTTTTTTTTACATGTGGAAAATGCATTATGCATACCGCCAATCACCGGATTTATCTGGACGGTTATGCGGGACTCGCACCCGCTAAAAACCACATGACAATCATCTTCACGCCATTACCGAGTAGATGGGTACAGTGGGGCTACCACCAATCTTCCATCACCTCGGATGCAGCGATGCTTCCTTTTAGGAGCTCCCTTCAAAGCGGGAAAACCTCGAGTCAGCAGCTACTTAGCCACTACGCTAAAAGGCCTATAGACCATTTATGTACCGATGAAAGGGTCCCTTTCCCAACTCCAAGGTACCCAAGCCCTAGGCCCCTTAAGAGCTAAATTCGCCGCTGTCTGTAGCAGTATACACTGTAATGCAAAGACATGCACTTAATTAATGACATTATAAAAATCGTATTTTATAATAACAACCTTTGCGCCGAGGTGACCCGCGTCGAATATAATCCCAAGAGAAAAAATGAATATTCCTTTCGGGATAAAAGGTATATTTATGTTAAATCCATATTGTAGTCTATTTCTTTACCACCAAAATCCGTTTAGCACCTTAGATTTTTATATATAAGTAGGATTATTAATACGCTTTTTTAGGAAAATAATATTTGCTATTTTTCTCGGGATAGGTATTTTGAATCATAAATATGAGATGATCTATTTTATCCCTACACTCCATATTATTTGATTACCAAGTTATAGATACCGTTGAACATTAAAGGAATATTTTAATTTTTGTACAAAATGGCTTCATCTTTTACTTCTTTTTTTCGTGTAATTGACACCAAAATCCCAAACAGTCACAATTTAGCCACGCTCAATCCTGTGCAAGGATGTGATGTGAAGGACTGTGGTTTCTGATTTTTTAATGCATCTCCAGTTTGCCAGGTTTTTAGTTTAGTGACTACCGTCGTTTAAGAAAGATATGCTCTTTTCTTGAAGAACTTTTCTTTTTTTTTATGATATAGGAGGGCAAACGAGCAGCCGGAGCCATTTTCATGACTACCGACGCCCACAAACATCCGCATAGAGGCTATACAGATGCGCTGCCCTCCTTTCTCCTCCCACCTCCATGGGCCACCGGCTACTTACACACCGCACGAAACGTGACAGCACAGCTGTCACTTTACGCCAGTCTCGTGTAAGCGAGAGGTACCTCCCCGGTCGTGCCGGCCCAATTCGACTGCATGCAAGCATGCAGTGTGGCACTACCTCTTACTAATAAGCTCTAGAACTCTAAGGAGTAAGGGAAATACCAAGTTATACTTTGTATTGTTGCCTTAGAGGTGCCTAATTGTAAGACCAATTATAGAAAAAAAATCATTTCTTATTCGTTCGGCAAAATATTATAACAAATTGGTTGACCATACAGAATTAGACCTCTAAAAACTAAGCCGATTGTTTATAAATATTTACTTACAGAGAACTGGTTTATAGGATCTCAAACTGATAAGTGACAGAACATCTTGTTATTAATGTTTCGTTCCTGTCGTAACGGGCTAAGACCAAATTTCATACAGACAAAACATTGTGTTTTTTTAATGAATAATTCTTTTTTCTCTAATTTTTATTCTTCTAAGGCCTAAGCATTTATTGATTAAGCAAGCAATTACTATATATTTCAATATGTGGAAACATGTAATTGGGGTTTTGTTAATTTTAAAAAGTTGTAATTTTAGATATAAAACACTGTTCGTTTTCTTAATAAAATAAAATAAAAGTTATACTTTATACCGGTTTACTTTGCATCAATCAGTAAGTTGTTACTACTACGTTAGTAATATTAATTCAATGGCGTCAACTAACTCCGGAAAGTAGGTGGTTCAAAGCCTTCCGTGTGGCCTATTCCTGTTCTCCGTCTGCTGGTAAAGACACGGCAGTGCCAAAAATTTCTTTTCCTTTCCGGATTGGATTCCGTATTTTTGCGAAAACAACATTTTTTTTTATGGTATAGGGGGGTAAACGAGCAACGAGACATTTTCATGACTACCGACGCCCATAGACATCTGCATAGAGACTATACAGATGCGCTGCCCTCCTTTCTCCTCCCACCTCCATGGGCCACCGGTTACTTACACCGCACGAAACGCGACAGCACAGCTGTCACTTTAGGCCGGTCTTGTGTAAGCGAGAGGTACCTCCCCGGTCGTGCCGGCCCAATTCGGCTGCATGCAAGCTTGTAGTGTGGCACTACCTCTTACTAAATACCATATGTAGTTTTCGCAGTTTCGCTATGATATATAAAATGGCTAGAAGCCACAGTTTGAACCATTATAAAATGGTTTTGAAAATATAGTTCATAAGATTTAATGTTCAATTAGACCAACATTAAAGTTAGCTATAGACAGTATCGTTTAGATTATGTACAAGGAACCTCACCTCTAATCTCAAAGGACGTGACCCGAGAGTTTGACCTTCTTTAAATATTTTAGTTGCCGTTGTGTGTTATAATTAGCAGAGTAAACAAGGAGCAGGCCAACTTCAAACAAAGGTACCGAAAGCGGTTTGCTGCGGCTAACCGCAGTAGTTTCTATGCAACATGTGTTAAAACACACCGTTCTCTAGAACATAGACTATATCCTCTATATTCTCTACATCATGAGACCCGCTGAGTTTGTTTCGGTTCTTCTCAGGACAGGGCTAGGGTTGAACCGGTGGTAGATTTAATTGTTGACGTTCAAAAAGTAATTTGTATAATTCTATTTTGAATAAAACTTTTTCATTTCATTTCATTTTCATAGGAATGCGCATCGGCCTCTATACACGTTTGGAGTTTACTCATTAAGATTGAACGCGATAAAATAAATAAATGAAATTACAAATATCTGTGGACTTTAAACACCACGTTAACCTAGCCCCGTGCTAAGTAGGTACCGTAAGGACTTGTGTTACGTGTACTAACCAACGGAATATATTTAATGTTTTTTAAAAATTTAAGAAATTTTATACATTTAAGATTTTTATTATAGACATACATATAAATACATAATATGTAAACATCCATGGCCAAGGCGGGATTCGAACCCGCGACCCTTGGCGCAACATGCTCTACTTATCCGAGCCCTGTACCACTGCGCTAGCCTGGTCGTCAAAAGTGCGCCTGTGACCTTAGCCACGTTAGTTATATAGAGTGTTATTTATCTCATGTTTTTACTCTTCGTATTGTTTTCATACATTCCATACAAAACTCTGATTCTATACTAAGTTCTCTCTGCAGTAAGCCTGCTAAGCCGTGGATGGTGACGTCATCAGTTTAATTTCCAAATCGGACCATAATGTGTAATTGGCAATTTTGGTGACGTTCCCGTGGAAATTCCGTCTGTGAAATGGCGTACCGGTGCAGTAAATAATTGTCAACGGGCTACAGAATTTTGGCTGACCCCGCTAAAACAAGGCAAATTTTGGCTTTACAACACTACAATATTTTATTAATATAGATTTTACAGTTGGTTCGATGTTTCTTTTTTTATATATTATATAGATAGCACTAGCTGCCTCGCGGTTTTCTTGTCAATTCCGATCCCGTGTAAAATACAAAATCATCCCATGGTATCCCATAGGAACATTTTTTCAGGATAAAAACTATCCAGTGTTAATCCTAGTTACTCTATACGTGTGTGCCAAATTTCATGGAAGTCGGTTCTGCAGTTTTTAAGTGAAGAAGTAACAAACAAACAAACAAACTTACAAATATTCGCGTTTATAATAGTAGTAAGAGAACGGTTCAAACTAGCAATTAAAGCCATTTTTATGAATACCGACGCACATAGACATTTGCATATGTATAATTATACCTTACATTAATATATAATATAATAGATAGCTATATATATAATATAACTAGCTGCGCCCCGCTGTTTCACCCGCGTAACTTTCGATCCCGTGGGAATATCGGGATGAAAAATAGATGTTGGCCGATTCTCAGACCTACTCAATATGCTCACAAAATTTCATGAGAATCGGTCAAGCCGTTTCGGAGGAGTATGGCAACGAAAACTGTGACACGAGAATTTTATATATTAGATAGATATATTATATGATGATATATGATAGATAGATAACTAATTCCTTTCACTACTACTACTACACAACCTCTCACATACACTCACTCACTCTCACTATACACACAGGGAGGACCACATACCTAATCATACATATGTAATAATGTAGTTTACCACTTCTTTGAATGTATGCACTTTCAGTAATTTTCTACAATGAATGGAAGACCACTGTGACCTGAGACTCAAGCAAAAGCTTAGTTCAGGCACAGAAGATAATTGTAAACTAGATATAAGTTATTGCTGACTGAATAAATATATTATTATTATTATTATAGAGGCGACAGCTCAGCTGTCACTTCTCGCCGGTTTCATGTAAAAGAGGTACCTCCCCAGTCGTGCTGATCCAATTCGGCTACATGCATGCATGCAGCGTGGCACAACCTCTTGCTGTAAAAGCAAGTTTGACAATCATGTCAAATGTATATATTCAATACTTATTGGTTTATCCACTACGAATACATAAAGAATCTTAATGACTAAATGTCACCTGTGTTAGAATATTTTCAATCTAAACTATAAATACAGATAAATCAAGTTTGTAAGTTGATGGCAGATGTTATTGGAAACGCTTGGGTGGATCAAAGTGAATTATTGACGTCTAGAATATCCGGTGACTTCGCGGAAATCGTATTTTCTTGAAATATATTTATGGGGCGGTTAGCAGGCTATGTTAGGTCAAATGTCAAATTTTAGACATGGTTGTATAACGTAAAGATTTAAAAATTTGGCGTTGGCGACGCACGAATCGTGTGCAATGGTGAAAGTGCCTTTGTATATGGTTGCTACAGTTCCCGATACTTAAATTATTTAAAATATTGTTGAAGCAAAATATTCTTTGGCGGCGTTATTACGTGGAAAAAACATGCGTTCGTCATCGCGTCAGCAACATGCTAAGTAGTACTTACTACTGCATAACACTAACTCGTAGAGAGTATATGTGCTACTAAATACAGTACTTGGTACATTTGCGTTTTGATTAACAATAATGTTGTCCTTGCTGAATTTAACTGTCTTGTTGTTCTAGCCGTGAGCATGTTAAAATCAAAATCAAAATCAAAACATTTTTATTCAAAATAGAATTTAAAAAATTGCTTTTTGAACGTCAAAAAATTTCATCTACCACCGGTTCAACCCTAGCCCTGTCCTGAGAAGAACCGGCGAAACAAACTCAGCGGGCCTCATTTATTTCTTCAGTTAACCCGAAGACTCGCTAAGTGCTGGTAGATCAGTATCCTGGTAGTCTGTATTCGAGCATGTTTAAAAAGTTTTTAATAGACGAATGGAGAAAATCCTCGGTCTCCTAGGAAGTCCTCAAAAGCATCAATTCTTTAAACGAAATCAAAAGAATAAAGTATACATTTAGAAATTCAAGTTTCATTTATATCTAAGACCATAAACATCCGGTTACACTTTCTTAAGTTAATAGCTCGTAAAATACAAATGCCACCATTGTGACCCGTTGGAGGTAATGTGCCAATCCATCAGTTTAAGCTGAATGCCAGCTACAGGCGTACCCTCATGTGATAATATACATTTCAGTAAATACCAGTTGAATAATTTACACAAAATGTAAGGACAAGTACATGAGGATCATTTGATCAAAATGGGATGAATGGGATGATAAATTATGGCCCCATTTATTATAAGTGGGGCCATAATTTAATTTATAAATGAAATTAGAATAAACAGATGGAACAGATAAATATATTGTAATTCTAAGTTATAAGAAGAAGTTATAAGAAAGTACCCTAAGTTACAAGTTCTCAAAATCAATTTTAAGATCTTTTCAGGACGAGCCACTTAACTTGGCATTATAGATGTCACTTTACTGTCGATGAAGCCTACAACTAAGGCATATATCATAATTTTCAACTTGGCTCTCATTTCACGTAATATTTTAACGTAAAATTTAAAAATGTACCAAACTTATCTTTTTTTTAAATGAAATCGTCGGTGACCTTCTCCAAACACATCACATAATATAATAAGACCCTAACGGTGTAGTCTAGCCAAAAGCTATTTAGTATGTATGATATTTAGAAGAGACATTTGCGAGGTGACCTAATTTTTTTAATTTGGCCTAGATTATTTTGTTAATAATCTTTATTTATCTTTATAACTCCTAGAGTCACTGCACGATATTATCTATGGTTAAAAAAAGAAAATTATAGGATAAATAAAAACGGAGAAATATCTTTACACATAAAAATAACGGTAGAAATTAGGTGGCCGCAAGGGAAATTTTAAAGATGGCTGTAAAGAATTAGAAGCAGAGTGAAAAATTACGATCATGAGGTAACTAAAATATCCGCATTGTTGTAACAACATAATATAAATGTTTACTAACAAAATTAATCATTGCTTTTTACCATTGTAAATAGTAGTAGTAGTGTATAATAGTAGCAATAGTATATAAGTACGCGTCGCGCTCAAATTCAAGAAATGGGTTTTTACAATTTAGTAGAAATTTACAATATGAATTCTTACGGATATGTTTAACTAGCGAACGCCCGCAACCTCGTTGACGTGAACCCCTTTTTTTCACCGCAATCGGTTAAAAAGTAATCATAGCCTACCTCGATAAATGGACTAACTAGTACTGAAATAACTAATTTCAATTTAATATCAAATTCCAGAGATTAGCTCGTTCAACCTAACAACAAACGAACTCTTCAGCTTTATATTATTAGTATAGATAGTTTAAATAGTCTAGCTTTACCTGAAAATGTGTTTAAAGTGCTATTCGAAGCTTGGAGCTCAGGCTGCGTTTGAAGAGTTTTTGTTTTACTAAATATGCAGTATATTCTACAGAATATGTACATTACAGAATTGCCGACGCCCATAGAGCCCATCTGGATAAAGTTTATACGTTGCCCTCTTTCCTCCTTCACCCTCCATGGGCCACCGAAAACTCGCATACCGCACAAAACGAGTCAGTACTTTACACAGGTAGAAGTACATCCCCGGTAGTGCCGACCTAATTAAGCTGCAATGCAGCATGGCACTACCTTTTGTGGTTGGTGTTTTTGTGAAAAAGGCTAA
>LUGF01003825.1:121153-139473 GCA_001625245.1 Calycopis cecrops | reverse complement strand
GTATGCTATTGCCAATTACAATTTACAAGATGCATCAACATGGAATAGAAAGTCCCCACGACAAGCACCATATTGTCTGCAACCCAACGGCTCCTCGACCATGGCCTGGCGGCTATCCGTATTATGTAATGGCTTATGTAGGTTTGTCCCAGGAACCCGGACTTAAATTCCCCTGGAGTTTTTCTTGTGGTTTGAGAATCGTGATGCAGTGCAATAGTGAAAACATTTGATAAAAGTGATAGAGATGTGTACATTGAAAAATTTAAAAACAATAGCTTAAAACGTGTATTGAACGGAGAACAAGTGAACAGAGAAGTTATTTCATAATCCGTAAGTAAGTTAATTATTTCGTAGATAGATCCGACTTTTAAATATGCCTGAAATACATACAATTCTGTTATCTCTATCTGATTATCTCTTATGATAAGAATTATCATGTTTAATCGTATAAAGTACCTACGAAAGAAAGACAGAAACCATCTAGTATTTACGTTCATAGCGCCCCGCCTGCCGGCAGGTAGCAGAACTTATTACGTAACTGCTGATACACGCCGCGCTATGGAGAATCTATTCATACAAGTGTAAAGACTAATTACTATTACCAACTCGAAGTAATAAAAATTAAATATTAAAATTGAAACTCTTTTATAGTTGACGTTACAATTGTTTTACCCGTTTTTATTGGTGCTATAAGTTATTCCAAATTCATATGCTTCGGCTCGAGAACCATTAAAATTTCACGGTGTATAGTAGTACGGTCGAGAGACAATCTATAAGTTATATAAAGATGTACACTACCTACTCGGTTTGGTATGTGCACATTTTTTTTAAACCTTTCCACGTTTGCAAAATTATTTTAATATATTGTCCCCGTAGTAGACTATATAGAACATAATACTTACCGCTGGTGCCTCTTCAGGTTTCGTGTCTATCACTGTCTCCGTTGTTGTTGTTGTTGGTGGTTTGGTTGCTGGAGGTTTTGTTGTAGTTGGTTTAGTTGCCGGGGCTTTTGTAGTTGTTGGTTTAGTTGTTGTTGTTGGTTTGGGCGCGGGTGCTTTAGTTGTAGTTGAGGTAGGAACTGGTTCGCCTTCAGACGGATCGGCAGGTGTTGATGGAGGTCGAGCCCACTCCGGCTAAAAAATAAAACTGCTTTATGTAAATGGTTCTCTTAGTGTATTTACTTAGAATTCGATCAGGGATAAAGACCTCCAAATAATACCTTACACTAGGTGGTAAGTAAGAGTTAAGTAAGAGGTAGTGCCACACTCGCTTACACGAGACCGGCGTAAAACGACAGCTGTGCTGTCGCGTTTCATTCGGTGTGTAAGTAGCCTGTGGAGGTGGGAGGAGAAAGGAGGGCAGCGTCTATAACCTCTATGCGGATGTCTATGGGCGTTTGCAGTCATGTAAATGGCTCCGACTGCTCGTTTGCTATACCTACCTTAAAAAAGATACTGTCATAAATCTATCATTATGCTGTCTCATTTCGTGCGCCTTGAGATAGGAAATTGTGTAGAAGCCTTTTTTTATTGGCCTAATCCAGGATTGTACGGATATTAATATTCACTGGTCCTTAGATAGACAAGACTCACTCATTCTCGTCTTTTTACGCGACAAAAAATAAATAAAACTGCTCTATACCAAACAGTGCTATGGTTCATAAATAGATTTTTCTAGCAGATTTCTTTTATTTCTATAGACGTTGAAAATCCGTTTCCTCGACCAAATGAACGATTTATTTCCCCGATGAAAATACTAACTGCCAATTACAGTTCATTTTGTGCGAGTGGAGCCGCTCGATTCACTTTCCAGCGAGGAACGCTACAGATTTATACTCGTACAACACTAACTGGTGCTATATTTGCACCTGGAATTTTAGATCGTTAAACATTTTACCGGTAAATCTTGGTCGGACTCAAATCACGTGTTGCGGAGAGATTTCGAACACTTAACCCTGGTGGATTTATTTTTGATGTAAAACTTCTTTACGCTCGTTTGACTTGGCGAGAGCGTTACAAAAATCACAGATCGGGCGAGGCCAACGGAAGTTGTCATTCAAATTCAAAAATTAAATTCGATTGAAGTGAAACTTTTTTGTATTTAAAAAATAAATATCATGTTATTTCATTGTAACTACGGTAATGAATTTGTGTATTAAATCAATAATTAAGTTTTACTTCAGTTGTGTGGACTAAAGCACATACTTTTTTAGTTATAATAGTGAACTCGAGATAATTCGACAAACGTTTAGCATGGCATATCCTCTATTATCCAGTTTTTTCTAATAAGCTTACCTTATAATCCGACAAATTGCTTAAGTACATCAACTATTTCAACTTCAATTCAAAACTCCTTCCAATTACGAAGCAATGTTTCGTGTTTCGAATTACAGGGTGATACGAATTGATCGGGGTCCAGATTACCATGGTTCTACTTCATTGTGATTTTGGGAAATCTAGAGGCGTAGCCCTGTGATGAGAAAAGCCTTTTTCTCTGAGGAACTAACAGATAATTTGCTCCCAAAAGTAAGATTCTATTGAATAAAACATTTTACGCACTTCATTAGGCCTGCATGAAATAATCTTGACGCACATACGTTATGCCTACTAAGCCCTGCTTGTGGTGCTGATATTAGGAAATTTCACCACTAATTTTCCCTGATCTACCACAAACAGGGTCTTTACAATAAAAAAACATAAATGTTAAACTTGAACCTGCGTGTATGTCGATATTGAGTTATTTTAACCTTTGAACATGTCGATGTTTCGTATATTTGATACTAAAGAAAATACACCAGTTTTCTTCGGAGGTTGAACACCTTACATTTGAAGCTCAATATTTTATTGAACGTAATTAGTATGTAGGATACGTACCGTCGGAGTGGTATTGCCCGTGCGCGGAGGGGGCACGGTGTAGGACCGCATGTGCTTGTCTAGAAGCTTTGTAAGAGGGTTGACTTCGCCGCAGAGACCTCTAAAGTCGTCCATATCAATGGCCCAGGTCATCGCCCCCAAATACCCCTTCTCCTTGATCCAGTTCATCTTGATCTCGATGCTGGTGGGGTCCTCGTATCCCACCCACTGGGTACCCTTGTACGCGTAGGGGCACTTGCCTTGTTCGTCCCATTTTTTGACCCACCCAGAGCCGGGTTCGTTGACGTATTCACAAATCTGATCAAAAATAAAAAAAATGTAAATTTATTTATTCTATATATAAATCTTTAATGTAAATCTTTTAATCAAGATTCTAAATAATACTTTAAAGATAATGATATAAAAAATGCTTTTTACGTGCACTGTTTTAATTAATCGTACAAAACTGTAAACCTTATTTTATTTGTTTTTATTTCTTTGTATAATTATAACATTTCTTTAATCTATATTATACCTACTCATAAATATAATATAATGATTTTAAGTACACAAGTCTATATTCCCTCAAATCAATATCAACTATAGTAAATTGGCAAGGATTAGGGGGATTAGGGATATATTATAGTCAAGAAAGTCAATAACTCAAAGTCTAGATCTTTCTAGATTGTTATTTAAATTTTAGGTCTCTCGTAATAACGCTCGAGGTGTTCGAACTTGACATTAAAATGAAGTATAAATTAAAGAGATCGTGACATTCGTATGAGTATAATAAACTTTCATCGGATCGAAATAGATATTTAAATGAATATCATCAACTTTAAGACAATAACAGATAACAAGATCACTTTTATAACTAAATTAATTTCAAAAATACTATTTTATTGGATTTTATCGCGGATTATTTATATTTTTAAAAGTTCAACGTTTCAGAAGAGCTATTATGGTCAAGACTTTATTAAATTTATTTAATTTAAAATATTTCCTTATTTCGTACAAATTTCATGTGTTTTATTATCATTGAGATCTTATAACAACTTTAGTACATAAATACAAAACATTTTTTACATGAAATTTTCTACGACGATATACCTACGTATCAAACGCATTTTTATATTTAAAAACCGGCCAAGTGCGAGTCGGACTCGCACACCGAGGGCACCGTAATCCAAACGTAATGCATGGTTTTCAATTATTGTAACTCTACGCCTGCCGTTTAAGTTGACAAACGTATATAAGCGGTTGCTCACACACATTTAGTAGGCAGCGAATTACAGTTATAAGTTGATAATGATTTTTCCAATGATCTACATATAATTTACTAGTTTTCAGATTTATTCTTAAATATGTGCTATAAGTTCTTACTTCTTGCTAAATTTCACAAATACAGGTCAACGGGAAGTACCCGATAATTTTTTGGTTTTCGACAAAGTACGTTTTCATACAAAATTTGTGCATAATTGGCTATAACTTTTTATTGCGTTAACTTAGAAGTGTGATTTTCAAGGCATCAAGACGTAACTGATCTCCGTCTTTGACAAAAAAATCAGCTTAATCCCTTCACGCGTTTTAGAGAAAAAGGTCTTGACAGACGTACAGACAGACGGACAACAAAGCGATCCTATAAGGGTTCCGATTTTTTTTCTTTGAGATACGGAACCCTAAAAATACGCCAGATATATATCCAGATATATATCCAATATGGCTGTATAATATTATGCTCATCACACAGTTCATATTAATTTAAGCTAGCATTAGCACTGAATTCGTAAATTTTTCTGCAATGCAGCAAAAGAGTTATCGTGAATGGGCATACTGTCTTACGGAATCACCTACGCCATTTGATGGAGTACTTGCCCGCTCGTCCCGATCGATCTGAGGGGTTATTGTAGGACGTGCAGACGTGTCACGTATCGACGACAGTGCATTAGATACGTGAAATAGTTCACGTGTCGTCTCGTCGCTCTTTATAACGTAATGATAATGAACTCCACCCTAAACACGTCGAGTCTCAGGTACCCTCGTGTATTAGGGGAGAATATTTCACGAATGCGCTCAATACGATTTCATAAGGGGTAAAGTCGATAGTATTGGGAGCGCAGATACTCTGTAGAGATTTTATTTTAACAGTAAATAATTTTACTGTGACAAATTTACATAAAATTTAAGGAATATAAAGACGTTGGGCTTGAAAAAACTTGTTAATGAAACGCACAGGCGCACGGTCGAGCTTACAATTGCCGCGTCGTCTCCCGAAAAAAAAAGCATTGACCTATCCTATTAATATTATAAATGCTAAAGTTTGTATGTTTGTTTGTTTGCTACTCCTTCACATAAAAACTGCTTAACGGATTTTCATGAAATGTGGCACACACATTAAGGGTAACTTAGATTAACACAGGATAGTTTTTATTCCGAAAAAAATTCCTGTGTAAATCCCCAAATATCCTGTGCTGTATTTAGATATCCTCCGAGCCAACAATCAACTACAAGGTGGATTATTTTCTTATCCCAATGATAAGTTGGATTTAAGGACAAGTTAAGGAGTCCGTACCAAGCAGTAGAACATAAAAAGTAGTTATATTAGTAAAATAAAAACTTACTTCAAAGTATGCCCAAAATCCTGTAGCGTTGGTGTAGGGCGCCGGGTTTCCTCCTCCCGCCTCCTTGTTGATGTACGTGCCAGGGTTGTAGTTGTTGTTGCCAGCTGACAGCGTGAACGATCTGCCGTAGAAGGGAACTCCCACTACCAACTTGTTGGGAGGACATCCCTTCTCCTCCCATAGGGCTAGACCATCGTTCTGTAAAATACAATTAAGATATTACAATACGACATGGAAACTTAACAAAAAATCAGAACTTGTTGATGTAACCATAGTAATGTTCTTTATGGAATCGTAAACTACGCATTTGATCAAGTGATGATCTCTAGCAAATTTGTTATACATGAACTCACAATAATAATATACAGGTAATTGATTCATTGCTATTGGAATGTACATGTTATTGGCATACTTCCATCACCAATTTTCAATAACCACTTTATTTCCTAGCCATATCTGAATTTGTAGGTACACTCTTTTAAGGTGCTCAAACGCTGCATCAGTTGTTGCAGGCAGTGATGACAAAATACTTAACACTCGTATTTTTGGCTGTTGCGTTTATGACACTTTCTTCAACACATGGCGCCTCTGTCATGGATGAATTTTATGTATAGCCGCGACGGTTCATGCTGATTTATCTGTTGGTGGCGTAGCATCAGGGTGCAACTAGTAAAGAGTATTTAGTTCGTACATACCACGTTGAGTTTCTCGTAGGCCCACTGGTCGTGTGGCCGCTTGTACAGCGGCGAGTGCACGTCGGCGAACCCGGCCCAGTTGCCGCGGAGGTCGTACGACATCACGTGGATGGCGTCCAGCAGCCTGGGAGAACATAACCACTGAGACTTGACTGGCCCATGGAGAGAGAAGGAAGGACGGCAATGCATCTGTACCTCGATGCGGGTGTCGTCGAACATCAGGAGTAATGAAATTGAACTTCTCGTTTGCCCTCTTATGCATAGAATAAAGAATATCGAATGGCGACCCCCGAGTGCATTTTTTATAGAATAAGAGGGTGAACTGAACAATTAAAGCTTTTTGATGACTACCGACGCCTGTACTGTTTGGCAAACGTGTTGTCTCTCTTTTCCGTCGTCCCCTCAATTTAATGGTCCAACACAAAGTTGTAAAACACACCAATAACAACACCAGCAGCGAGAGATGTATTTCCCGTCATGCCAATTCTGTGGCACTGCATGGCACAACATCTTGACTTCCAGAAAGATATATTGTGGTTACTTTACGGGTTTTAACACGATAATACTAGGTTACACCAGCCGTGGTCACGAGCCGACTTGTGACCACGGCTGGTGTAACCCAGGCCAAACGTCGAGCAAAGGTATATGTTTTGACTAGTACCTTTAGTAAGTGTCTTATCGTGTTAAAACACGTAAAGTAACCACAATAATTATGTGTAACAAACGCGAAAGTCTCAAACAAGTATTTCCAGAAAGATAATAAAACTCTATATATCTTGACTACAGATAAAACACCACTTACTGGCATAATTCCGGCACATGGTATCCTTCATTGAGCCTGAAGTTGGCCAGCGGCACGGCGGCGGTCAGCTCCCACTGTTTCTTCATGCTCTTGTTGGCCCTGTAGAAGGCCCTCTTCAGCTCCTGCACCAGATACAGGAACTTGTCTTTGTCGGAGAAGGAGCCGCCGCGGTCGGTCGCGCCGGGGTACTCCCAGTCGAGGTCCAGGCCGTCAAAGTCGTATTTGTCAAGGAAATCTGAAAAAAAATGGCATAGATATTATCTTCTAGCTTTTACCCGCGGCTTGGCTCGTGTGATAGAAAAGAAAATTGCCTATGGCACTCTTCAGTCCTTCAACAACCTCCATATTAAATCGTTTCATTGATATGATTTTATGTGAAAGAAGGACAGACAGACAAACAAACAAACACTATTTCGCATTTATTATGTATGAGTATTGAATATGCGAGCAATGTCTTTTGTTTGGTAGAAATTCATGATTAAAGATGCTTTTTACATGATTTCCACAATTAATTACCCAAAATCTTTATTAGTACATTATTGTACACGGAAACTATTCCGGTAATCCAATTTATCATCAAAAATACAAGAATACATAATATGTGCAGAATATATAATAATATAAGGAGTATGTGTATGAAAATGAGTTTGAGCTCCGATACGCGACTACGAGTTTATCGACAAAAACAAAACATTAAGTAAACTTAAGCGCGGTAAAGCATTACGTCGGTATTACACTCAATTTCTCGATCGCTATTACCCGTGATTTTACTCGTTATATTTTATATCCACACGTTTAAAAATTGTTTCTAGACACCAAATGATTTTGAATAAAATGAAAAAAAAAATTAAATAATCAATGAATTTCAAAAGATAACAATTCAATATGGTCCTAACTTTATCCAGAACAATAACATAACCGTCCGTTTCATATAGCACTTGCACAAAGTTTGATCTGTACGTATTTTTCATCGGCACTTATGGCATTTTTCTAATAAATTTTACTACTTTCCTAAACTGCGTCATATAAAACTCAATACGGGCGATAAACAACATGGTTATAAAACTGCAGAAACTCTGGACATCGTCAAAATAGAAGAACTACTATAATTTTGCTACTTCTATTATTACTATCTTAGAATGTCGTAAGAGGTAGTGCCACGCGGCATGCATGCATGCAGCCGAATTGCGCCGGCACGACTGAGGAGGTACCTCTCGCTTACACGGTGGCGTGAAGTGACAGCTACGCTGTCGCGTTTCCTGCGGTGCATAATTAGCTGGTGGCCCATGGAGGGTACAGTAGGAAGGAGGGCAACGCATCTGTATAACATCGATGCGGATGTCTATGGGCGTCATGAAAATAGCTCTGACTGCTCGTTTGCCCCCCTAATACCATAAAAAAAAAAAGTCAGTTTGCTCTTTATCATGATTGACATCATCAGAAAATCTAAAAGGGTCGCCATAGCCGTAAACGCCGTAGAGAATATTAGGATTACCCCTGTGTGGGGCCAGTGATCGCCAGTAGTTGTTTTTTTTCAGTATTTTTTGTGCTTTGAATATAGTGGATCTTACAATCATAGTATAATACGTGTTTGTACTTGTAGTGTACTCCATACTTGTAGTGTATGAAAGTACATTAGCACCGGTTACTTTCTTGTCGCTCTGATCTTGCTCACTTCTTTAGTAACGTAAAATAGCCCCAGTAATATCTAACATAAGTTTAGATAACTTAACAGGTATTAGTACGAGGAGCCATTACATAATGCAACAGCGAAAGCTTAAGTCGTTAAAAGTTGTAAGCTTAATGCAGAACTTGCCAAGTTCGTGCTTAAAAGTAGTTTTTATTCCTGGGACGCGATAAGAAATATTAATGTTTAAAAGCCCCTAGCGTTATCGAAATCTTTATAAGTAAATGTCTTAATAATTAAAATGAAATTATAACTAATATAATATTTTTACTAGTGCAGTAATTGTATTAACTATACGTCATAATATAATAAAACTGTACAAGACGTCATTCTGTTTGTGCCTGTGCGGCTTTCACGCAACAACTACTGGACGGATTTTGATGAAAGTTTTTAGTTATATAGGTATTAGTGCTCGGTAACATTTAGGCAATAATTTACCAATATATTTAATGACAAATTTAGGGCAAAAAAACGGATTGACATTTCTTTCACATAACATTGCACTTTACCATAACAACATATTTCCAATAATGACAAAACTGTTATGTATATACATATTATGCCAAGTGGAAGTAGGACAAGCCTGACAGATCAGAGTTGACAGCTGATGCCGGATGCTCGTAGCTGTCACTAAGTCATGGTCGTAATGTCAAACATCCCTCTCTCTCTTGTCATCTGTACCTAACCATACACTTCATCTATGGTATGAGTATTCAGTATAGTCTATAACTAAACATAGACAACACATATACTAAACAAAGACAATGGCTGTCGGGTCGACTAGTAAGAAACTATAAGAGTTCAATTATTGTACCCTTTTACGTTTTAACACTTGGAATTTCATTCGATTTCTTTATTTATTTAATAACTCAGACCTTGATATATTTTGTAGGATCGTTGTTTAAGATAATCCTATTATACATAATAATCCGTTAAGCGGAGAAACGTTTGTATTATGAATTCAGGTATTTATTGTAGAGAAGATATAAATTTAAATATAATTCTTTTCTATTATCTTCATTAATATATGGCATCAAAAGTACACACTCGTGTCATTATGCAATGGCAAATATCCAAATCAATCTAAACTATAGCATAAGATACTGTAATGTAATCTATAAACTGCCTTTTTTTCAGTAATTTCTGCTATTAAATATTATTAATTATAGACACTTAAAGCTAATTTTAGATAAAACGACATTTATTAATAGTACTAGAGAATGAAAACTTATTTATCTAAATATATTCCTGATAACTACCAGGCTCGACTCTAAACTTTAAAGCTGGTTTCAAAGATTTTTTTTATGGGAAACGAGAATCGGAGCCATTTTCATGACTACCGACGCCCATAGACATCCGCATAGAGGCTCTGCCCTCCTTTCTCCTTCCATGTCCATGGGCCACCGGCTACTTATACACTGCATGAAATGCGACAGCATAGTTGTCATTTCACGCCGGTTTCGTGTGTGCGAGATGAACCTCCCCTGTCGTACCGGCCTAATTCGGCTACATGCATGCATGCAATGTGGCACTACCTCTTACTAAATTCTTACTAGATTTCTCCTGTTATTACATATTGCAGTGACAAATACGTAGGTTTAAGTACCACGTAAATTCGATAATAATATAGATCGGAAATTTTAATGTATGTTTGTTGGATGAAACCAGCTCATAAAATATTGTAATACGAATCTTAGTGCTAGTAAGGTTGTTTTACCAAAAATAATTTGATGCTAACTTTGAAAATAAGGGTTTACTAAGCTACGCCACACTCACCAACGACACTATTGATGAAGGAAGTCCTGGACGACTTCTGCGCCACCATGCGGGAGTACTTGGTGCCGCCTTCCGCCCAGCCCCCCACCGCCACCATGAACTTCACGTCAGGGTGTTTCTCGCGGAGAGACGTGAAGTTACGGAAACCGTTTTGCTCCTCGTCCAACTACAATAATGAATTTACCAATGCTATATATATTGTATGCATTTATTTTTCTTTTATGCAATAGGGGTCTCTTATCTGCAAACAACTCATAGATATAATATATCAAATATCTTCCCAAAAATGTTAATTATATTTTTTTAATTTATTTACCAGAGTGAGGTCAGACAGTTGGAAGTGTTACAGCCCCTAGCCTCGGTGAGCACATTACGCCGTGCCTCCAGCGACTTAATTTCTTTCTGATTGCGCACACTCATTTTCATTATAATATTCTGCACAGTGCTGTTAGCTATCTTGTATAGAGATGGTCATTAGATATAATTCAGATATGAAAACATTGTTTCAACTGGTTGATGGAAGAAATGAAAATGTTTTTATTCAAAATAGAATTATATAAAATTCTTATTGAATATCAACAATTACATCTACCACCGGTTCAAAGCGGGCCAGGTTTTGTCCTGAGATGAACCGGTTCATGTCTGAGTATGTTTATATTCAGCGGGACGTGAACCAACCACCACATACGGCTGTCCGTTGATCATTAGAGTTCCGTACCCAAAGGGTAAAAACGAGACCCTATTACTAAGGCTCCGATGTCCGTCCGTCCGTCTGTCACCAGGCTGTATCTCATGAACTATGATAGTTAGACAGTTGAAATTTTCAAAGATGGTGTATTTCTGTTGCCGCTATAACAACAAAAAATAAAATAATATGAATATTTAAGGGGTCCCCCATACAATAAACGTGATTTTCTTGCTCCCATACAAAAGATTAGCTCTCGTTTTCGTAGAAAATGGTACGGAACCCTTCGTGCGAGAGTCCGACTCGCACTTGGCCGGTTTTTACTTACCATTATCATAACAAAGACATGACATACCTCAGTATCGAGGACGAGAACCTCGTAAGTGTCCTCGGTAACGCCGATGAAGGAGTAGATGAGGTGTGTGCACATGTCCACCGGGATGTCCTCTATCCCGTACCGCCCCACGCCCGGCCGGTACACCGCCCAGTTGCTGAAGTAGCACACCACGCGCGCTCTGCTGTCCGCTGTGGAAACGAATTTCACATTTACAATACACATTTATAACAAATTTAAAAAATGGAGGCTTTCCGTTTGATATTGTTTCAATTCATTTATTTCAGTTTTACAATTATTTATACTGACAGACCATACTGTAAAACCAAGACGTGCATAGAAAAAAAAATACATTACAAACAATAATAAGTTACAATAATATTAGTAGAGCATTAACAACAAATATGTTAAAAATTGGTAAGTTATAATTAGGTTTATCTCTAAATTACTGTTACAAAATAATGTGTGTAGTTCATTTAAAAAAAAATGCAAGCTTAAATTTGTCAACTTGAATAAGTCATTATGTTGGTACACATTTCTTGTCCGATTTGTACCTATGTGCTTAACTATGTCTGTTTTAGAAAGAGCAAGTGGGAGTGACCGTGATGTTTGGGTGTTGCCATGATGCAGTAGTCGGTCTACTACTGATCGTACTAATGAAGTGTATAAACTATTCTTCGGTACACTCTGTAGACTAAATAACTTGAAAGATTTTAGCTTTAAGACTTTTGCTTACTAAGCTTTTATTGAATAAGCATTGCTGACGTAAAAGTTGAAGCCAATTCCCCCAGGAATACCTGACTTCCAATTAATTCAAAAATAGATATTGCAAAGAAATTTTAATGATCAGTTCTATTTGAAGTCGATCGTTCTTCGTTCGCATTTGCGTCACGTAGCTCTGCCACTGTTTTCCCGCAAAACTACTTTACGTGTTTACTTTTCCCTCCAAAAAACGGTGCGTATGTAATTAGGAGGGAATTGCCCCGGTATGTTTTTCCACTCAGGAAATGAACCCCAAAAGTAAGTAAGGGTTATAGCGATCCTATACATCATCTTGTATTGCGCCTATGTAATAATATTAGCTACGCCCTACGGAATTACTCACGTGTTACAAATTTTCCAAACCTAATTTCACACCCTGAAGGATATCTTTATATCTTTTTTATTCTTTCTTAGCTGATCATAAAAGAAAAAAATCTACTCGATCTGTTCGATATCTTCGGTAAAAGACAGATGATCCACTGGGGGATGTTGTGACGGATGGGAATCTATTAACTCTTAGTGGAGAAGACTTCTGTGTTTAAGTAGCTCTGTTTTCTCCTTATGCCATAAAGACACACACACATACAGAAACTGTTCTGTGGTAACATGCTTTCCCCAAACATAGAGCCCAAGCCCAGACTTAGGAAGAGGTAGTGCCACACTGCGTGCTTGCGTGCAGTCGAATTGAGCAGGCACGACCGGGGAGGTACCTCACGGTTACACGAGACCGGCGTAAAGACGCACTTGTGCTGTCGCGTTTCGTGCGGTGTGTAACTAGCCCGTGGCCCATGAAGGGGAGAGGAAAAAGAAGGGCAGCGCATCTGTATAGCCTCTCTGCTGATGTCTATGAGCGTCATTGGTCATGAAAATGGCTCCGACTGCTCGTTTGCCTCCTACACCATAAAAAAGGAGTCTGAATCGCTTATACTATGTGATAATAATAATTACAATGTTGGCAATATTAATATTATTCTAACCGAGCCTACCCAATATGGCTAAATATTTGTACAACATTTTGTCTTATCAATTCTATTACAGATTAATCTAAGCTTTCTAATGTAATTGTTCATATTCTTCAGAACGAACGAAGAACTTTATATTCTTCAATAATAATAAAAGTTGTTTATTATAAAGTTCTATATTTTACAGTAGTAATAATAAAAGTCCTTGAAAATTATCGACGTTTTGAGCGAAATAGATAAACTCGATTTAATTCAGACACGATAAAGCACTTTCTTTTAATAGATTATCGCGCTTTCTATTTATTGTTTGGAACCTCTCATCAAACTTGAGAGAATCAGGTCTCACCGTTACAGTACGTGTTGACTGGTTCTAAATATAAAATAATTTCCATATATATTGCATTGTATATGTAGATATTGAATTTTATGGACTTTCTCTTTCTTTAATGCCACGAAAGTTATGAATTTCATTGCCAGTGTCGAATACATTTATTCTTCTTTCATTTTATTCTACAAATGTCAATTTTTTTTATAGTGTAAGGAGGTAAACGAGCAGTCGGAGCCATTGTCATGACCACGCCAATAGACATATAGTATAATAGATATAGAGTTTTCAACTTTAATGGTCCTCACTCTTAATAGACCATTTTATTTCCATTACTATATTACGTATATGTGTGCAACAATTTTCCACACAGACACATATAGAAATTGCATTCTAAACGATAAGACCGCATTTTGAGTGCATGAAATGTGTCTTATGTTACTATTTCTATACTGGTTGCGTACACAATAAAGTATAATATACACAATAAAAAGTGTGAATGTGTGTGGTGTATGGGTTTGATGTCCTATTTATTATGAGGCGATAGCTCATACAAAATGAGACAATTGATGTGCAGAAAAAAAATGTTTCTTAATTGCAATTTATCTAAAGAAAATTAAAGTAAATTGTTACCGTTCAAAATCATTAACAATTAATCATTTACAACAACTAAACTGTGGCTCGAGAGAAATCAAATTAGAGATAGCGCCACACTGCATGCTTGCATGCAGCCGAATTGGGCCGGCACTACCGGGGAGGTACCTCTCGCTTACACGAGACCGGCGTGAAATGACAGCTGTGCTGTCGCGTTTCGTGCTGTTTATAAGTAGCCGGGGGCTCATCGAGATGGAAAGACAAAGAGGGCACCGCATTTGTATAACCTCTATGCGGATGTCTATGGGCGCCGATAGTCTTGAAAATGGCTTGTTTGCCCCCTAATGCTATTAAAAAAAATATGAAAAAGCGTGAGTAGGTACTTACACTCGGCTAAAGACGCCGCACCCAGGACGGCCAATGCACATAATAACAGCTTCATTTTACCAACCTGAAAATAGAAGAGAGACATTAACATGACTTCCAGTTCCCTTTTTATTTTGGGGGCCATTTGGAGGGATGACGAATGGCAACCGTTAACGGTGCAGAATCTGCAGATGTTTATGGGCGTCGGCAGATGTCCCGAATGCTTGTTTGTCCCGTGCAATAAAAACTAATGGCAAGTCATTCTAATAATCACTCCACTTAAACAATTTTAGACTACATTGATATAAATTGGGCCGGGAAGAGCAGGAATGGGGGAATTCCGCGGCAAACCGGCAGCTTTCGTTTTTTTTTTCGGTGTGTGAGTTTCCGATGCCCCATTGGAGAGGAAGGCAGAAGACGGCAAAAAGTCTTCATCACCTCTACCCAGATTACAGACATCCGTAATCATCAGAAAGTTGGGATAGTCTCAAACTTGTTTTTAATCCCTACATAGTATCAAACAAAATCGCTTTCTGCGCTCTGTGTTGTATGCTTAGATCTTAAAAATTACGCAACAGATTTTCATGCGGTTTTTTTAACAGATAGAGTGATTCAGGAGGAAAGGACCTTTGTATAATAACTCAATTTTTGAAGCCCGAAATTCACGCGAGCGAAGCTGCGAGCGGAAGCTAGTAAACTAAGAAAATTACTTACAATAACAAATAAAACTTCAATTATACTCCGCCCTCACAAATATAGAAGGACAGAATTAGCAAAAAAGGGCCAAACATGAGGACAAGAAAAATCGGACGATATTTTATTCAACCGCCGCGGGTTTTCGGGTCACGCGACCCATTTTTATTAATAGACCTCTAAGAATAGTGATGGGCGCCGATGGAAACATAACCGGTGCCTCCCTGTTTACAGGCTTAACAATGAAAGCCTTCCACAAAGCCATTTGTCTCAGTCAACAACAATGTAAACCATAATAAACAAATCGAGTACAGTCGGCGTTCTAAAATTTAAATGAAAATCGATCTTTACGGTATTAATATGTATGATGTGTAACGCTTGTTATGCAACACTAAAATTGTAATTAAATGCATTCATAATGCATTAAAAAAGTATATCTCGATATACACTCAATCGAATCTTTCTTACTATAATGTATGAGATTTTTCTTTATTTTATTGATATAGGGAGAAAACGAGCAGTCGGAGCCATTTGCCATGACTACCGACGCCCATAGATATTCGCATAGAGGCAAATGCGCTGCCCTCCTTTCTCCTCCCACCTCCGTAAGCCACTTACACACCGCACGACTCGACAGCTTTACGCCAGCCACGTGTAAGCGAGAGGTATCTCCCGTGCCGGCCCAATTCGGCTACATGCAAGCATGCACGCACTACCTCTTACTATTATACTGACAGGGACAAAAAATAAAAGTATGATAAAGATCCGTATAATCCGTAAATTATTTATAGGAACAATTTGGAGCTCCGCTAAAATGGCGCTACTCTTACTAGATGTTCACCTCACGTCCTACACAATGAATTTTCTCTTTAGCTCGAGGCTAATTGCAGTCTAGAGGTCGCACGATTACGTCAATTTTACTGAGTTATCTAGCAACAATTTTACTGAGTTATTTAGCAACAATTTTACTGAGTTATCTAGCAACAATTTTACTGACTTATCTAGCAACAATTTTACTGAGTTATCTAGCAACAATTTTACTGAGTTATCTAGCAACAATTTTTTTCATCTTCTGTATAAAAATAAATAAAACTCCAGAAAATAAAGCTCCAAAAACTCGTGCGAAATGTTAATAGTAGCATTACCATGCAGTCGCTACATCGTCTATTTTCGAATTAAGTTTGTTGTTAAGGAGCAAACTCAGGTCGCGTATTTTTTTAGCTTTAGAATCTTCATGTACGACGCAGTCTTTAATATGCAAACGATTTTTCGTAATCGAAACAGTTTTTTAAATTTTATAATTATGGAGGTTTAAGTTCGAAAAGTACACGCTAGTCCGATAATAATAAAGTCTCTTGGCATTTCGATTTCGCTGACTCGCTTACATGAACATGTCATATTAACCTTCTTCGTCCTCGAAAGAAAGCTCCGTGATCAGGCATTGAAAATGTAAAGATACAAATGGACTACGTAACTTCGACTCTTATACTTCAATTATTCTAAATAAAACTAGTACCTATTTTGCAGGCCAACTGTACCCTGTTTATTGAACGGCTCTTTAATAATAATCCTTATGACCCACATCTTAAGTGTTCGGTATTTAGAGCGAGCGGTGTAACGGTACCCCATCTTGTTAACGGGATGATCTGTCCGCCCACTAAACCGCTCTACATTGCTCACAAATCTATTGTATTTGTTACCGTTCAAGCCAGAAATTATGTAAATCTGATTATTTCAATTGATCTTTTTATTGAACACATTATCTCTCTTGATTTCTTTATTGAACATTGATCTTTTTAATGGTCTTTTTATTGAACTTGCCTACATCTATATTGTATGGTTATAGATCTATTCTAAAGTTTACCGTACAACCCAGAAATTATATAAATCTAAATATGTCAATTAAGCTTTTATATCGGACATTACTCCTTAAATATATCTATATTGCTCAATTGAGTTATTTATTGGACTCGACCTACTCTATATTGTTCATAGATCTGTTGTATATATAACCGAAAAAGCCAGAAATTGTGTAAATCTGAATATGTCCACGATGCATTTATTCAGGCTTGACCTGATCATCCTTCTATATTGTTCACAAACCTATTATGTATAATACAAAAGATAGAAATGTGGAAATATTATTATGGCAATTGGGCCTTTTTTCCAGCAGCGCACTATATATTTTTTGCAAGTTATACAATTTATATGTAGTCATACTCGGCTATGGTTAGACGAGCTGGACTCCTTCTGGAAAGATTGGCGCTGTCTAGCACTCGATAGAGAAGTGTGGGTAGAGAGTAATAAGGCCTTTACCCAGCAGTGGGTACACCAGGCTGACTGATAATAATAATAATAATAATAAAACAATTTATCGATTTAAGCACCACGGGTCTTATATGCTTGTTCCTCTACGAATAAAACAAACTCCAGGACTAGACTCCAAGAAATCTGAATGAAATTACGATCGGGAATAACACCAACGACACATGCTTACGCCAGATCCCTAAAGAGGTAAGCAATAACACGATTGAAAACGTAATTGTAAAGCAATTATATTGTAATTAGGAAATCGTATTATTTAATGGAGTGCAGTTACGCCGCCAGCTGGTCAGACGTTACTCCTAACTTAATCGGTGGCAAATGTATTTAAAATGGCGTCATAAAAATATGGGAAAAGATTTTTTGGCCACAATTTTGTTATAGTATATGGTAGATATTTTACAAATAACCCTGTATATTCTCTATTTTATTTCCTGAAGATAGCCGGTGGGCCACGGAGGTGGGAGCAGAAAGGAGGGCAGCGCATGTGTCTTCCTTCTATAACAGTGGTTCTTAACCAGTGATCCGCTGGCCATTAGTAGTCCCTGGAACAATCTCTTGTGGTCCACGAGCCATGCCATTACGTCCAGATCAATAAACTAAATTTTGAGTTTTTGTGGTCCGCGGCATAGCGAAATTTTTGTCGAATGGTCCCTCGGGACTAAAAGGTTGAGAACCACTGCTCTATAATTTGTTATAAAAATGACTCCGACAGCTCGTTTGCCCCCTGTACCATAAAAAATATTAAAAAAAATAGTCCGTCATCATACTAATGATTGTGACTTCAACTAGTGATTTCAGAATGTAGAGAATTTTTATAGCATACGTCCATCCAGTAACAATC
>LUGF01003825.1:94968-119469 GCA_001625245.1 Calycopis cecrops | reverse complement strand
TTTAAGCACCACACTTATATGCTCATTCCTCTAGGTAGTTAGCGTTCCCTTCGTAAAATTATCAAGCGAAATTAGTTTCCGTATAATATTAAATTACTATAATAGACGTCTCTCTTATCACTTTGTTCTTTAAACGTATCTTGTTATGACAATAAATACAAGCGTTACTCAACCTCGTTGTACGCGTTGTGAAGTGTGAATGCCGATTGGTATAGATTATAGACATGTTGTCTGTGGAATGGCTCCCTATCGCTACAATACTTACTATCACTCTCGGGTTAATATTTTATATATTTTATATTTTTACTCTTAAAATTATATATTAATACTTTATAAACATATATTTAAAAATTTCATCATACTTATACCTAATAATCACAAAACACCTAATGAACCAAATATTTATTTTCACTGTATTTATTTTATTATGTAACTGACTTCGTTTGAATGTCATTTCTTTCCGTCTGACCCTTGGATGTCACTGAAAATCGGTGCCGGTGAACTGAAACTCTCCGACGTATGCCGAGTGACATCCTTTTCAGTGCTCCTCACATTGCATCACTGTGCATGAATATGCAAAAAATATATACTTAAATGGTTTTTAGCTATTTTTCTTTTCTTTTTTTTTGTGTCTCATGTACCTATTGTTTGTAAATGTTTTATTAGTATATGGAGCATTGAATAAACTTATTTCTATTCTATTCTATTCTATTCTGGGAATAAAACAAACTCCAAGGAATCTGAATGAAATTACGATCGGGAATAACAACAACGACATATGCTTATGCCAGATCCCTAAAGAGGTAAGCAATAACACGATTGAAAACGTTATTGAAAAGCAATTATATTGTAATTAGGAAATCGTATTATTTAATGGAGTGCAGTTACGCCGCCAGCTGGTCTGACATTAGTCCTAACTTAATCGGTGGCAAATGTATTTAAAATGGCGTAATAAAAATATGAGAAAAGATTTTTTGGTCACAATTTTGTTATAGTATATGGTAGATGTTTTACAAATAACCCTGTATTTTCTCTATTTTATTTCCGGAACATAGCCGGTGGCCCATGGAGGTGGGATCAGGAAGGAGGGCAGCGCATGTGTCTACTTTCTATAACAGTGGTTCTTAACCGGTGATCCGCGGGCCATTAGTGGTCCCTGGAAGAATCTCTAGTGGTCCACGAGACATGCCATTACGTCCAGATCAATAAACTAAATTTTGAGTTTTTGTGGTCCGCGGCATAACGAAATTTTTGTCGAATGATCCCTCGGGACTAAAAGGTTAAGAACCACTGCTCTATAATTTGTTATAAAAATGACACCGACAGCTCGTTTGCCCCCTGTACCATAAAAAATAAACAAAAAAAGAAAATAACCCGTCATCATACTAATGATGACGACTTCAACTAGTGATTTCAGAATGTAGAGAATTTTTATAGCATACGTCCATCCAGTAACAATCATAACTACAGATGTACCTATATCTTTATGAACGATCCTTATTAATCAGATCGATAGTCGACCAGTATTTTACCCTTCGGAGCTTGGTCACTACTTTAGAACTTTGATGGACTGTCTGCGGTCTGACTTACTGGCTCTAACTGTTACCAGCTATTTAAATGAATATCAAAACAACTACAAAATTATCCCAGATAAATTCATATATGTCTTATCTCTCCTTATTTATATTCTACTAGCTGCGCCCCGCGGTTTAACCCGCGTAAATTACAATCCCGTGGAAAATAGAAAATCATCCCATGGCATCCCAAGCAAAAATCCAATAGCAAAAAATACTGAACTACTTTGGATGCAATTTTTTTATAGTATAAGAGAGCAAACGGGCAGTCGGAGCCATTTTCATCACTATCCATGCACATAGACATCCGCATAGAGATAAAAAGATGCGTTTCTCTCCTTCCTCCTCCCACCTCCTTAGGCCGCCGGCTACTTACACACCGTATGAAACGCGACAGCACAACTGCCACTATACGCCGGTCTCGTTTGACACAGATATAACAACAAATAAAATAACATTTCATCCAGCAAAAATAAATAGAGTTACACGGGGCACAGCTAGTAAATAATATGCCTTATCTTATTTTCTTAAGCTTAAAGTGGACCACTTTTTCTTTTGTCAAGCGACGATAAAGAAAAAATATGCGTAACAAAGGCTCTTGAGAATTATGCTACTTCTTGTTAAGTTCATGACAATGAAATCCTTATAAGAATACGTATTTTTGAAATAAATTACATTGAGTGTTCATTAAACTTTGTATTTCAGTTGTTCAAATTCATTTTCAGTTTCTTTATAACAAAGGACAACACTGCGAATAACAGGCCGTCATAGGGACTGATAAAACCTACTCGCATCGTTGAGGGTCCACGCAAACTTGGCTCGGCGGAATATAACGTGCGTCCGCTTTCCTGTGCTATGTATAGCATGTTAGCTGACGTCACTCCTAATATTCTTCCCTGTTTTTTGTAACGCAGGGGAATGCCTTTACGCACGCTACCCAGGAGCCCGGGTGGCTCAACCGGGTACAGTGTCGAGCTCGACAACTGGGTTGCCCCTACCGACTAAACCCCTGCGGGTGCCTTCAGCCGCTATAATTGGAAGGCCCCGGGTCTGAAAGCAACAGGGCGAAATAATATTCTTCCCTGCTTAGCACCGCTAAATAACTTTCCACTTAAAAAAATTGAGTAACTTAAGCTTTACAAAATGATAATTGAAAAACTACTATATTCTAATGATATGGAATTTTAAGCACGCAAATTTGTGTACAAAATCTCGTGCTGCGGTGTTTGTTTTGAAAATCCTCCGCTGCTAGACCGATTTTTATTAATTTTTTCTCGTATATTAGGTAGCTACGAGAATATCAGAAGTAGGTATATTTCAACTTATTTTATCGTAACATCTAGCGCACATAAACCTTAGCGGGTAAAACAACGAAACGCAGGTAAAATAGTATCTAATTTTAAATGGAAAAAACATTGTTTCTTCTTTTACCTCGTCCGTTATTTCAATATTAAAATTAAGGAGAAATTGAAAGCCATAAATCGAGATAATGCACTGTCTAGACTAGACAGTAGACAAACCGTCTAAAGTTCTAGTTAAACATTTACGATCACTATATTCATACTAAACTGTAATTTGACAAACTATCTCCTAAGCCAACGAATATGACTCGTATCAGTTTTAAAAGGATATAAAACCTTTTATTACATTGTGTTTTTGAGTTTATTCGCGTGACGTGAAAATATGAGGAGCAATCTCTAGCTACTGCTAGTCTAGCCCTAGACTTAGTACTGTTAGGTCTTTTGCTGAAGGGCAATGCAATAAAAATTATAGATTTTAGGTTTTTTATAGAAATACTAGCTCCGCTCCGCGGTTTCACTCTCGAAAGTTCCTATCTCGTGGAAATATCGAGATGAAAAAAAGATGTTGGCCGGATCTCAGACCTACAAATCTAGCCGTTTCGGAGGAGGAGGAGTAACTAACATCGTAACACGAGAATTTTATATGTATTATAGAGATATTACACATACACATTAATATTACCTATATACACATAAACATCTACGACCCAGGCGAGATTCGACCCCGCGGCCGTTGGTGTACACGATGAAAACGAACATTACTTCAGCGACTAATTAAATAAAGGTGAGTTTTAAAATTGAGATTAATTACGAATAAACTTTCGCGACTCAACGAGTTTCCTGACAGAAAAAACTAATGGACGGGATCTCGCGCTCGGGCTGATCAATTTAGAGCCAGGGAAAGCTATCTGTCAGAGAAAATTAGCACAGAGTTCGTGGGTTCATTAATTAATGAGCATCGCCATCAGGCTTTATTAGTCCACTGGTTATGTACATCAGTGTACTAATATTACTAATAAAGTCTCATTTAATGAATGCCAATAGGGACGGCGAGACTGGGAAGGTACGTAGGTCTAGAGTTTACTGCGTACATCCATACAAACTCTTCAGTTTTACTTTGTTTATTACGTTAGTGATGATTAATAAATCATTTCTAGGATAAAATATTTTCACTATCTTATCAGGCACTTGTAACTTCATACGTTTCTATAGAATGTATTAAACATTACCGTGTTTAATTTATGATTGAGTATACGTCCTTTTTCCTTAAAGATATAATAATATGATAAACTCTTATTAAATAAATAATATCTATATAAGTATATAAAACTCAAACGTGACATAGCCATCTATCAACGCACAGCCCAAACCACTGGACGGATCAAGCTGAAATTTGGCATCCAGGTAGATGTTACGACGTAGACATCCGCTAAGAAAGGATTTTACGAAATTCAACCCCTAAGGGGGTGAAATAGGGTATTGAAGTTTATATGGATTTCGCGGTTGAAACCGCGGGGCACAGCTAGTAACAATGTATAACCCCTGAAACCAGTGCAGGATTTAGCTAGCTCAGAGCCTGTAGAAAATTCTATTTATGAGCCTACTTGCTGAGTTTGGCTGGCACAGTCTGGTCTATTGCAAAAGAAAGAAGGAAGGAATTCTTTCTCTTGCATTAGTCACCAAAATGTAAAATTTTAATGGTCACCAATAGGTTTCTACTACTCCTTTGACACCTTTTAATAGCAAAAACTCGAAAAAAGAAATTGAAATTACACAAAAAACTTGTCATAAATACCACATGGTTGTATGATTGGATGATGTTCTAAAAAACAAGTTCAGCATGAGATGGATAAGAACTGATGATGTTGCCTAGTTTAATCTTTTCTAATATACTTTATCGCGTTAAGTCAGATATGTTGCTGCCGACAATATATCGCATTGTTTTTGTTCCCGCGTGTTTTCCTCAAGTTGTGTTCTTTGTTTGTTTTGGATATTCATTTCATCGATTTATATTCCAGGGAGATTGTCGCTTCTTTTTACTAAGAAATACATACAATATACCCGCGAGTCTGGCATACGTTTGCATACGTGAATGTATAGTGAAATTGTTGAGGATCAAGAGGCAAAACTGAAATATCTATGGCATTTCAACATGTATTTTTGTGAACGGAAAACTATAAACTTAAATGACATAAATAACTGTTTTAACTTTGTAAGAAATTGCACATTTCTTGCATTGTACTCGAGCTAATTCGTATGAGACAGCACTTGCATCTTAATCACTTGTTGATTATATAAATAAAGATCTATAAAGTATCTTTAAAAATAATTGGTTCCCCAGATGGAGAAGAGGAGGTGGAGAAACTCCAGGGTACAGCTAAGCATCTTATTAATATTATAAATGCGAAAGTTTGTATGTTTGTTTGTTACTTCTTCACGCAAAAACGACTAAACCGATTTTCATGAAATTTTGCACACCCGTTTAAAGGGAATCTTGGATCAACACATAGAATAGTGTTTATCCCGAAAAATTGTTCCTATGGGATGCCATGGGATGATTTTCCACGGGCTCCAAATTCACGCGAATGAAACCGCGGGGCGCAGCTAGTATTACCTAAGTTAAATGATAAGATTAATGAGAGAAGAGATTGTTTATTACGTACTAGCTAAAGCGTCCGCTATCTTCTGTATAATATAGTGAAAAGTAGGTTATGTAGCCTACACCATATGCCTACCTCCTAAGTAGGTTTGCCTCCGGTGAATTAAAAAAATCAAATTTCTACTCCAGCGTTTTCAAATCAGCTATTCAGCTGTCAACCTCACGTCATATTGCGACAAAGTGTCACTTATGGCCGGTGACCTCGGGACAAAGGAACCTCTTGGCATTCCAGCCACGTGCAGCGCTCGCGGCCGAGTGGAACCGCACGGAACCGCAGCGCTTGATTATTTATTTATTTATGTAATCGCCAGAACTTCCGCGGATGATGCTTGCGTTTTGAACGTAACGTCGGAACGAATGAATCAAATCTGGACGATTTTTATTTATCACCTGTGTGAAACCAGCCAAATGTGGAAAGTAATTCCGATACGCTCTACGGAAATACTACTCAATTATAATTAATTTAAGACGCTATAAGCGTAGCTGTAGAAATAAAAAAAACCGGCCAAGTGCGAGTCCTACTCGCACACCGAGGGTTCCGAATGAATGAATGAATGGGAAGAACAATCCAAACGTATTATGCATGGTTTTCAATTATTGTAACTTTACGCCTGCCGTTTAAGTTGACAAAAATCACACTTCTAAGTTAACGCAGTAAAAAGTTATAGCCAATTATGCACAAATTTTGTATGAAAACGTACGAACGAACGTTGTCGAAAACCAAAAATTATCGGGTACTTCCCGTTGACCTGGAGTTGTGAAATTTGGCAAGAAGTAAGAACTTATAGCACATATATAGGAATAAATCTGAAAACTAGTAAATTATATGTAGATCATTGGAAAAATCATTATCAACTTATAACTGTAATTCGCATACTAAATGTGTGCCGCAACCGCCTAATTAGGCGGTTGCGGTATAGACACGCGTTTTAGAGAAAAAGGTCTTGACAGACGTACAACAAAGCGATCCTATAAGGGCTCCGTTTTTTTCTCTTTGAGATACGGAACCCTAAAAAACAGGTGTTGCCATGGATTGAATAGTTGGAGAACATCTTGGCATTAAAAGAGGTCAATGTGTAGTAGTAGACCGACAAGGACTGATAATGTCCCCTTCGACGGATCTCGAACTTGTCTTGGTGGGGGGCTTAGTAACCGTGGTGAACCACCATGGTGAAGCCAAGAGGGATCCCAGGAGGGTACGCTCCGAATGGGTTCACTCTCTCGCGGGCTCCTGGGTAACGTGTGTAAAGACATTCCCCTGCGTTACCAATAAAAAAAAGATAGGGATGATTTTGATGGACCCTGTAGTAGGAGAGTAAAGACTTTGAAAGATAAATGTAATTTATCTTTGAACTTCCATTTTTTAATTTATTTATACATCAATATATAAATATTACTTTGATGTTAGATCAAACAGTAATAGCTTACGTTATACACTGTCTACCTTATGATTCAATAGTATAAGGTATCTTGACATTCAGCTTATTTATATTTATTTAATTATAAAGGGAATAGTACAAGAGGGGGTGCAAGATATGCGTGATATACAGATCGATAGTACATACATTGAATAGTCAAAAGCGTTTTTTAATAAGAAGGCAAACGAGCACTCGGGGACCTTTTCGTGACTATCTATGCCCATATACATCCGGACAGAAGCTATACAGATGCGTTATCCCCTCTCTCTTGAATGGGCCACCGGCTACTCACACACGAAAGGCATCAGCACAGCTGTCACTTTTCGACGGTGTCGTACAAGCGAGAGGTATCCCGGCCGGCCAAATTCGACTGCATTCAGCGTGGCACTACCTCTTACCCTTTTCATGCACGGAAGCACCACGACGATGATTAAAAATACTTATATCCCGCATTCACCGCAGCATTCATATCGCTCGACGAGCAAAGTCGTTATGAGATTCCACTGCACATCTCCATATCAAAGCATATTGTAAACTCGTCAATACGAGAACATAGACCGAGAGCGAGGCACATATTGAGCCATATTTCTTACATGACTTTTTATAGCTTAGGCAAACGATCAATCGCGTTACATGACGGCAGGTGATATATGAGATTGTATACTTATTCCAATACCGATCATGGGATTCTTAACGGCCTTTCGAATTTGTACAAGCTGTACCAAACGCAGTACAGTCTTTATTTCAAGCTTACTCTGTGAATTATAAGTCCTTTATTAGTCGTCGATTTGTTTAATAGAACAAAAATATATATTATATGTATATAACAATATTAAATCATCTATTTTTATATCGCTGTATCTTAAGAATAACATGTTTTTTTAATAACAAATTTTTCCTTTTCAATAAAATTCTTATGACAATTTTTTTCGTTGTTTTTTTTCTCTTTTTCTTTCACATTTATTTATATTATATTATTTATATTTCATTAATTATTTCTAATTTGTTCTTTCCACTGTATTGAAGGAGGTTATTATTCTTCATCATCATCATTTGCCACATCATAACAATCATCAGCCGGAGGACGAGCTCTACTAGACATAGTCTTTGGAGAGTTAAAGAGTTACGGCTACTTTCTTACTACTTACGGCTCCCCACGCTTAAGCAAGTCGTCAGTTCACGGGGCCCACCTGTCCACCGCTGAACACAGTTTAATTAGGCCGCTGGCTCTTCGACTATTTAGCGTGTTACAGTTAGGCTTCGTAATGATATTTTATGACGCAGAAACGAACGCACCGCTAGAGCCATAACGCACTGACGCAATCTGACATTTGTGGATTAATTACACGACTTAGCATCGTTTTAATCGCACGAGTAGCTTCTGTAAAAGATAACTAGCCGTGCCCCGCCGCTATACTCGTGCAAAATCTATTATATAATTTATTTAATGGCAACAAAATCTAGCTAATCCTTCCATTTTTTCATCATTTATTACCAATCACTTATTTCCACGGGATAAAAAGCAATTTTATGTTATTCCAGATGTGGTATAAAAATGTATCAGAGTTATCCTAGCACATAAGAATTAACCTACAAAAGTATTCTAAAATAGCCGCATACTGTCTACTTTATCATAAAAATACTAAGCTATAGCCACTTATGTGTAAAATTAGGCATTTCACTACAAAATTATTACCAGATTTCTTTTTATTTTTTTGTCAGATAAGAAGAATTTAGATTTTACTACATGATGATTGGCTTATTCCAATGAGTTTTAAGATGTGTGATCGCTCACACAACATATAGGTACATCACATACACAAATATGTATTCTATATGTGAGAGTAACAATAGAAAATGATAAGTTTGTTATGGTTTGCTGTTTCATCCAGGTTTATCCACCAATTCTGGGAAACCCGGAACATCGATAAGAAGGATGAATAATTTATGTTTATAGAGAACACTACAGTGCAAAACAGAACCAGAATCCCTACCACCTCACAGAAGAGCCGCTGTCAAGCGCTGTCAAGAATAAGAGAATTCGGGATAGCCCAGAGGGAATATACAAAATATAGAACATCCAGTTTGTACACAGATTATATATTTAAATAATGAAAGTAAGCACTGTTGCTAGAATCACTTAGATTTATAAATAAATTAATTACGATAGTCACAATATTAATATCCTAAAAATGTTTTATGTCATTGACACTAAGCACTAATAAAACCAAAGAGTTCATTTACACGAATGATTTTTTTTTCCGGTGGACGTCTTACAGATAGCGACAAGATAAAACACTGCCTTAGTTTCTGTTCACCGGACTAGTGAAGACTTGTCTGTCTTAGGGTTTAGGGAGACGATAGAGGGACAGACGCTCCTCCTTTCCCGCAGCTGGGAAGAAGATACACCGTATTTTTTTAAACGTTTTTATCAGCCATTTGTATTAACGAACAATTTTCCTTACTATTTAGAAACCATGTTTCTGTTTACAATAATTATTTAAACTAAGCGATATATTATAATAATAACAGTAATATCTGTGCACTAATCTCGTAAACCTAGCTCTACTGAGTTGCGTAAGGACTTGTGTTACAGGCATTGTACGGAAATATACTTACTTTTTTTGTAATTTAAGAAATACTAAAGATATAAGATATATTATTGAATTAGACAGTGTATAAATCAATTGAACATCTGTTAAAATGCAATTTCTATTTTGTAATAATAGCCTTAAAGCCTATACATGAACCTAGTTTCTAGCCCTCAGCTGCTCCGATCCAAGCAATGGAACCCCTTACAGCAAGGGATACTGCTACATACATATTTATTTTCTTACTATTAAAGTATTTTATTTCTTGCCAGTTTGTTTATATCGTTAACATTCTAGAAGTGAATGAAATTCGTGCTACTTAGTTTAAGAAACTCGACTCTCTACACTATTGACATAGAAATCTGAATTAAGAATTTTATGAGCATTTTATTTGTCGTGAGAAATTCTCAAATGGAGATCAATGCATCTCCATAAAATAATGATCACCATCAGACTAAAAAGTCAGTTTTGGAGTAAAACTTCTATACACGCGCTTGACTTAGGGAGTAAATTGGCGAGAGCGTTACAAAAATCACACAATTGCCATTCAGATTCAAAATTCAAACTCGATTTAAGTGAAACTTTTTTAGTAGATATTAAAAAATAAATATCATATGACATGTTATATCATTGTAGCTACGGTAAGGAATTTGTGTAATAAATCAATAATTAAGTTTTATTTCAGATGTGTGGTCTAAAGCGCACACTTTTTTTGTAATTGCAGCGTTGAAGCCGAAATGACAAGATCAGGAAAATAACTCTCGTTTGAAATTATGACAAGGTTTTATTAAGAGCTACGACTGCTAATAGTTTAGTCTAAAGAGGCAGAGGAGCTGCCGGAGCCTTTAAATGACTATCGAAAGTTGAGACGCTCATGTGCAACGTGAGTTACCTTTTGTACCTTTTCTATTACAACCTTTATAAATATAATTTGCCCCCTGATCAATAAAAAAAAAAACAAAAATAGCGGAAACTCGTAGGAGTGTTATGAAACAAACAAGCTAACCTTATATTAAGCAAATACGGGCTAACCTAATATAGATATTGGGCCCCTGTCACAAAGTAAATAGACATTTCGCGTGTCAGTATTGCGTGATTCCCTTGCAGCCCTCAAACACAAAGAATCCGTTGTTTATTTCTCTTGCCCTTACCAAATTAGAGACATTTGTAAAAGTGTCTTTATATTCCTATTATTGTGAAGATAAATCTATTCTTCGACTGTTCATTTTTACGTGTATGAATGTTTCGCACCAAATCGACCTTTCGAAACTATTTGCTGTGTGAAATATTTTTAATATGCGTAACTTTCGCATTTAAGTATAATATTTATATGATTGGTTAACTACTAAGTAGATATTCTAATTTATCGTAACCGTAATCACCTAGATTCTATAATTTAGGTTTAGGTTGAGTTTTAAAACGATTTGGGTAATATTTTTTTATGCATAAATTAAAAATTTATTGTTTTGTTTTAATTTTAGTTCATTATTGATAACTTTTACATATTTGTTTTGAGACTTTCCAAAAGTTCCTTATTGTATCTCTTTATTTTTTTTCGCTTCAATATTTATACAGTTTATAAACGACATTTAAGCATAATAATATATTTATATAAAATCGATTTTTAATCAATATATTTAGCTTAAATTCCTTTGCAAACCAAGGGATTATAAGTGTATTTTGATTTATATTATTTCTTATTGTTTGTATAACATTAGTTTTATATAAAGTATTAGATAAATAGAAATTTAATAAAACGCCACTTATTTTTTTTTTGCGTATACACAATATTAACCACTTAAATATTGTTTCATTACTTCAGGCCTATTTTATTCATTCAAACAATGGAATCACATCACTAACTCCAGAGGTAAAAAAAAATCGTTAAATATTTTTTTTTTACGCGTAACAAATACTCACGTTTGGGACGCTCGGATGCGTGTGCGCACGCCGGCCGCTGCACTCGCGTTGTTCGCCCGCACCGCGCCGCCCACTATTTATGCGCACGCCTCGAACCTGTTGACCATTTCCAAAATGGTAATTTTTGTAACCCCTTTAATTAAAAAGCTTTTTACTTTTTATGAAACGCATCCTTAGACCTTGCGAAAATAAATGTGACAATATTTTGTTTTTTCAATTATTTTTGATGTCTAATTTATTAATTAGTTACCTTTTTAAAACCCGCTGTGAGTTAAGCTAATTGTATCGAAGATACTGTTTTTATAATATCTTTTGAAAAATAGAAATATAATTCTGAAATCTTCTCTTCTCTTTTGAGATGTTTTCCGATTCGTTGGCACAGGAGACCTTACGAGGCTGATTCATCTAGCAGCACTGAAAAATACCACCAAAGTTAATTGGGCTGATTCTCAAACCTCTTCTATTGTATGTTTTCCCTTTTCAATGACTGCTAATAACTGAGGCGCCCTAGTAAGAAATATTTCACAAGCGTTTATTGTCACTAATTTTTAGAGTGCACGACATTAACAGAAATTTTAATTTCATATTTTTTGTACCCCCAATACGAAGGGCCGTTTTCAAAATTTTATTGTCACCGCAAAAAAGTTCTGATTCACAAAGGATTGTGTGGAATTTAAGCCGTGCAAACATTGTTTCGGTGTAAATCTTGCAGTCCTTTTTGCTGTGGCTATTGTCTTATTTCGGGACCAGCTAGCCTAGGAAAAGTCTTAGCAGATTACACAAATTATTGTTCGGTATATCCTAATCATATACAAGATAGCTGTGCCGCGCGGTTTCATCCGCATATAATTTCTAAGAAATCCATATAAATTTCAACACCCTATTTCACCCCTTTAGTGGTGGAATCTCTAAAAATCCTTTGTTAGCGGATGCTTACGTCGTAACATCTACCTGGATGCCAAATTTCAGCTTGATCCGTCTAGTAGTTTGGGCTGTGCGTTGATAGATGGCTATGCCACGTTTGAGTTTTATGTACTCGTATATAGATTATACACTAAAGATAGATACAACTTTGCATTGCATAGATAAGAATGATATCATTATTATTCATATGTACTTTTTAATTAATCGTAATTTTCTAATTATCATAAGGTAAATTCATGAGGTAAATGGTGTAGATAAAGAGTAATGTATTAAGGAAATAATTAATGTTTAGTTACATATTTATTTTTGTAAATGCCGTCTAAATAGCGGCAACTTTTTGAGACGTTAGAATGGACATTGACTTTTTTGTACACTAGAGAAACAGAACTAATCTCTTTACTTTGCTATATGTGTTAATTGCGTCCTGTTATTTTATAAGTTATAACCCTCATCATTTCAATAAATTAAGGTGTAATTTAGGACATCTTAATTTATTGTGATTTATCATACATCAGGTCTCAGTAGTCTATATAGATGAGAAGGAGGAAACTAGATTAAATTAGGGATTAATTAGGTTATTTTTATTCACTTTTTTTCGTGACAAATTATTACTAATTGCAATTACTACCTACTTATTGTTGTTTATTATAAACCATATTACAAACATTGCAAATCTCACATATGAGATGTTTTTTTGTGACAGACAAAAGCTCTATTTATGTCAAAATGAAGAATAAAATAAAGCCTATGTTCCTCCTGAATAATGTACCTTCCTGTCAACTGCAGCTACTAATTTCTTCATTTCAAGAAACCCTACAAATTACCAAAAAAAAACCACAAAACATATTATTTTATTTACGCAGGATCTACCTATACCTACCTATAATATACCTACGAAGTTTTATTTTAAGCCTTTTGCGTCGCAAACAGATAAAGTTTTGGTTTATTTAGGTTAATTAAGAATTAATCACCTACGACCGCTTAGTGACGTGGGGAATCAGGCTTAGGGCCAACTGGATTGGAGTGCGATCCGATGGTATTTCTTTTTATGGCATAGGTGGGCAAACGAACAGTCGGAGCCATTTTCATGACTAGCGACGCCCATAGACATCCGCATAGATGCTATACAGATGCGCTACCATCCTTTCTCCTCCCATCTCCATGGACCACCGGATACTTAGACACCACACGAAACAGCTGTAAAAGTAATAAATGCTTTTCGCAATTTAATTTTTTTTTTCTTTGTAACAGAACTTATGGCTAGACTAGATATATTAACCTGTAATAAATGTTATGTGACATCTATTCTCCATTACAGAGTGAACAAGAAGATCATAAATATTTGTTTGAGACTTTCGTGTTTATTACGCATATTGCCGTGGTCCCGAGCCGACCCTCGAGTCTCCCGAGTCGGCTCGTGACCACGGCTGGTGTAACCCAGTCGAAACGTCGGGCAAAGGTATATATTTTGACCTTTAATTTTTACCGTGTTAAAACCCGTAAAGTAATTACAAGAAGATCATAAGTATTTTATGATCTACATATTATCTCGCATATTGCCTTTCCACTCACAAAAAATTACCAATTTTTAAATAAAATATTTATATTATTTATATGGTTTCACTAAGCTGCTTCGACTTCATGGACTCAATGACATGTCGTAACTTTTATTTTATTTATGCAGTTACCCAAAAAAGTACTCGAGAATTTTGATCGCTGCAGTGATCTATATCAATCATCTAAATACACGGGGAAAAGTAAATTCCTTAATGAAGGAATAGAGAAACTGCTTTTACTTACTATTTGGTAACGTAAAAGCAACAAACAGGCAAGAGAATACTATCCCTTCATTAGGATTTGCAGCCGAATTGGGCCTTCACGACTGGGTTCCTCGCGCACACTTTATCACGACAGAATCTGTGCTCTTCCATTCTATATGGTGTGTGATTTCCCGGTTTGCCTGGGAAGACGGAAAGAAGGCAATATGTCTGCATAATGCGGATATTTATGGACGCAGATAGGCTCCAAAAGGCTTTAACTCCTTTGACCCCTACACTATTAATAACTGCATGATTTACCCTATAACAAAGAAGGCGAACGTACAGACAGTTGATAGGTATAACAATATAAGCCCAGTTCGGAAAGTTATTAGGCCATAGTTCGCACGTGCGACAGCCCGTGTTAGCGAACTTCGCGCTACAGACCTTTCACACAAGCTGCCTCACGAATACTTCCTCAAGGTTACACGATAGACGATATTCTGTATCATCATATAGGTTCCACTTAAAAGGTTATGGCCCTTATGTTATTGACGTACAAAGTGCGAATTTAGTGAGAGGGAGTACCACGTTGCATGCATGATGGGCGGGCACAACCGGGGAGGTTCCTCGCGCTTACACGATATCGGCATAAGCGTATGATGACGTGTAAGTAGCGGGCTGCACGTGGAGATGGAGGGAGGAGGGGCAACACATGCGGATGTCTATGGACGTCGGAGGCATGGAATGGCTCCAACTGCTCATACTTTGGGTGTTTAACCAAGTGGACACTCCGCGTACAGAAGCGCCTGTAACACAAGTCTGTCCAATTCGGTGGGACGCTGTAGCCACCCGTTAAAGAAATTTAGATAAATTATTATCAGACAAGGACACAAAAATATTGCATCGCACTAGTTGCTGGTTGCACCTCTCACTGCGTATCTTCGAAATGGACAATTGGTCTTTTTACCTTTACCCTCTGCCAACTCATCTCTCTTCTCTTCTCCAGTTGGCTAAATCCTCAAAGACTTAAGGTTAGGTTTCGTTGAAATCTATCACTTCTTTAAAAGGTATTTCCTGAGCTTCATTTATTTTTTGACGTGCTCAGTTCCAAACAATAACAAATTGTTAGCCGAATGTTCCTGTTTCGATATTGATCCATTTTTTTTAATGATTTTTGAATTTCGAATTTCATGATTTTCGAATTGAACAATATTATTGAATAATGATAGTTAATAATCAAGATTTCATAATTTTCATATCATTCGATATCCAATGATTAAAAGTTTGCCAATGATTAATTTTTACTGCGCTTTTTATTGTGAAATTAAATAATTCTACGAGCCGCCAAAAACTTTGTGCTCGATAAGGATAAAATATCTTCGGCATTTGATGTTCGCATACTAACATTGAGCCAGCTTGGAGAACCTTCTCTCATGGTTTAAGCCTTGGTATAACCGTTTATAATTAGTTTCCCGTAAAGTATCCTTGCAAGTATGTGATGTATAAAGTTAGAATTCATTGGAGCCAGCATTGGATTAACAGCCTCTTTCTATCAAAACAATGACGTCTATTGATGAATTTAATTGAATAAATAAATGATGATTATTGCATGCATTTTTTTATATCCAAAAAGCCCAACGTCCCCTCCACCAGTGGGACCTTGAGCATTGTCTATGTTTAAAAAAAAGGGCAAATCAAGTTGCTATTTTTTTGTATTTGTGTTACGAGTTGCCAACAGATTACATTTATTTCCTTCCCTTAGGGCTCGAGCCCTTAGGTCCGCCCACAGCAATCTGCGATACGTCGAATCCCGCAAAGACTTGCCAATAATTCTGTAGTCTCCGCACTATAACTTTTTTATTACTCTAGTTTTATTTATTTGTTGAGACATATTGTTAAAGTAAGCAGTCGATAGAGTTACGGTCAACGAACGAAAGAGTAATGACGAAGACATTGATGACTAAACTAAAATTAGAGGTAGTGTCACGCTGCACGCATGCATGTAGCCGAAATGGGCCAGCGCGGAGGTACCTCTCGCTTAGACAATACCGGCTAAACGCATACGTATAGTCTCTGTGCAGATGTCTATGTAGTCTTAAAAATTACTCCGTTTGCTCATTTGCCCCCAACTATAATAAACTGCAGTTTTACTATATGCCTATAAAAAAGCGAACAATATAATTGTTCTTTTCTAAATTCTTATTCCACGTGGGCGAAGCCCTAACTGTCAACTTTTAGCTCATGAATATTAACAATGCTGTATTGTTTCGGGTCTCTTTAATCTTTAGGTTTTGAGGTTAGCAATTTTAAACTGTTTATTAATTATATATTTATATTAAGCTTTAAGCTGCCCTTGCTCGCGTCCGTATTGTTTTTTTAATAAAAAGTATCCTGTCCTATCTAATACCTCTAAATATATTATGTGTGTAAAATGTCATGAAGATCAGTTGAGTAGTTTTGGCGTGCAAGTGTAACAAACAGACTTACATTCGAATTTATAATATTAGTAGGATTAGTTTTAGTAGGCATACCTAATAAATATATTTACGTTATGACGACCAGGCTGGCGCAGTAGTGCAGGGCTCGGATAAGTGGAGCATGTTGCGCTAGAGGTTGAGGGTTCGAATCCCGCCTAGGTCATGGATGTTTATCTATGTATTTATATGTATTTCTATAATAAAAATCTTAAATATATATCATTTCTTAAATTCATAAAACATATTAAATATATTCCGTTGTCTAGTACCTGTAACACAAGTCCTTACGGTATTTAGCGCGGGGCTAGACTAACGTGGTGTGTAAAGTCCACAGATATTTATATTTATTATATTTATATATAAATGTTACGTGAACTATTCACCAGTACTTACTTATATTTATCTTTATTGTCGTAAAAGCCTATTCATAATTAAATAATGAAACAATGACTTTTTTATTTAATTTACAAATAAAAAGTCGAAACGCTCTATTACTGACTAAGTATTTATTAAATGACTTTCAACTTAACTTGCTTATTAAGTTACTAAGCATTTATTAAATGAATTTCGACTTAACTTACTGACTTAATACTTGTTAAATGAGTTTGGACTTAACTTGCTCATTAATTTACTGATTAAGTACTTGTTAAATGGCTTTCGACTTAATTTGCTGACTAAGTACTTGTTAAATGACTTTCGTTAACGTAATTCCTTTTTCAATCATTTTAAAGTGCTAGTAAATGTTATTTCCCTCAGTAACAGCCCGCGTCGCAACTATCACATTTCCTCACAGAACAGCAACAGAAATTACTGCGACGTTAAATGAATTACGGGAGCGTGGGACCGCAGAGGAGATTAATCCTCTAATTATATTATATCACACCACTTGTTTGTAACTGTTGGCACCAGCGGCCATCTCTCTGGACTAATTCTGCAATTATATTACATCATATCACATTAGCTTATCAGGGTTACTTTATTGAATGATATACATCCTTTTATTATATACCAGCTGATCAGTGCCGATTTCTTTTTTTTTTATTAACTTTTATGTACAGCTGTTGCTTTTTATTTAGCATTTTAAGTAGCATTAGTTGTCTCCGTATTGTAGTTCTTATGCACATCTGGTAACTTATTTTTTTATATAACTAATTATATTATTATTTTAAATACATACTTATACTTAATATATATCTCCCTCTTTTCGATTCTGTATCTTTTCTTTATCTTTCTAAAATAAAAAAATGTTCAATCGTAATAAAATAAATGTTATTTTCCAATAATGCAGCTTTCTATTATGGTTAAAATCGGTCCAGTATTTTTGGAACCTATTCCATACAAAGAAAATTCCTCATTTGTAATATTTGCATTGACTAAATAAATATATAGATATCATGCATTATAAGAAGTAGAACTGTATATCTTAACATTTAATAACCATCTGTGACTATGGGGGTCGTGCCTAATCCCCAAATTATACAGTAAATATAATTTTTATAGTTATTAGAGTGTTGGTAGGTACCTACTCTTATTTTCGTAATGTAAATTCATATTTTTTTTACAATTTCCTCAAATTAATGATGATTTAATTTTATATTAACAACTGGTTTCCAATTTCTCATGATCAGGTTATTTTTATATTTAAATGCCAATTTCTACGAAAATATACGTCATTTGTAATATTATAATTGGATCACGTTCACGCAAAGATTCATTGAATTTTTTTTATAGTTTATACTAGTATAAGTAGTACTAGTATAAGTATAAAATGTGTATGTTATGTGTATGTCACCGTAAGATTGTAAAAACCATTAAAATCGAAAATTGTGAACTGTACAAATAATTCACAATTTAACGCATCATTTTTCGTTAGTTTATGATCTGTCCACAGCAAAACTGTTAAATTGTGAAGGAGGTACCTCTCGCTTACAAAAGATCGGCATAAAGTGACAGCTGTGTGGTCGCGTTTCGTGCGGTGTGTAAGTTACCGGTGGCCCGGTGGTGGTAATGGAGGTTGGAGGAGAAAGGAGGGCAGCACATCTGTGACTATAGAGTCTCTATGCGAATATCTGTGGGCGTCGGTAGCGATGAAAATCGCTTCTTTTATACTTTTTTTACTATTTCTACTTTTATATATCAAGTTACATTTAATACCACCGGTTTCGATAATTAATTATCAGATATTATCGAAACTGGTTGAATTGAACGTAATTTAAATTAATAAAAAGTGGAAATAGTGTAAAAAATATATTATTTATTAAAAGTATAATATGAATTTCCATCAAGAACACAATACATTCCATCAACTATAGAGAACAGATCCGAATGTTTATTTGCCCCGATAAACATACCCTCCTAAAAAACCTCATTCTTCATGGTTAACTTTTTAGAGGTTACACTTAAATTAGTAGTTACTTAATCTAGAAACTGTCTATAAACTATCGAGCAACACCGTACAACGAATCATTAATAACACTATACAAAGTTAATTCTAAGTTTACGCACGAGTGGAGTAATACCGCCCAATTGCCATAAATCATTTTAAAGTTTTCAACTTCCCGCCACGGTCCTCCGAGACACGGCTCGAGAGTGAAGACGAACTTTGATAGCGTGACCGGTATTATGTTACATCTGTGTAACTTACTTGCTCCTGGAACTCCTTGCTTTATATTCTAGTGCTGAGAAGGCAGTCAGATAAGTTTCTGGGTTCAATGCCTATGTCAAAGCCAAGCTTTGTTTAATAAACTACGGACCGCAGAGACACGGCTCGGGAGAGCGAAGACGAACTTTGATAGCGTGGCCGTTATTATGTTACATCTGTGTAACTTACTTGCTCCTGGAACTCCTTGCTTTATAATTCTAGTGCTGAGAAGGCAGTCAGATAAGTTTCTGGATTCAATGCCTATGTCAAAGCCAAGCTTTGTTTAATAAACCACGAACCGCAGAGTCAAGGCTCGGGAGAGCGAAGACGAACTTTGACAGCGTGACCGTTATTATGTACATCTGTGTAACATACTTTCCCTAGACCTAACTTTATATTCTAGTGCTAGGACAGATACAGTTTGGACTCCTGGGCTTAATTCCCAAAAGCAATAAAAATTTTATTAGAGATTTCCATATCTTGGAAAAAAAATTGAGGCTGAAAATCAGCTGCTAAAAAGACCGCTGAGACACGGTGAACAAAGTGAAGATGAACTTCGATAGTGTGACCGATATTATGTTACATCTGTGTAACTTGCGCCTAGACCTCAATGTTTTATAGTCTAGTTCTAAGCAGGCAGATACATAAGTTTCTCGGTTCGATTTCTATGTCAAAGCAAAGTTTTGTATTATACGCTACGGACCTGTAAGACTCGGCTCGGGGTGTAAAGGATGAACTTTGATAGCGTAACCGTTCCTATGTTACTGTGTAACTTACTTGACCTAAACCTTACTTTATAGTCTAGTGCTAAGCAGGCAAATACATAAGGTTCTAAATTCGATACCTGTATCAAAGTAAAGCTACGACCCGCCAAGACCCGGCTTGGGACCAAAGTGAAGATAAACTTTGATAGCTAGACCTGGTTGTTGTTGTGGTGTTAAGGTTCAGGCAGAATATTCGCTTCGGGATTTTATTCCCAAATCAAAGCAAAGGTATTTTTGGAAATTCTCGTATCTCATATTCGTATAACCTGAGGCTATGCTGCTTCTCAAAAAACCTCACAAAACATGTGGGCTAGACGTAACCACCAGGTTCTATTTGGACAAATTGGGCTGACAAGCAAGGAATAAAACTTACATTTTAAGGAACGATTTTAACGTATTTATGATTGTTCAATGAAGAGATGATTACTGATTTAACATGGTGAAATTAATCTTTTGTGACTAAACTTTCGCTTATAGAGGATTTTATAAAATTTTAAGTGAGTTAAGTGTTTAAATGTTATAAGAAAAAAACAATTCTCATTCGAGAGAGGCCACGGGGCGCAGCTAATCCTACTAATATATTAATGATAAAATTTGTATATTTATTATTATTTCACATAAAACAACTAAACGCATTTCAATGAAATTCGATACAGATAAACATTACAATCTGGAACAACAATAAAAATATCCTGCCAAAATAAATGGTGTCTTTGGTATTTTACGCGAGAGAAGCCGCGGGACGCAGCCTCAATATATTTTAAGACATTTGTTGTATAAATATTGACCTTATCAAAGAATGAAGAAAAAACAAACAGTGCGGGTCAACCAACGGTCCGCAAACCTGTACCAACGTGACATCGATCCTTAGAGAGCCTCATTATTATTTAATTTATTTAAGTTTCGTGAACTTTTGTTTTTATTGATGTTATTTATTATACTTTCGTTTAATTTTCCAGAGCTCCCAGCTCTCGGGCTCGTCGTTAACTTCAGCTGATATTAAAAGGAACCACTAAAATTTAATATTAAAGATCTAATACGAAATTCTAGTAGGTACAGTCGACAACATAAGTCGTTAAATGTAACTATGTGCAATAAATAGTACAATAAAACATAACGATGTTGACTAGAAACCTATAGCAGCTAATTCAAAAATGTAAAATTTCTTACTTAGATTGTTAGTAGTATCTTCAGAAATACCAATTCTACAATTATTTTTTATTCTCTAGTAGAAGTTTGTACGATTCAGGAAAAAAAGACTCTATTTTTATTTTTGGACTATCAAATCTTTTTCTGGTGGCTCACAAATTAAAATCAATTTTTTTGTGAGCTATGAAATCACAACAGCCTGCATAAAACAAAGTACTGGGAATCATATACAATATACATTAGTTTATGTTGTATATTATTGTCTATATGCAAGCTAGTTCAAAAAATATTTTCATTGGAGCAAGCACAAATTAGGCTGAACTTGTCAAGCTATATTCAAAAAAAAGTAGAATACCTAATCAATTGTTATCAAATTATTATTCAAATATCTCAGCATAACAATGTTAAAATGGCAATGCTCATTCTATCCAATATCTCCTATATTTACATAATATCACAGATCATGAACAGCGTTTTATGGGGAATCCTGAATTTCTTTCAACAGGTGTCGCGGTTATGGGAGTACATAAAACTTTGGGGTAAAATTTGCATTTTACGATCCGAACTTTATGGTTTCGTGTTGGACAAATCCCTAAAAATTAATAGAGGTCTCCTTTATACCTTTTTTATTCGACGAATATTGTGCATTTCTGCAAAACCGTAAACATGTTTTAGAGGTGAAGCGAAATAGAATGTGTTGTAGACGATTTTTGCTGGCAAATCTTTTTTATCCGACTGTACCGTTAGAAGGTTTTTGTTTTTCAAGAGTATATTTGCATTTCTGGCCATTTACTACTGTTGCCAACTTTGTAATTTTAAACGCATTATACGTCGTTAGATTTGACTTCATTGTGAGAGTCATACTGGCTTGAAATTACATTAATAATCACTAAACAGGAAATCCTTTATTTTTTAATAGTTATAAGCTTCTCGATTACCTACTAAAATACGCTAATTAATGTCTGTAATTCCGTAGGGCTAACTAGTACTATATATTCTGCGTCTTTTTTCTCCATTATTTCAATTTGTCCAACAATTTTATAGACAATCTGTCTAGTCATCACATCATTTACGCATCGTCAAAAATAAAACGTAAATAACTAGTAGTAGAGTTATTTTTTTGCTCTAGATATTTTTATTACCTTGCTATAAAAGCTGATATGATTGGGTTATTAAATTATTTTACAAATGGATTGGCAATTAACTAAAATAAAGAATAATAAAATTTTAAAACCACCGACCCAAAAGGCTTTCTAAAAAGCACTATGTAAACTTTCTTTCTTTTTATTTTACATATTTTCATACAATTTTAAATTGAATTTTATATTTAAACTACCTATGCCCCGCCGTTTCACCGGCGTCTAATTTCTAAGACATCCATATAATATTCGACACCCTATTGCACTCCTTTAGGTTTTGAATTTCTAAAAATTTCTCTACGTCTAACAACTACCTACATGCTAAATTTCAGCCCGAGCCATCGAGTGGTTTGGGCTGTGCGTTGATAGATCACTCTGGCATCTTTGAGTTTTATATCCTACTAATATTATTATGAATGCGATAGTTTGTATGTCTGTTTGTTTGTTACTTCTTCACGCAAAAACCGCTGAACCGATTTTCATGAAATTTGGCACACACATAGAGGGTAACATGGATTAATACATAGAGTAGAATAGAGTTTGTTTCGCCGGTCTCTACTCAGGACAAGGCTAGGGTTGAACCGGTGGTAGATTTAATTGTTGACGTTCAAAAAGTAATTCCTGTAATTCTATTTTGAATAAAAACTTTTTTATTTTTTCATTCAATAGTTTTAATCCCGAAAAAATGTTCCTGTAGGATAGACGCGGGTGAAACCGCGGGCGCAGCTAGTATATAGATAATTATTAAACATGCTACTAAAACTACACTCTTTAACGAAATTTGTTATTGTTATGGCGCTCTTTGGGGGACTCGTTTGTCTAGCAGTGTGTGTCCTCTAGCTGATCATGATGATGATATTGTTATCTTGAATATTCTCATTCAATATTCTCATCTGCCAATATGACGACCAGGCTGGCGCAGTGGTACAGGGCTCGGATAAACTGAGCATGTAGCGCCAGGGGACGCGGGTTCGAATCCCGCCTAGGTCATGGATGGTATTATATGTATTTATATAATAAAAATCTTAAATATATAAAATTTCTTAAATTTATAAAACATACTAAATATATTTCCGTGGTCTATTACCCGTAAAACAAGTCCTTATGGTACTTAGCACGGGGCTAGACTAACATGGTGTGTAAACTCCACAAATATTATTGTTATTATATTATTAATATAGAGGATATTGGTAGATGGCATTCTTTGCATCACCATGGCCAAATGTTTCCATTATGTGACCATAAAGAGGTATTCCGATACTTATTTAGTATTTTATCATATGTATTGATCACGGGTCAGTAATGAGTTCCATCAATTCACCAAAAGGGCTAAATGGTTCCCCTTGTAGAGGTCTCTGATCCGACGGAGGCCTTGTTTTATCTCTTAATTTCCATGGGTTTGTTTTTTATAATTAAATTTAGGTATGAAAATAAAAAAAAAATAATACGGTCTGGAAATAGTCCGAGTTCGATCAAGACATCATCATCATCAGCCTCGTAATAACACTGTAATGTCCTAATGATATTATCAAAAAACAAAAAATTACATAATATCTAAAAATAAATTATAAATGCGAAAATTTGTATGTTTATTTGTTACTCCTTGTTACTCCTTCACGCAAAAACTGCTGAATCGATTTTCAAGAAATTTGGCACACACATAGAGGGTAATTTGGATTAACACATAGGATAGTTTTAATCCCGAAAAAATGTTCCTATAGGATGCCATGGGATGATTTTCCGCTATATCGAAATTTACGCGGGTGAAACCGCGGGGCGCAGCTATCTAAAAATACACCAAAAAATAATGGTAGAGACCCGTTTTCTGAGTAGTTTCACCCAATCAATACAATAGATCAGCATCAACAGATTGTTTTTTAATTATAAAGCCAATGATCTATAACCGAATAAACAATGTGTATCTAGAACAATATCGGACGCTAAAGCCGGTCTAAGTGTGTCGGCGCGCGTGACATTCAACTCATTAGGCCAATGTATCGCGGTCGACGTTCGAGCACGACCAGTTATTGGTTATGAGACATCATCATCCCTTTAGATCTATCACGATTGCAGCATTGTAGGCTAAACTGACGAGGTTTGGAATATTGGTTTCAAGAGTCGACGACATTTTAGGACAAGTGACACAACTATGTTTGTAAGTGTGTCACTCTGCATTTTGCGAAT
>LUGF01003825.1:44454-58046 GCA_001625245.1 Calycopis cecrops | reverse complement strand
CACAAGGACTAAAGTAGCGAGGAAGTAAAAAAATCTGATCAAAGCGACTTTTTTAGGATAAGGTCATTGAATTTATTACTATGTGGAGTTTTTATGGATGTAGTCATATTGTGTAAATTTTCCTACTTTGTACCAGACAAACGTATAAATTTTTACATCTATAGGTATACCTACGAAGTTAATAAAATATAACAAATGTGGCGTACCGTAAGCGCAACCTAAACAAATACTAATTATAATCCTTTCATGAAAGTACACAACAAAATGGCGCATCAAGACCCTTATGCCAGCTCACTGCCTGATAAATTAAATACAATTATATTTTATGGCGTGCAATAAGGAATTATGGCGTAAATTGGTCCAACCATGTGATTTATGAATCTACGGGTAGGACATATCCTGTTTAATGTCCAGTAATTAGATTACTAACTTTGTACTCATGAGACCACATCTGCAGTAAGGTTAATGAAACATGAAATAAATACATTTAAATCATGTGAAAAAAGATTTATGTTATTTTTGTTTGTATTATTTGAAATTGTATCTCTATTCCTAACTTAATTTAATTTAGTTTAATTTATTTGATTAGTATTTCACTACTGTAATGACTTATATTATTGTAATTGAAATGATTATTGTTTATAAATGTTTTATTAATAACTAACTGGTGCGTGTTGTGTCACCTATAAAGGCGTACTTTAGGCGTGAATTTAAGTAATACTGTTATTATTATTTTTAATGTATTATGGTGTGTACTGCAGGTGTCCGCTTGTAATAAATAAATAAAGAAATAATTCAGACCCGTGAAATTGTGCGATTATATTATAGCCGAAGGTATAATGCTTAGCTCTATTTCGTTTAAACATACACGTCCTTAATTCATACGGAAAAGAGATTCACTGGATTAGACAAATAATAAGTGTATACTGATAAAATTTTTGCTCAATTAATTCAATCATCAATACTATAATCAAATATTAAATCTTTAAAGATCATAAACAGCTATATAAACTTAACAAGTCAGATAACGCAAAATTTTTAATGATAATAATACTACTACCAATGAAGATTTAATGACTAATTTACACTCAACTATTAACATACCTGTTGACTGTAGTCATTTGATGTCACGCACTGATTGGCATCAAAATATTCAAGGGCTAAGGTTCATTTTGACTAATTAGTAGACTGTGTTCAACCTCACTGACTTCCCCATAAAAGCACATAATGAGTACGAATAAAAAGTATCCAATTATCGCAAACCAACAGTGTGAGCTTCGTGTACCAAAAACACTAACTGATATATTCCCGTCATTAAACCTAATATGAAAAATGCGGAATTAATTAGACAAATTCTTTAGGAAAAAACTAAACGACAAAATATCTGACCTTATGATGATGAATCTACGAGTAACGTTGATAAGGTAATGGCAACAAAAAGCACTGAAAGTAATACTTAACTAAAAAACAACATAATCTTCTTCAGTTGCCAATGAAGTAAGAGAAATGTCAGATTAAATAAGCTATAGTTGTGCTTAAATCAATACCAAAACGCACCAAAGTAAGTGCGATCTCTTTTTCTTTTTTCGTGCCGCTGGTGAACACGCTAGTTGGCTCAGACCTTAAAATAGCTATACATTCACGCGATAAAGATAAAAATCAGGTGTTTATTATAATTACGGTTACCGTGTTTCTTTTTTGCGTTAAAAATGTTTCAATTGTGATTTTCCCACGCCTGTTATGTATGATACGTGCACTTGTAACCTTGTTTTGTGAAAAGACTAATGCGTGTTTTATTTTCAATACTGCACTTGTTTTAGTGAAATTTTGAACATAAAGTGACTCAAGTACATACTAACCTAAAATTGTAATTAGTATTTAATGTTCATTTGTAAATATTAGTTACTAGCGAAAATTATTGCCTATCATTAACTATTTTTGCCTATCTTATCTTTCTTTATAATTAATGGAATGGAAAATTATCCAAAATGTCAACATTTAAAAAAAATATATATATTCATTTCTTAATTACCTCATTTAAATGTCAAAACTAGTATTTCTACTACTCAAGAAAGGCGCATTTTAAACTGTTGACTATGGACAGATTTAGAATATTATCACGTTGGAGGTATTTCTTATAGCTTAGCTTAGAGAAGCGTCTTTGTAGGGAAATAGGGCTGGAGGGGTTTTAAGCTGTCATGGTGGCAAGAGAATCCACTTACTTCCACAACCATATCGCAATTATCAAAGCCGAATGAGTCAACTCCCCGCGAACATTTCTTTCTCACACATACTGCACTCAAAATTGTAAAATGCTATTGGCCCTGAAAACATACCATATAAATAAACCAAGTGCCGGTAAAGCCACAATCAGGTTAACAATTGGGAGATAGGCAAGTCAAAGATGCGGAGTGTTCGGGAAAACAACGTTTCAGACATCGATCAGAGGGTAAAGTGATCTCCATGGAGTATGTTTGTTTAATCCAATCCACTCAGATTTCGAGATCGAGCGCTTCGTCTGGTCTACGTCCCAGCATCGTATAAACAGTGATGATGAAGTGCTCTTATTGGCTTGGCGCGTGAATTGCGTCAAAAGTTGTTTAGTCTGTTACGCGTATTGCAGCACAGTGGGCCGAACTGGCGGGCTGCCAGGCCGCAGTCCTCAATGTGGACCGCGCAGATTAAATCCATTTCAATGTCAGACTGACCCACATCGCGAAAAGTATTTTTGATACTTTACGTTCTATTTATTGACTTGACAATTTTTGGCCTACCTATAGTACCTAAGTAGACGATCGTTCTAGTTGTGCGAACAGATTTATTAAGAGGTAGCGCCACACTGCATGCTTGGATGCAGCCGAATTGGGCCGGCACGGCCGGGGAGGTACCTCTCACTTACACGAGACCGGCGTGAAGTGAGCTGTGTTGTCGCTTTTCGTGCGGTGTGTAAGAAGCCGGTGGCCTAAAGAAGTGGAAGGATAAAGGAGGGCAGCGCATCTATGTAGTTTCTATATAGATGTCTATGGGCGTCGGTACTCATGAAAATGGCTCCGACTGCTCGATTGAACCCCCATACCATTAAAAAAAAAAATCGGGGCACTTTAGGATAGGCATGAGTCCCATACACCCATCATAATATCCCTACCCAGAGCTGACGTCAGTACGTAAACGCATTTACCCGTGAAACCAAAAGAGGCTATAGTCCTAGTTGCCCTAGATCGAGCCCTCCAGCATACGTTTTATTACTAAACGTAATTTTAACAGGTTTCCTCAATCGTACATTAAAATTTCTATAGTTTAACTATTCTGTCTATTCTCTGTTCGAGAATGTGTTAAATTAGTCTGTCTCTTGAAATAACGATTTTCAGGCACAGGCTTATAATTTATGTACGCTAAAGTCGTCTGAAGTTAGAGAACTTGTAATTTGTTATTCCATATCAAATCAGCTTATTAACATCCGACGCTTAAGATTTATAATATAGAATATGCAGGTGATGCATGAAGGTTGAAACCTTACTGTTAAATCTAGGTAATTTCCCTACAGCTTTGAAAATTAGATAAATTCATATTTTAATAACCTGTTAGCAAACCATACTACATATTAATATTGTACACTACTTTAGTAGAAAAAAGAAGGGGCGCTGAAATGGTTACAACAAAAACACTTTCGAACCAAAAACTTAAAATTTAAAATAAGACGAAGAAGAGAAGAAGGAATAAAATCGAATTGTTGACCAAAAGATATCAATACAGATTTAATAAGACCGTGACCTTTATGAGTTTGGAATAGGAAGAGGTTGAAGGGTTGGCAATACGCTGGAATAGGACGAGGTAGAAGGGTTGGCACGAATTTTAATAGACTTAAGTTTCTCCTTTAATGGGCTACTAAGTTTGTCTTAAGAACTAAGAGAAACTTTTGAAACTTATTTAAGAGTTAAAGTGGCTTTGATCATAGTAACAGGGATGGCACGCGAGCCATGGTTGGCACGTAACAATATTTTGGACACGTTCTTTTGTGGTAATTAATGCATTTTGAGCTGGTAATATTTTTTATTATTATTTTCTCAGTAATCAGAAAGTCAAGATTATTTGTTGGCGCGTCTAAAACCTCATTGTGCATTTTCTTAGAAAGTTGGCACATATATGTGTAAAGGTTCGCCTACTCCGAGCTAGCACATTATTTCTATTCCAGTAAGTCGTGTGATTGAGGTAACAAATTTGTGTCACAAGCTCTCTACTCATGTTCGTGCGTAAAACGAGCGGTCCGTACAATTTAAAACACATTAAATGTAATAGACACATAATGTAACATAGACCTCAATATTAGATTGAAACTCTTAATGACGTTTCTTTTGTAATTTACCTTATTAAATTAATTGTATACAATCAAAAACATTTATACTATTATGACTAGTATTACAAGTAACGGTGCGTTACTGGTTTTACTACAAAATTAGGCAACGCACTAGGACTTAGGTGTTCGTCTTTTAACCGTATTTCATCTTGAGCATCTGCATACCTCTGGTAAATCTCTTCACGGAGTGTCATCAGCAGTCGTAGACATTTTGGAGCAATTCGCAACGAACATGGGTTTTTTCTATTTTTACCTATCACTACTGGCTTGGCTACTCAGCAATAGCTTCCAGACTGCCACGCTAACTATTGGCTGAAATGTGAAGCGAATGATAACAAATTTTCATCTGTACGTGTGATATGACATGTCAAATTGTCATTGTCTTTTGCTTAGTGTTTTGCTAGCACTTGATTCCTAAAATTACTAGGGCGGCAAAAGTGCTGCCTCTATGTTTCGTGCACGGTCCCTACAGAGGCTTCTTGGTGTCTAACAACGCTCAAACCCATGATTATTATTTTCCGTGTCTAATCCGTTTTGTATCTTTTTATATCGCTTTTGTGTAGCATCGTGTTTCAAAAGGTTCCAATTGAAGTTTGAAATGAATCCTTTAGAATCGTGGTTATGGATACAAACATCTCCTTCTAGGTATGAAAAGAACGTCTTGCGGTACAAAATGCTCTGGTTTCGATAAACGTTTGCGTTCATCTTGCAATAAAACGTAGCCTTGATATTTCGATACCGATATGAAACGGCATTGGCAGACTCCGGTGCATACAACCTTTGTGATTATAAAATCACTTACCGCAACAGTCGTGTTATGAAATATTTTGACTGAAAACTCGACCATTTTTAGGGTTTCGTACCTAAAAGGTAAACGGAACCCTATTACTAAGCCTCCGCTGTCTGTTCGTCTGTCACCAGGCTGTATCTCATAAACTGTGATGGCTAGAAGGTTGAAATTTTCACAACTTATGTATTTGCTTTGCCGCTATAACAACAAATACTAAAAATAAAAAAAAATTAAACACTTGGGCGGGGTGCCCATACAATAATGGTACGAAACCCTTCGTGTGCGAGTCCGACTCGCACTTGGCCAGTTTTTTATGAAATACTAAGTGTACCCTGCATGCGTTGCTACGTGTGGCGCCATCTGTCGAAAATTGGTCGTATCAACGCAGAAACCTTCCCGGGCTCATGGAGAACAACTTTGCTACAGATCATCACATGATCAAACGTACAATTTACGATTCCATAAAGAACATACAGGCAAACATTCGTTTTTATATTTATAGACGAGGAGTGACTATGAGAACTTATAAAATAAGAAAACCCCTTAAAAGCAAATAATCACTTTGCAAGAAGAAATATATTCATATAAAATTTCACGCCGATAACGGCATGCTACTTTTTTTTTTAATGAATATAGGAGGGCAAACGAGCAGTCGGAGCCATTTTCATGACTACCGACGCTCACAAACATCAGTATAGAGGCTATACAGGTGCGCTGCCCTCCTTTCTCCACCCACATCCATGGGCCACCGACTACTTACACACCGCACGAAACGCGACAGCACAGCTGTCACTTTATGCCAATCTCGTGTAAGCGAGAGGTACCTCCCCGGTCGTGCCGGCCCAATTCGACTGCATGCTAGCATGCAGTGTGGAACTACCTCTTACCTAAAAGCCAAATTGGGCTAGCGCAGCAAGGAAGAAACCTCTCACTAGCAATAGCTATTCGTGTGATTTGTTAGTTAGAAGTGGTCCTTTGATTGACGGAAGGAGGGGAAAAGGGCAAAACATCTGCATAATAATTACAAGCATGTCTATGGACGGTAGTGTTCAAAAGACTTCGAATGTTAATGTGTCACTAGTTCTATATGCATCACTATGTCATCACATCACAGGATCTTAATCCATCAATATACCCTCTACACGAGCCCTTCGTTAGCCATTCTACTCACAAAACTTGATAACTGTCACAGTTGGAAAAAATCAGCAAATCAACCTCATTATTTCCATTCATTGAGAGGCGTTTTGTCATTGAGTATATGCGGACCGTTGAAATGAACGAGCCCTTAGGCGGTATAATGCCGTCGGACCAGTTATTCTGCTCGACCTACTTGATTGAACCCATAGCAGTGCATAATTGTACTTATGACACGATTGCTTTTGAACCGTAGTTAATACGTCAGTTATTGTGGGGTTAACGACTTTATCGACTGTAAGTTGATTAACCCACCATCCAGGACCAAGGAAAATGGCCAAGGAATAGGTGGACCTGATTGAAATTAGTTATCGATACCCATAGATGTGAACATTACAAGACCGAGCTAAATGCTTTCTGCTAGCTTCCGGCATGACCGGAGAAATACCTCTCGATTACAGGATGCCGGCGTGAAGTGGCAGCTGTGCTGTCGCGTTTTGTGCAGTTTATAAGTATCAGGTGGCCCATGAAGGAGGCGATGCTATTGTGTAACCTCTATACGGATATCTATGAGCCTCGATAGTCGTGAAATAGGGTTGGACTCCTCGTTTGTCCCGCAATACTATAAAAAAACCGGCCAAGTGCAAGTCGGACTCGCGCACGAAGGGTTCCGTACCATTATCTACGGAAACGGGAGCTTATCTTTTGTATGGGAGCAAAATAATCACGTTTATTGTATGGGGGCCCCCTTAAATATTCATATTATTTTATTTTTTATGTATTTGTTGTTATAGCGGCAACAGAAATACACCATCTGTGAAAATTTCAACTGTCTAACTATCATAGTTCATGAGATACAGCCTGGTGACAGACGGACCGACGGACGGACATAGGAGCCTTAGTAATAGGGTCCTGTTTTTACCCTTTGGGTACGGAACCCTAAAAAACATATAGATATGAGCATCATTAAAATGCCGAGCTAAGTTTCATCATTGTCGTGTCGTGTGTCGTTTGCTAGCATCTGCCATCACTAGTCACCATCCCCCAATCACACATAAAACTATGACCCTCAAATATTCATTATCTATTTTCTAAATGGTGTTATCTGATAACCCTGAAATATCACAACCTTGTAGGGTTGACAAATAAAATTCTTAACAATATTTCGCGACGCTATCCAATCTGCTGACCACTTTACTTATGGAATTGCAAACAAAATTTAATCTTTTGCGTTGTGACACTTCCACTTCCTCTTACTCATACCTACTATGAAGAAATATGATTCATAACCTAGAATTATAATTAAGATTCGAGCAATAAAAAAGTCAGCAAGGTAAGCTTAGCGGTCGCTGGCTAGAGGCGGGCGTGGACGCTACTATATAAAAGGTGTAATTTCGTCGTCATGAAGTAACGGTATTGGTTTTGCAATAAGATTACGTAATATGCGGTTAGTGCTTCGAGTAACCATATTCCTACAGCCTGAACAAAATATCAGTTACTGTGGTCCATGGAAATTAAACTGATTGATCTATACTTCACGGACGCGGTAAGTTGGGACCTGGCAAGAATGCAAAGAATGCTCTCTAGACCCGCACTGCCCCCGATGTCGCCCTAATATGACGACATCGGGGTGGTGCGGGGGTAGAGAGCGGGGAATGGAATTTTTGCCAGGTCCGTTACTTACCGCGTCCGTGTTATAGAGACAAGAGACTTACATGTTGATCTACTTGTATCATATCACCAGACGAAGTAATATAACATATACATGTGTATAATAGGGGAGTAAATAAGCAGTCGGAGGCGTTATCATGACTACCGACACCCATAGACATCCGCAGAGGTTATACAGATGCGCTGTCCTTCCTCCTCCCCTTCCAAGGTCCACCGAAGCACGATATGCGATAATACAGCTGTCACTTTACGCCGGTATCGTATAAGCGAGAGGTACCTCCACGGTCGTGCCGGCCCAATTCGGCTGCATGCACTCAGCATGGCACTACCTCTTAGTAAATGCCTGTCCACAAATATAAATTCCAAGCGCTACTACTACGTTTCCCATCATCATCATCATCATCATCAGCCTATTGCAGTCCACTGTTGGACATATGCCTCTCCCATAGCACGCCACTGGCTTGGATCTTCGGCTAATCTTGTTTCCCATAAGACTGGACAAAGTTATCAATCTTTGAATCCCGTTAATCAGATGATAGATTAAATAAACATAATTTTATTACCAAAAAGGTTTCTCATATCCTAAATTTATATAATATATTACTTGCATAACATTAATTTAAATGAAACATGGTTCCCATAGTATATTAACACATTAATCGCGAATTAATATTGCGAAATTCTGTCGTATATGATTTCGGAATAGATGGATATCGCAATCGAGTCTTAATACTAATAAGTAACTGCTTATATGTGTTTTTAAGCAATACCTATATAACAGGTGGAACGGTTATAAAAGACTAGCTACTCCCCGCGGTTTCACCCGCGTTTGATTTAAAAGAAATCTCTCTTATTCTTTTCTTCACTCCCCTATTTTACCCCCTTAGGGGTTGAATTTGTAAAAAATACTTTTTTAATACTCACTTACCTCATGAAAGAACTACCAAATGTGAAGCTTCTAGACAGTATCTTCGGCTGTGCGTGGAAATATAGGGGTAAGTCAGTCAGTTTTACTTTCTATCCAGCATAAGCTAGATCCAAGCTAGATATTTGGCTACTGCCGTAGTGACGAGAGGGTACTGAACTAATGAGTTTAGTGTATATGTGCTTGTGTGTTTCAACTTCTAAATATAATAATTACATTTATGTCAAATAACATGTTTATATACGGCATTTATACATATATCGTACCTACTTATGCACACTATCAATGAACACTTGAGAATTTTTATTATTCTGCTCACCAAACGAGAATTGTTGTTATAGCGAGTGAATCACGGCTGGTATAACACGGTTCGAATATACACCGGTCCAGCGACCTCCAGCGATCTATTTAATTAAACAAAATTCGTAACACTAAACATACGTAGATCGTACTTTACTCTCAGAAAACTAAAACGAGTTATAGTGATAAAACTAGTGTGAATTTTTTTTCAAGTAAATTAAATGTTGTATGGAACTTTAGCTAAATGCGACGTTGGATAAATCGAATACGTATAAAGTACTATCTACACTATCAATGAACGACAATTTTTAGCATACGAGTGAATCATGGCTGGAAAACATTCGGTTGCAGATTGCTTAATACAACAACAAATTACCAAAAAGCAGCACGAACTCATTAACTGACATTTACAAAACTTTGAGAAATCAATTATTTCATTAATTTTTCATTATTAACTCTATATTATAATGTTATTAATGAAACCAAAACTAATTAACTGATTAGTTTTAGAATCATTAATAAAACTATATTAAAGTGTTATTATCAAATAATTGATTTATGAAAGTTTTGCAAATGTTAATTAATGAGTTCTTGCAGTTACCCGACGATATTATATAGTAGTCAAACTAGTATGAAATTTGTCACATCGAGTAAAATTTAAGATTTTCGTAAGCTAAACGTGAAACGAACTTTTCGTAAACTAAATACGTATAACGCGCTCTTGTTTGAAGGGAAGGGCATCGGTCGACTAGTGTCAAGTAAAATTGAAGAATTTGATAAGCACAATGAAAATAAAATTGGATAAACTAGATTATATGTACATTGTACAATGTACATGATTAAGATTCTTTAAACGGATTCTATCGCGTTGGATATAAAATATCCACTTGCAGAATATGACAGAACCTCCGCAATGAACGAGTCTATCAATTTGTTAGTCCCCTGAATATGTATACTGAAAATATAATGATATGTGCAGAGAGATATAAATAAGCAAATAAATGTAAATATATATAGTAAATTCGTATAATTTAAAAACTAATAGTAGTTCATTGCGGAGGTTCTGCCATATTCTGCAAGTGGATATTTTATATCAAACGCGATAGAATCCGTTTAAAAAATCTTAATCATGAGCAACATTCGCGTAAATATACGAAAACTATTGTACAATGTACATGTAACTATGTACACTATCAATGAACGCTAGAGAATTCACCATACGAGTATTAAAGTCGTTTGGAGTGAATCACGGCGGGTATAAAACGGTTCGGATGTACACCGGTCCTGCGGCTGCGATCTGTTCCCGCGCATTCTTGCTCGAGGTGAACAAACCGCGCGCGCTTATCGTCCTTGGAGCGCCGTTCTACGCCAATAGAGCCTTAGTGGTACATGTGACCCATTACCTGTTTGGTATTTAAAGTATTTGTAAGGTTTTTTATTTAATATTCATCGGCATCGTAATTTAGTGAGTTCCCATCGCGGTTACCGTGTTAATATTGTAAGAGGTAGTGCCACACTGCATGCTTGCATGTAGTCGAATTGTACCTCTCGCTTAGACGAGAGTAGCGTAAAGTGGCAGTTGTGCTGTCGCGTTTTGTGCGGTGTCTATGTAGCCGGTGGCCCATGGAGAGATAGGAGGAGAAAGGAGGGCAGCGCATATGTATGGTCTCTGTGCGGATGGATATCTATGAGCGTCGGTAGTCGTGAAAATGGCTCAGACTGAAAAAAATGGTTCAACAGCTTTAACCGTCTTATGATAATGTTTAAAGTATAAGTATGTATCATCATCATCATTCATCACCATCATCATCATCAGAAGTATGTATAGTCGTGGATTATATTTATACATATCAGTGAAGGTGTAATAAGTATGTCCATTATTACTTATGTATTTAGATTTGCCTGCTACAGAATGACGGTTAATTTAACACTAACTGTGCTGTGTAGTTCGACTTGTATGTGTACGAGTAACACTACATTAAAATGTTCTTTATGCAGTCGAGTATTATGTTTTTCATATATTATTAATTTTTTATTGATAAGAAACGTAAAATGAAGTGAACTACCAGATCTGTAGATGCGGCGAGGATTTTTATTTTAATTTCCATTATCTAATAAATTATTTAATTACATATCAATATCATTTGTAATATTCACTATTAAAATATAAATACTTCTTTAACTTGTCTTGAAATTTATCATATTTATGATTGAGAAACCGCCGTTAGTGTTTAAACGACGGTCTATAAAATATAAATGTTTCTATAACTAACGGAGTTGCTTAAAAATGGCCAGCAATTTTAAATATTATGTAGACGAATCAATTTTAATAGAATAGAAGACGTTTATTACTTACTAGCTGCGCCCCGCGGTTTTACCCGCGTAAATTTTGATCCCGTGGAAAATTATCCTAATGGCATCCCATAGGAACATTTCTTCGGGATAAAAACTACCCTATGTGTTAATCCATGTTACTCTCTATGTCTGTGCCAAATTTCGTGAAAATTGTTCAGCAGTTTTTGCGTGAAGGAGTAATAAACAAACAAACAAAGAAACAAACAAACATACAAAGTTTCCCATTTATAATATTAATAAGAAATAGGATTAATACACACTGTTACGCATAAGTTTAAATTACAAATGTAACTTATGTATAAGAAAAGAGCAATGTTTAAGGTATCCTTCTTTAAAATGCTGCAATAAAACTTAAATCACATTCTCTAAAAAAAAGTTTATCAAAATCTTATAGACTGCCGAGGTTATTCTTATCGAAATAAGAACGTTTATATCCCACCAAATACGAATTATCCAAATTGCATATTGCTCAAAGTAAATAAAATGTTGCCCACTAATACAATTTACTGTTGCTTTAAAAATAACACGATCAAGGTTACAACTTACAACCAAGCTACAAGTCAAGTACATCACTTGCGTCACGTACTCAACATACTTCCTATTTTTAACTCCTAATTAAAATGGACATCCACTAAGTAGCTCAATACGTGAAATGTCAAGAGTGTTAACTATGTAAGCCACATAATCAGTCTAATTTTAGTAAATGTTTTTGTAAAAATGCTCTTGGCTTTTGATACTTTACGTTCTATTTACTGGCTTGACAATTTTTGGCCTACCTATAGTAAGTAGACGATCGTTCTAGTTGTGCGGACAGATTTAGTAAGAGGTAGTGCCACACTGCATGCTTGCATGCAGTCGAATTGGGCCAGCACGACCGGGGAGGTACCTCTCGCTTACACGAGACTGGCGTAAAGTGACAGTTGTGCTGTCACGTTTCGTGCGGTGTGTAAGTAGCCGGTGGCCCATGGAGGTGGGAGGAGAAAGGAGGGCAGCGCATCTGTATAGCCTCTATGCGGATGTTTGTGGGCGTCGGTAGTCATGAAAATGGCTCCGGCTGGTCGTTTGCCCTCCTATATCATAAAAAAAAAGTAAAAAAAAAAATAAACGTCAAATGCCATCTAATGTGATTGACACATTACGCATTAGTTAAATTTACATTACACACTTTTATTTAAAAAATCTTGTATTTCTGTCAGAGGTATTATACACTGCATGCTTGCATGTAGCCGAATGGGTCAGCACGACCGGGGAGGTGCCTCTCGCTTACACGAAACCGGCGTGAAGTGACAGCTGTGCTCTTGCGTTTCATGCTGTATAAGTAGCCGGTGGCCCATGAAGGAAGGAGGAGGAAGGAGGGCAACACATCTGTATAACCTCTATGCGGATGGGAGCGATCTATGGGCGTCGGTAGTCATGAAAAAGGCTCCGAATGCTCTTTTGCCTCATTATATTATTAAAAAAAAAACAAAAAAATGTCCAGAATCCTTGTAATGCTTCGATTTTTGCTAATAAATACTTATAATTGCAAACGGAAGTTCGCAATGGTTTATAAATATTATTATCATACAACTTGCAAGGCTAACTATCTGCCTACAGTGACACAGGTACTAATTAAATACTATGGGCACATTCGTTGCTGTCACGAAGGCTAAATTCCAGCTACTGGTTACCATTGAAGCATTCCAGACCCCTATTGTTTATGTAGGCAAGTGGGAAGAACTGTTGATGATTTGTTTACTAGCTGTGTTCTCCTGTAAAATGTATCCCAAAAAGCCATAATTTTTTGTATCTTTTTTCCCAAATTGTAGCCTACGTGCCAAATTTTTAACCAAATCCGTGCTATTTAACTATAGTACCAAAATATATCCGACATATTTCTCATGCTTTTTCCTCTATAATCCACGTTGGCAGGCACCTATCCACTTCATTTAGGCACTACACAGCAACATAAGGAGTTCTCAATTGCCCAGTAAAGGTTCATCTAAAGTAGCCTATTTGAAATGCGTATGCTTATGTAATATCTCTCTCTCTCTCTCTCTCTCTCTCTCTCTCTCTCTCTCTCT
>LUGF01003825.1:0-19049 GCA_001625245.1 Calycopis cecrops | reverse complement strand
TAAACTAAATATTAAATTACGAACTTTGAAGTATTATCGAAAAACTAAAAAAATATAATATGTGACGTCACACTAGTCACAAATGTGACCAACTGTGACAAGGGGGGGGAGGGGTCAAAAAATCAAGAAATTAGTGTGACGTACTTTATGGATGGCCCCTAAAGTATATTTCATATTTATAACAAGGAGTTTCTAAAGAACGTGTAGCCGCGTCCTAGGTGGATGTACCAGTTCACACCAGCTGCAGCACTCGGAAGTATTGCTTCCTAAGTACACTACGTAAAAAAAGTGTATCAGCTTCGATTAGATACAGGAATTTACTCCGTAAGAGCGAACGTGATTCTAAATTCAAAAGTGCTCAAGATACGTAAGCTTGATTTTGCTCCTAATTTTTACCACTACACACGGATTTAACGGTAAATGATAAGGCATTACATTTGTGAGACCTCAGATATTACATCTATGGGCGTTGGTGAGGACTTAACCCTGGATGCTAAAAATACTGACTAGGGCGGGAGTCGAACCAACGACCGCTATACGGTATAAACACTACGTTAACAGCATCTAAAGGCAGTTTCACACCGACACGGAAATGATGCGGCTTCCTAAGCACATAGTAATGGAATTAGCAGCGACACAGCACAGAAAGATTAAGGCTATGTAGGTACAACCCTAAGCCCGATAAGCATATTGCTCTTTTTAACCCCAGACGCCAATGCTTTTTTGCACTGGTAAGTTATGACGTCAGTAGTTTTAAGTTTAGCAAACACAACCCGATAAACAACTATCTGTTTTATTGTACATAGACCCGGGCGGGATTAGAACCCACGACCTCAGACTGGGCACATTACCATTGCGCTAATAAATAATAAAAACATTTAGCCCCTTATTAATAAACATATAATAACTTTATTCAAATAATAACCTAGTAATAAACTGACATCTGTCAAATTTCATACTTTTATGTGTTTTTATGGAATTTGGTCACAGATGTCAGTTTATTACTAGGTTATTCCTTGGATAGAGTTATTCTATGTTTATTATTAAGGGGGTTAGAGTGAGAAATTGCTCCTCATAATAAAATGTTATGTTAAGCGTAGACTGCCTATAAAATAATAAACAATTTTTTGTTCGAATGAAACTTACTGTATTTCACTTCTTTACAAGCTAGAATTTTCCAGGAACAAATTTGATATATTATGTCATGGCAGGTACAACTTGCTCGTCCAGAATTATTCTTAGCCAAATACTTTTTAAATAAATAAAAATACTTAAGAGAATAAGTCCCTCTGAGTTTGTTTCGCTATTTCTTCTCAGATCAGGACTAAAAAAAGGGCTTTAAACTGTTACATTTTTAATTATATTATGAATTTTTTTTTTCATTTAATTTCATTTGCCAAAACTCTTCAGGGTCATAGGAATACTGATAGTGTCGTAAATAAAAAATTAAAGCACCGTTTAAGTCCCAAAGTAATAATTATATGCCTTTATCTTGCCTAAAGGCACAGTTTAGTGGATCCGTTGTCTTATAATTTCACGCACTTTAAGGCTTTTTGTACCATTTTCAGAGTGCTGCGAAATGTGCCGCAGAATTGTCTATTTTTCTAATTGCTTTTTATCTTTACAATATGATCTTTTTATCTATTTCAAAAAATGAGAGAGTTTAAAGCGAATTGGAAAATGCATAAAAATAACCGATTCCACTATTGTCTATGGTATTTTTTGCTGTACTATTTAAAAGTTAGTTGTTGTCGATGTTTAAGTTATTATATAAAAAATACCAGTACAGTTTTTGTCTGTCTGTAATAAAAAAAAATGTACTTAAGTGAAAAAATTAAAGTTTCGTGAATATTTACGAATTTTTACGGATTATTTAGGATATCTTTCAAACTGACCGGAAATAAAAGAGATAGTGATGCATTGCGTTTGGCGATGAAGCCACTTTCAATGTTATGTTGTTGTTGTTGTATGTTATACATAAAATAATAAAACGGTTAAATCCGTGCTTCTGTACATTGAATATATTTACGAAAAATTAATTAGAGGCGATGTTAAAATAGTATTAGAACTATTCAATGTTTTTTTTTTATTTTTTTGTCTGTATGTTTGTCCGTTTGTCTGTTTGTGCAGGCTAATCTCCGAAACTACTGGACAGATTCGAATGAAACTTTCTGTGGTGTTATGATCTTACGAACGAATCCCGAATAGCAGAATAAGTATTAAAGAAAAAAAAAGATTCCATTGTTCGGCGATACGAAGTTCACCGGGTCAGCAAGTTAGAAATAAGTAGTCACAAAATTGATAACGTCTTATGTCCGTTAGAAATAAGTCATGACGTCATCACGAATGCGGTTTCGGTTGCACGGTATGAAAAATGTTGGAATCCGAGTGCAGACCTGACATTTTGTACGTGACTCATCAATGACATAATACTTTTAATAATAACAACTCAGCTGGTGAAATCTGTCTTTGTCTCAAATATTGGCTTATGATCTAGAAACGAGTTCAAAATTCGGCGAAGATGGGACATCGGAAACATTCACAAAACTATATATATATATCTTGTTTTTTTTTAATATAAGGGGGCAAAAGTCGGAGCCATTTTCCTACCAACACCCACAGATATCCACATTCTAATACAGCCTATATGCATGGTTATTGCCGTATTGCAGCCAAATTGGCAGAATATTAGTGACTGCAACATTTTTTGTTTATTGTATAGGGGGGCAAACGACCAGTCGGAGCCATTTTCATAACTAGCGACGCCCATAGACATCCGCGAAGAGGCCATACTGATGCGCGGCCCTCCATTCTCCTCCCACCTCCATGGGCCACCAGCATACATAATAGCTGCGCCAAGACCTATAGATACGTGCCTTTGAGAAATTATACGGGCTATTTTCGTCAAGTATCTGACTTTTTTTATAGTATAAGGTGGCAAACGAGAGGTCGGAGTCATTTTCATAACCACCACCGCCCATAGACATCCGCTTGAAAGTTCTGTTATACAGACGCCACCACCAACCCGCTCGGCAATCGATGGTGATGAAATTCTTACAACAGACACAAATAGATTATATAGCCGTATTGATAATGAAATATCATTTACGTCATCAATTCATTTCATGTATTCAAGTTTTCATCTGCGCACCAACCTTTTTTTTATGGTATAAGGAGTCAAACGGAGAAGTAGGAGTCATTTTCACATTAACCCCCATAGACATCCGCATTGAGGCTATACAGATGCGCTGCCCTCCTTTCTCCTTCTATCTCCATGGGCCATCGGCTACTTACACACCGCACGAAACGCGACAGCGCAGCTGGTTTACGCCGGTCTCGTGTAAGCGAGAGGTACCTCCACCTACCCCAGTCATGCCGGCCCAATTCGGCTGCATTGCTCGCTGGTCGGGAGGTACCTCTCGCTTACACGAGACCGGAATTTTTTTCTTCTTTGCGATTGTCTATGGGCGTCGGTGGTCATGAAAATGTCCCCGACTACTCGTTTGCCCCGCTATATCATAAAAAAAAACAAAAATGCAAAAAGTATACTCCAATTCAAATTCATCAATGATATCCATTAAAAGTTCTGTTTTATAATAATCTAAACAATTATAAGTACAAGCACTTAAATACTTATCACGTTGTAGAATGTTAAATAATATTTCAATGAACCGAATGAATAAATCTAGTACTAAACAATTATTATTAGAAACATACCAATTTTGTTTAATTTTGTTTATCAAGCATACTATAACTTATTTCAATACATACGTTGAGTTTACTTTCAAAAAAGACCTGCAAGCGAAACCAATATGAAAAACGTACAACAAATTCAAATAAGTCATAAGGGTCTTGTTCCAAGAAGTTTTGATGCAATGCATGTGCCAATCTTTGCACGTATAAAAAAATAAAGGTCCAACTACCTGCGCACTACAGGCTCCATTTGAACGGGTGACGCATCCCATCTCATTTACCATCATCAGTCACGCTGACTCACAAAAAGAGGTTCTACACATTCCAAAACTGAATTGAAAATATGTGGGGTCAAATACACCTGTTGACCATAGCACCTGGCTTGTACCTACCGCATGAATCAATATTTATACTACTAACTATCCTAACCGTGTAAGTAAACCGAAATTTTTGAAAAGGGGTCCGTTTTTATTACTAATCTGTGGTTAAGTGTCCTAAGTCCTTAATGCTATGTTATAATTACAGGCTACATATAAACTAGTCAAACCACTGTCTAGTTACTAGTACAATATCCGGTTTTCATACCTTTGTCACTGTTGGCATCAACGGTTCTTTTGAAGTATTTAGCGTTTAATCCCGCTCCATGTATTTGAAAAACCATAAACACAACACAACACTAAAAACTTTATTCTCTAAACTTATTTAATTTGTATAATTTAAATTTCGAACATAGAACGCCGAACACTTATTATTCTTTTTATTATTATTTTTTTTTATTTTACATCTGCTTTTTAATTCATGTTTGCCAGTATTTTTGTTCTTTTTTTTAATTTTTAACGGCATGAAAAAGCGTCGCGTAATAGAAGGCGACCGTCGACCGTTGTGGACTGGTATAGTAAACGTACCTACGCTAACCTAGCCAGCACGCCGCGCTTCTCGGGTGGGAGGAGGGAGCTGAGACAGATATACATAACACGCCCGAGCAAGAAAAGGATAAGCGCAAACGTCACACGAGTTACCTCTATAAACCTACTAAATAAAAATGTCTCTAAATAACTTTACACGCACAACAATCCTACTGCACCTACATTTATACACCGTAATACCGGTTTTACCTGAGCATGCCGATAAGGTTATATGAATTCCATCAGAGTGAAAAAGATAGAGGTTTTTATATACGTACGTTAAGGGTTATAGATGCTCCGAGATGTTAATTTTAATTTGAATACCTGGTGCGTTAACGGTTGTCACAGGTCATTCGTCCCGAGTGAGATAAGTTGCTCCAATTCTTTACTTTCCACTTCGGTTCCGCGACAAATGTTAATTGTTGGAACAAACCTCTTGAATAACAAGAAACAAGCCCGCGGTGAATCAGAAATAGTCTTTTGTTTGTCTTATTGGTGGAAAGCTTCACTTTCGTCAATTAGCTAGGTGCTGCACGCGCCACAAGTATCGCTTTGTTCGCCGGAACAAGTGAAAACTTGAAAAGCACTTAGTCATACTTACAGAGGTTTATTGTAACACTCGCAGTAGGAAATAGGAATAGGGTCATATTTACCCCTGGTGTTACGTTATAGCTTTTACTTAGGTGGTAAGTGAGAAGTTAAAGTAGAGTCTTCTAGAATATTATACTGTATAATATTCTGCTGTATAATTTATACAGCACATTATGAATTTATTTTTATGCATAGAATAGAAATGTTTTTATAGTAATCCTACATCACTGATTGCAGATTGATTTATTTCATTTGCGTATTTACAAACAATAAATAAATCTGCAAATATTTTGTATTACAGATTTACCAGTATTACAACCGAAAATCGCATCATATTTTAATCAGTATTTCACATTCTCGATAAATAAATTCTTTTTTAAATATAGAATAGATAGAGATGTGAGTTTAATTATTTTTCTCAATACGGCATGAAGTTGTGCAAAAGGAAAAAAAAATCTTCGTATTCTAATAACTTTTAAAATTACTACTCATTAACATAATATATCAGATGTCAATTATGTCCAAATTCACATGGATTTATACCTGACTTAAAAGTCCGGCATTAGAAACAAAATTGCATTTTGTCAGAATTGCAGCACTTATAATTTGCTGCAATTCTGACAAAATGCAATTAGTACCTAATTTATTATTATGTCCCTAAAACACCGTGGTCTTTATATTTTGGAAATATTATTGGAATTGGAATTATGCCGATCGTGAATGATAATAAATAACTAAGGTCGAGAAGATAAAGAATAATTTGTGTGCATCGCAAATACACGACAAATTCATAAACACCATCTGATCTAAAATATCCTATTTTACGATTCAACACCTATCCTTTGTGAGTCATAACGTTTGATAGTTTATTTTATGGCATGTAGAAACTATTAAAATATGGCACCAGAAACTAAACAGCATTTAGTATTATGACTTATGCGAAAAAACGTAAACGAATGACAAAAAATAGCGGTATGTTTATCACTCCAGCGACTAACGACGAAAAATGCTAAGCAGATGCATTATTAGGCATTTGCTTAGCATTTTTGACACAGAATTAACGCAAAACATTTGCATAGATAATAAAAAAAAAAAAAACTTTTAGAAAAACTTTCGATCATCGAGATTGTTCGATTTCAATAATATTTTTTTTTTCTGGTAACGTCTTTCTGAATTGATATAATTTTACCAACAAATTTAAAATAATTTATTCTCATAGAAAATCGAAATTCATTTTGAAAAAATATAAAGCAAATGACTTTATCTGTTATATTCAGAAAACCGATACTTAAAAATAGATTATTTCAAACAAATTATTATTAACTCAATTTGCAGTTGGTGCAAATTTCTTTCTCTCAAGAACTCATTGGTATTTATTGTATTGTATTGTATTTATTGTATTATTGTAGTGATTTGGAATTATGTCAACAGTGGATGATAGCACATTAAGGTATATTCTGGGAGTCGGAGATACTAAGAGAATTAGTTGTAACAGATTATTTGACTCAATTGTTTTACTGTCCGAAATTGTGTGGAAAATGAACGTCGGATTAAGCTCTGGCGAGCCCAGTTTGGAGACCTTGGAATTCAGAACCTTTTATGATTTTAAGGCCCTTGAGCCTTACGGGGCCCTAGGTTGTACCTGCAGGGTGCAGCCCCCCTAATCTTCCACCTGTATGCGGCGCTAGAGAAACTGCGAACCGAACTGCTTATTTCTCGCCAATTTTTGATGATATTGTCGTTATTTTACGAAACAACTACGAGTTGATGATAGTAAGACTTACAACTCGAGTTCTCGAGTTGTAAGTCGCGGCGACTGGCCTCTTTCTCCTATGAATACCAATGACCGTACATGGAAAGATTGCACGACGCATACGTGCAAGTGCCCATCAGCTCAGTAGGTTGTGGCGTGCTTTTGAATTCGTCATTCGATTTATCATTTTGTACGCGTTAAGCGCACTTAATCGATTTCCTGTTGTTCCCCCGACCCGGAATCTTTGCATTTCTAAGTACGCTCGCGTTTGCGGATCAAGTGTGTACAGAGTACAGACCTCCTTTTGTTTGTCTCTTGTTTTAGTATCGTAGGAAACTTGCGTAACGGAAACTTGAGCATTTCTTGTTTATTTGTCTGTGTTTATTACGTTTTAACACATTTTACCAGATAGTCTAAGAGGGGAGATGTTTTTCGAGCATGTAGATGTATGAATGAAGATATTCTTTGCTGTAGACTGAAAGAAGAAACATTTTATCGTTTGACAATTAGCTAGATACCTCTTCATAGCCGGAATAACTCTTGGAAAATTAATATGTATGTAGTCGGGTTTGAAGTCTTTCAATGTACCTAATGTTATGTTACTACTAGCTGCGCCCCGCGGTTTTACCCGCATAAATTTCGATCCCGTGGAAAATAGAAAATCGTCCCATGGCATCCCATAGGAACGTCCCGTAATTGGAATTTGGATATACGGTTAATGAACAAAATATCAATGTAAATCAAAACCTAGATCTGTGGATTTTGTGATAAATAAATAAATAAATAAATAAATAAGTATAGGAGGGAAAACGAGCAGTCGGAGCCATTTCAAGAATACCGACGCCCACAAACATCCGCATAGAGGCTATACAGATGCGCTGCCCACCTTTCTCCTCCCACCTCCATGGGCCACATTCTATAGCTGCTTTTTCCAAAGTACACCAAGCTTTTATTTATATTACTTTATGATGATATATTAAATAAGTTACTTTACTCATGTCGCGACAGGGCAACTTTTAACCAAAGGCCGATCAACAATTCGCCTTTCCAAGCTCGACCTCCATTCTAGAACTTTATTCGCTAACTGACCATGTGTTGATTTGAGAATGCGTCCACTTCTACGAACTCATTGCGTGTTAAACTTTTATAGTATTACTACCTTTTCACCGCGGCTTCGCTCGCTTTCAAGCCCTTCGATAAATATCAATGAACATTACATTAAAATAGAATTGCAATAGAATTCCAAACAACTGCCACAGTATTTTCTTGATTTTTTTTTTATAAAAATTATCCTGTCATTTCTAATATCTCTGGGAATATGTGTACAAAAAACAAAATAACCGTCTGCCAGCGAAGCATAGAAAGAAGTATGATGAAGATCAAAAAAAATATATAAAATACGTCACTCAGCCATTCGAAAAGTATCAGGAGTAATAGATGCGTTGGACTACTCTATGAAACTAAAATGGCGGTGGGCGGGTCATGTTGCGAGAATAAATGATGAACGGTGGACAACTAAACTCACATTCTGGCCAGGACCTACAGGAAAGAGAAAGAGAGGGAGACCTAGAACCAGATGGGCCGACGACATAATTGAAACTGCACGAAAACAATGGAAGACTATAGCTACCGATAGAGACACTTGGGCATCTCTGGAGGAGGCCTTCACCCTAAAAAGAGGGGTTCACGTTTAGCTCAAACAGATTACGTAAATAAGTTAATTACTGTTTATGGTTTCTTTTTTTTTTGAAATGCTTGAATTACCTATATAAATAATTCCTTTTTTTTAATATTTGAAACTACTGTAAAAAAACCATGTATAGTAAGTGAAATAAAAAAGGCTTTTTATTTTATTTTATTATTATTATTATTATGTGTACAAAGTTTCATGGTGATCGGTTGAGTAGTTTCGGCGTGAAAGAGTAACTCACATTCACATTTATAATATTAGTAGGAATGGGGAAAACGAGCTGTCGGAGCTGTTTGATAACTACCGAAATTCATACTTATACAAGTAACAGAAGTAAAGTTCCAAATAAGTAACTAATGAGAAAATTGATATATTTTGCCAAGGAGCGTAATAATAAAAAAAAATTGTGAGCTTAACAATTTTTTTTACAGTATTAGGGGACAGCAGCGAGTTATTTTGGATGACTATCTACGCCCACAAACATCTGCACAATTCCTACTCAAATGTGTTGCCTTACTGCCTTGCTGTAGGTGCTGTTCTACACTCCAAGAGGATATTAGAATAGTGCGATAGCGTAGCTGTCTCGTCAGAGCAATGTGTATGTCGTGTGTTGGTCCAATTTGGATGCAATGCTACTATATCACAGCACAGGCTAAGCCCAGTGTGAAGGCCGACTTATATAAATAAGATGACTTAAAGTGTGAAGGCTAAGTGTGAAGACCAGATTTATACAAATAAGTAGACTTATAATGTGAAGACTAGACTTAAGCAAATAGGATTATAAATACACTTTTTAAGATGAAAAAATAATAGAAAAGAATTGACTGATGTAAAAATGTAATTTTTTTGGAAAATAAAGATATATATCTGTCATCAGTGTACTTTACACATCGCGTCAGTCTAGCCACGTGCTAAGTACAATGGCTTGTGTTACGGGCTCTAGACGACCGAAATATCTATAAGTTGGAACCTGGCAAAAATTCTACTCCCTGCTCTCTCTCCCCGCACCACCCGCGTCGTCGTTTTATTAGGGCAACATCGGAGGAAGTGCGGAGTTAGAGAGAGTTCTTCGCATTCTTGCCAGAGTCCCATCTTATCCCGTCCGTGTAGGCAGTAGGTAGTATACTAATATACTAATACTAATCTATATCTATACTGAATATTATAAAGATGAAAGATTTGTTTGTGCGTGTGTGTGTGTGTCTGTGTGTGTTTGTATGTAACGAATAGGCTCCGAAAGTACAGGACCGATTTCAAAGAATCTTACACCATTTAAATGCTACATTATCACAGATTAACGTAGACTATTTTTTACCATGGGATAATGCTTCATTCCCATGGGAAAACGGGTAAACTTCTAAACAGCTGAACCGATTAGGTTAATATTATATTATATATTATTTATATTATAGTATATTTATTATATTATATACTTTATATGGATATTTCTATCGTTTCCTGGATGCTTAAAAATACAATTGGATCCGGTAGGTGGCGCTGCTGTTGGTATGTCGTCTACTAAATGTCTTGACCGATTGGGTTTAATTTTATGTGTGTCTATTGTATCACAGACACGAATGTATTATCTATAGAATACATAAAAATGAATGTTTGTCTGTATGTCCTTTCTACAATCGTAATGCATAATGCTTTTGAGAATGTGTAGATCGTTATTAAAGTTGCATTGAATGCGTCCACGAAGGTTTCTAAGTTGGTACAACCAATTTGCGACAGATGGCGCCACTGACATTCCAATTAATTTTATGGTCTGCTATCATAGTCCATGCTGACGTATCTGTTGGTGGCGTAGCAACAAGCGCAAAGTACAGATAGTATTTAATAATTTTATATTTTAAGAAATGTTATATGTTTAGCATTTTTATTAAAGAAATACATTTAATACATACATCCACGACCTGGGTGGGATTTGAACCCGCGTCTACTCAGCATGTCAGCTTACCTGAGCTGTTACCACTACGTCAGTCGGTCTTCAAGGATCAAAATCGTTGCATTTCATTTGTTTTTAGTCGTTTAATCGTGGGTGAAACAAAGACGTTACGGCTTTGCGTGCCCCGGTCTGTCACGCTCGCGTCACGTCACGCGCTCGACACGCTCGCGTCACGTTTCACGCTCGACGCCGATCATACGCCAAATTATGCAAACAGCTCAATACATGCCGTCGCGGGTTTCGGCGTCGTGTATTGCTTTCGTGAATTGACAACATATCATCTAGTGTTGCCGAACTATTGACTTTCAAAATCTGTTGGGATATCGATAAGACTACCGATAATCCTATCGATATTCTCACTATCGATATAAGCCTATTGAGGGCATCACTAATATCACCTAATGATCTCGCGTTTTACGCGAATGTTACACAGCCTTGTTGTTGCGTTCCCTGCGGCGAGTGGGTTTCTGGAGGCACAGCTGTCACTTTACGCCGACGTCATGTAAGCGAGAGGTACCTCCTCGGTCGTGCTGGCCGGCAGCATGCACGCAACTTGTACCTATAGATACGTACCTTCGAGAAATTAATAATCTATTTTCGTCGAGAATCTGACTTAGGCAATTTAGTTGTAGCTAGTAAAAAAGAGAATGCATTAAACCAGTTACAGGTTAGGTATTGAACGAGCCTTATCCTATACGTACGACCTTCGTGGTATGTTATATATTATGTATGTATGTGTATATTTTATACGCAGGGTTACCGACTAAAGGAAACACTTTTTCCTTGTGCTTCAATGACTTTGGTATTTAAAATTTACCTACTAGAGGGAAAATTATTCAGCATGAACTGCATTTTCCTTGTGCGTTTGACCTCTTTGAGTGGAAGGCTTCAGGGTAACACGTGTGCATAATCTGTATGCAGGTGTGTAAAGGCGTAGGTAGTAATCATTAGTAAGAGGTAGTGCCATACTGCAAGCTTACATGCAGCCGAATTGGGCCGGCCCGACCGGGGAGGTACCTCTCGCTTACACGAGACCGGCGTAAAATGACAGCTGTGCTGTCGCGTTTCGTGCGGTGTGTAAGTAGCCGGTGGCCCATGGAGGTGGGAGGAGAAAGGAGGGCAGCGCATCCGTATAGTCTCTATGCGGATGTCTATGGGCGTCGGTAGTCATGAAAATGTCTTCTTTGTCCCCCTATACCATAAAAAAAAACTGACTGCGTTTTCCCGATAACATTTAAACAACGTAGCTAAATATATAAGTCGCAATATATCTCGGAATAAAATGGTTTATATTTTAAGTAAACAAACGAGCGATCGGAGCCATTTTCATGGACGAGGTCCATAGACATCCTCATACAAGTTATACTAATGCGTTGTTCTGTCTTCCCCTCTCAATGGGCAACCGGATACTTACACACCGCACGAAATACAGTAAAATATTTCCGACTAATATTAAGGGTTTCGCCATTTTCCATATGTTTTTATTAGCTGTTGGATGTGCCTAAATTCTATACTAATCGACTATGTGCGAGGGTTACTTTCCATATCTTCTACTCGATAACGTCTCGCTACTCTCCGTACTACTTGACAAGGAACGAGTCTCACTACTTCTATACTACTCTACAAAATTTAAGGGTCTGGAAAATTTCCCCTCCAAGATGCCTTTTCGCCGAGGCCAGCCTGTCGCTAGGGCCGCAGTTGTCTGCACATCAGGGACCCTCCAATTACAGCGGCTGAAGGCTCCCGTAGGGGTTTAGTCGGTATAGCACCCCGCAGTACTGAGACCGTCATAGGTCTAGACTAGGGGCCACCCGGGCTACTAGGTATCACATTGAGGGGAATGGTAAAATGTATGAAGCGACATTTTTTAAACTTTACAGGAGAGCGATTCCAAGTTTTCATTTTCAGAAATAAATTCATTGCGGAAAAACTATTACGTAAACTTACCTAAATAGGTTCTTTAACGAAAGATTAATACTAACGTTATGCATTATATTATTTTAAATTAAGACTTATAGACTCATTATTTCCAAAAATAATTGTCACTTCATACAAAGTGTCCACTTTTTAGAGCAAGGCAAATTGTTTTAAGCGCCACTGTCCCTAATTATTTGAGGCAGGCAAAAAATTTTAAGTAGTATAGCAAGTTGTTTAAATCAGATAAAAGCAAAACGCATTAACTACCTTGCAAGTATATTATTTGCATCAAATATAAATAGCTTTACCGACACGATAGTATAATTTTAGTGCAACATTGTGTAACATTTTTATATTTGTGTGGGTGTGTGTGTGTGAAATTCCTTAAATTAAGGGAATTTACTATGATTTGATGCTTGATACATAGCAATTTTTAACGAACACGACAAAGGTCATCTTAATAAAATATGAAGATAATTAAGGAATAAATAAAGAGAATATCATTCAAGAATAAAGTTTTTGTTGAACACTGCGTTTACAGTTTAAAATTTACTTTATAAATAATTAGCTACGCCTATCTAATAAGTTTAATTTTGTATCACAAGAATATGACAATAATGATTGAGATTAAAAAAGTAGGTTCTCAGTATTTATAAACTGTTTACAGACTTCATACCCTATATTAGTAATTATAGCTTTTATTATTAGATACTATAAATAATAAACTACATAGCTACTACTGACAGACTAAATAACAGTGTTCTTTACTTATCTAATAAAATCTCTATTAAATCAGTCTTTGTTTTCACGACATTAAGGAAGGAATCATCAGGTTCAAGTAGAACTAAATAATTTTAATGAGTTTTGCTTACATATGAAAATCTAAATGATATAAATCTATTATAAACTTAACATTTCATGAATTTTAATTCTTGAAATGTTAAGTTAGAAATTACTAGAACTAAGTGTAATGATTTAAAAAACTTGTGCGACACAAGTGTTGTTCCAAAGATATTCCATAGAGTATTTTTTATATAATAACTAGAGTTTACTCTATATACAATGATGATGGTATAATGACTTTTGAATGTAAATAAACTAACATATTAGCTTAAGCGACATGTATGATAAAAATATGTATGAGTGCAAATTGATTTAAACGCCTTGTTTCTGTTCAAAGTAAGACGGAATCAAAATGTTTTAAGCTACATCTTGATTGCTATAATATATCATAATATGTAGGTAATTGTATTCCCCTGCGTTAACAAAAAAACAAAGGACCTTATTACTTTCCCTACAAATCGACGATTTATTTGGCTCTCATCTGCGTACTACAAGCATAGATAAATCTACAGATAACGAATATTGTCTATTCGCCAGCCCTACTTTTCAAATGGGGTAATGATGCCATCTACCAAATAGACTTGACACTATTCCAAATATATCTGAGATTCATTACTCATACTTGAACCATCGTTAATTTCATCTAGGAATATATCTGACGTCTGCATCAGCTAGCTATATTATAATCTGGCGATCTGGCACGACTTAGTGCTAACTGAGCATAGATAGGCACGCATTTTTCAAATGCCTTTCTTTTTTTTTCAAATACTTTAAGGGGTCAAACTAGCCTCAAACTACCGACGACCATAGGCATCCGTATAGAGGTTTTACAGATGCATTGTCATCCTTCCTCCAGGAACCACCTCGCCGTAGGGACTGGTCCAATAGTGGCCGGGCAGTTCCTTAAGGAGGAGAAGTATGGCCTTTCGCCAAGACCAGCCTGTCGCTGAAGGGGTCCTGTAGCCTGCAGATCCGGGACCCTCCATTCAAAAACGGCTGAAGGCACTCGCAGGGGGTTTAGTCAGTAGGGGCACTCAAACGCCGAGCCCGACACTGTACCAGGAGCCACCCAGGCTCCTGGTACAGTGTCGGGCTCGGCGGCTCGGCTCTGGTAGCGTGCGTAAAAGCATTACCCTGCGTCAACAAAAAAAAGGCTCCTCCCACCTCATTGTACACGCCGCTATTTACACACCGCACGAAACGCGACTATCACTACGCACAGTGGAAAATAAAGGCGTGTTTTGGCTCAAAAATCCATAACTTTTTTATTTGTTACGATTAAGCTGTGAAATTTTGCACATATATAAAGTAGTATATAAGGTTTCAAATGAGATGTATTTTAATATAATTAATTTTAATATACTGTATTAAAAATCAAGGTGAATTTACAAAATGATATAAAAATAATTTTATTTCTTTACGAGCTATTAAAACTATCTATATATAACACCCAATTTGTAAAATAAGTATATTATATTAGTTGCAATTAAACGTCCGTTTAATAATCACTATAAATTCGTAATAAATAAGAAAATACATCTAGGTACTCTTCATTTGAAATTTAAGAGTGGTGTGCCATCTAATTGATAAAAACATCACACGTGTAATTAAAATGGAATGCAAAATGATAAATACTTTTCACTCAATCATCTACATCAATATATTATTCATAATAATTTACAAAACATACCGCAAACATTGATATTATGTGTAGGAAAATATATAAAACCGCAACAGATAGCGGTTTTCCGTTTCTCACACTTTTACACATAACTCCGAAATGATTAAAAACTAGCAGCTAATTTTTATAAATGTCTTTTATGGATAACTATGCTACAAATCACTATCAAATACAGGACGTGGGGAGACGTGGATAACAGTCAAAAGTCTCGATGAACTTGAGAAATACCTTTTTTTGGCCGCATTTTATTTAGATATTTTTTTCATGTAAATTTTAAATAAAACTTATGAATATTATAAATGCATTAAAATCTACAAAAGATAAGCTTTTCAGAAATGTTTAATACTTTGTATCTATTGCTATAAAAAATTACATTAAAATCACTTTGAAAGTGATAAAGTGAACAGGCTTTCAATGGATATTTGTAGGAACAATAAGTTTGTCGCATAACTATAAATTTATTTTAGCCAGTATGTATATAATTCATTTACTGCGGATTAGTTTGAACCTTAAAGTATAAATAAAAAAAAACATGGCAATAGGGACATTGAGAAAAACCACTTTTGATGTGCCGTTGTTCTAACATTTTCCGTAGTACACTGTGGAAAATCGAGGTGTGTTTCGGCCTAAAAATCCATAACTTTTATATTTCTAATGATTAAGCTGTGAAATTTGCATAAATATAAAGTAGTATAGTTATAAGGTTTTAAATGAAATATATTTTAGTATAATTAAACTTAATGTACTGTATTAAAAATCAAGGTGAATTTACAAAATGATATAAAAATAATTTTATTTCTTTACGAGCTATTAAAACTATCTATATATAACACCCAATTTGTAAAATAAGTATATTATATTAGTTGCAATTAAACGTCCGTTTAATAATCACTATAAATTCGTAATAAATAAAAAAATACATCTACTCTTCATATATTATTTGAAATTTAAGAGTGGTGTGCATTTAGTTGATAAAAAAAATCACACGTGTAATTAAAATGGAATGCAAAATTATAAATACTTTATTATCAATATATTATTCATAAAAAATTACAAAACACACCGCAAACATTGATATGTGTAGGAAAATATATAAAACCGCAACAGATAGCGGTTTTCCATTTCTCACACTTTTACACATAAGTCCGAAATTAGCAAAAACTAGCAGCTAATTTTTATAAATGTCTTTTATGGATAAATATGCTACAAATCACTATCAAATACAGGACGTGGGGAGACGTGGGTAACAGTCAAAAGTCTCGATGAACTTGAAAAATACCTTTTCTTGGCCGCATTTTATTTAGATATTTTTTTCATGTAAATTTTAAATAAAACTTATAAATATTATAAATGCATTAAAATCTACAAAAGATAAGCTTTTCAGAAATATATAATACTTTATATCTATTCCTATAAAATTTTACATTGAAATCACTTTGAAAGTGATGAAGTGAACAGGCATTAAATGGGTATTTGTAGGAACAATAAGTTTGTCGCATGACTATTAATTTATTTTAGCTAGTATATATATAATTCATTCACGATAGTTTAGTTTAAACCTTAAAGTTTAAGTAATAAGAAAAAAAAATATGGCAATAGCGACATTGAGAAAAACCATTTTTGATCTGTCGTTGTACTACCATTTTCCATAGTGCTACGCCGCGCCGGTATAGTGTAAGCGAGAGGCCGGCCCAATTCGGCTACATGCATGCATGCAGCGTGGCACCGTTACTACAATGCATATAAAAAAAAACCCTCGTTTTACAGAACCATTTTTGGTAACCATTCATACATTTCTCGATTGCGCTTGCGAACACAATTTAGATATTTCAAGTATAAAATGACATTTACTGTCGCCATTTGTACCTACTGTTACATTACGAGAAAACTTACGAGCAAAAATAAACCATAAAAATTAAAACAATACCTACCATACTATCTTAAACGATGTATAAATAATTTATACAAGCACACGGAATTTTCCTACATACGATACAACAGATTCATATGCAACAATACGTCTAGACTTTTCATTAAGCTTGGATGCCAGAACATTCCATTCTATCCATTCCTTTTTCATTACGTGCACTACTCATATCTAAAAGAAATTAACTGTGTGTCTCAATATTTATTTTTCTTTAGTAAATGGAAAACCAACATTCTAAGCAATTTCACTGTCAAGCTTTAAGAGAATAAGTTGCCTGGAGATCTGTGGCACGCATAGAGATATAAAGTTTACTTCTGATATCTATGGTAGTACGTGTAGATATATGACGTAGTAAAATTAGGCCCCAGTCTCTCTAAGATAAGTTTGTTATAAGTTTCCTCTGTTATCTATATTATGTACCTTTCATATATCTAAAGCGCGCCTACTACACTACTAATTATGTTGTTTCCATTTTTGGTATTATTTTAATAAATACCACAGAATGAATTTGGATGAAATTTGACACAAATATATATACTTTTTATCTAAATGTAGTGGTGGAAATACACTTTACGCGGGTAAAACCCTTGGGCAGATTTATTAATTATATTTAGGTACTAGGTAGGTATTATTTTATACATAACACAAGAACTCTAGTAATATAATGTTGCCTATTCGACTGGTGGGCTCAAGAAATGAATGCCTTAAAATAAACCAATAATGTATCTGAACTAAGTGTAGTTTCGTCTTATAAAATTGTATAAATCTACTATAAGGTAAGAAGGTAAAAGAAGTAAGAGGTAGTGACACACTGCATGCTTGCATGCAGCCGCAGCAGCTGCATTGGGCCGGTACGACCGGGGAGGTACCTCTCGCTTACACGAGACTGGCGTAAAGTGACAGCTGAGCTGTCGCGTTTCGCGGGGTGTGTTAGTAGCTGGTGGCCTATCATGGAGGTGGGAGGAGAAAGGAGGGCAGCGCATCTGTATAGCCTCCATGAGGATATATGTTATGGAGTATATATTAATATTATAATATGTATATTGTATACACTATTATATTAATAGCCATCACTCATATTAAAGAGGTTAGACTAATTCCTAGCTTTAGTTATTGCAAAACAGAAAGTGGAAGCTGCCAAATATCTGGCATAAATAGTTTAATAGCTATATGTCAAACCAAATTATATCTACCAGAGAGTAAGACTCGCCCTGTCTTCGCATGGGAAATACAAATATCAATTATCTATAGCCGAACAAAAACTCTTAAAAGGTGTATAAAAATAAATACAGAAAAAGTGAAAAATATAAAAATTCAACGATACATTGCCAAAAAAATCGGAAAAATCTGTTGATCCAAATTTTTTCGTCTTCCAAATTCTTCGTTTTTGATAGGGACTGATTGGACAAACTATACTATACTTCTTAAAAGTAAACATTCACTCCATTTCTGTCGCATTAATAACTTGTCTTTCCCTCGTGTGTGGGGAAAATATATTTTATTATGTCTAGTCTATAGTGGAACGGAGATGGTATAAAAATTGGTCATATATTTTTTATTCCGATATTTTCGAACTTACGTGACTGAAACTGCGCTCCGCAGCTATAATCTATAAAACCTAATCTATAAAAATCATGTTTTTCGGACTAATCTACGAAACTACTATACTCATTTCAATAAAGTTTTGCACAGATACGTAACTTTTTCATACTTAAAATATGATAATTCTATATCATTAGTGGAATTATCTTATTTTAAGTTGAATTTTTCACCTAAATTTTATTACCTCAACAACTCTACTCTCTTTACTCTATTAGTAGAGTCACGAGCAATTATAATATATACATATTATACCCTTTAGAACCCTGTCACAGTTGTCTGTCTGTCTGTCTATCGCTTTGACAAGTCAAAGCAATAATATGGAATTTTAAAAATACAAATTATGACAAGGTACTAAAGTGTATATACATATATACTATTGCTCGTGACTGTACCTATTGAATTCAAGTAATACATACCATTCCCACAGATGCACTAGGCAATCGAACATGACGCAGCCATGCTCGGTGCTCATGCAGGATGCAGGCGCTGCCATCTTGAG
>LUGF01003809.1:403025-422952 GCA_001625245.1 Calycopis cecrops | reverse complement strand
TAATGGATGTGCTATTATTGTCTGCACGTTAGGCTATCGAATGAGACCTTTTTTATAAATATACGATATTAACACGACTAGTGGTGGTCGAATTAGTACGAGAGCCCGGTTTTGGTAGGTAACTAAAAAAACAAAATGGCGGCCAATTTACAACCGTGAGAAAAAAAACAAATTCAAACAGCAATTTGTCGATGAAAAATGCCATATTTTATACCATTAAAGTCTCCGACACCGATACTGAAACACATTGTATATTAAGATTAGTATCTTTTATAATAAACAAAAACAGGATTATGATTAAATCTTTCGGTGGAAACTGACATCATTCGATTACGGATTTTAATCATTCGGTAAATCACCGAGCCCGCGTTTAAGCGGGCATTAGGCTCTCCAGGAGTCATTTATACTAATTGAAACAGAATAAATCTTATTAATGTTTCGAATTACGAGGAATACAGATTAGAAAATATTAATAATAGAAAACATTTTTGAAGGGAACACTCATTGATATTTATGAATTTCAATCAATCAATCAAATCAAATTCTTAAAAACAGACTCAAAGTACCTACTACGCTTTAAATCTGTTATAATATAGCATATAAGAAAAATAAATGTTCAAAATACCCTATTCGGATGACTAAACTATGACTAAAACCAGAGTAAACTAAGAACTTCGTTTAATCTACTAAAATGTAGATAGCTCATTAATCAAGAATTCAGCCTATCGAAGAATATAGCTATATTCCATCGTAGTACAAAAATAGGATCGTCGTTACGCGCTTAATATCTCTTAATATCTATGCTGGTCATATGTAATAACTGAAAGGCCTTATTCAAATCAAGCCACCATTCACGCAGACCATTTCAATCTAACTTAACATTATTACGATACAATACACGAGGCTCCCAGAAATCCCGCAAAGGGCTATTCTCGTTTGCGTTCCATTTCGTTCCCGAGGGTATCGCATCGGCAGTTCAATAAACTTTCATATAGCAACGGATGTAAATCATTCTGATATTATTAATGGTAAGGTTTGTAATGTTATGTTTCTTACTTTTTACGTAAAATGATCGAGTCTCTCTATCGCTTGTTCCTCGCTAGCTCGCTCAACGAAACGTGACAAAGATCATGATTTTACGTGCGCGCCGCCGCCCGGCGTTCGTATACATTATTACGTCAATACGTCTTTAAAACTTCTCCAAAACATCCACAAAAGAATTTATTTTTGTCACTTGGTGGCAGTGGCGTAACTATACTGCTCGAGGTCCGTGGTAAACTCATCGGTTGGGCCTCCCAACATAAAGAAGCTTTTTTTTTTTTAATTGGGATTCTCCTCTCCGGGGGCCCCTTCCGGCTGGGGGCCCGTGGCATTTTGCCGACTTGCCACCCTGTAGTTACGCCACTGCTTGGTGGACTTTGTGGAGTAAATTGATTCTTAAGCTCCGTAAGGACGAGCTCCTTGGTTCTCAAGTCATGTGACAAGAGCATCTGAGAATGGCAACAGAGCGCAAGTAAGCGACATAACGTGTACGTTACGTTGACGCTACCCTTCGTGTAAAACAGGTATTTCTTAAATTGTTTTATAAGGAGAAAACGCCAAACTGCGGTCACGAGTTCAACTAATAAGGCTAACACCTGAATCCTATTTGCTCTATACCTGAGAAACATGCTCTAGATAGAATTTCAGTAAATGTCTACAGTTTACCTTATGTTCAAAATACGTAGATTATTGAGTGACAAACATACGCAACGCAAACATAGAACTTCCACTCAGCCGTTAATAGGAATTGTACAATTTGTTATTGCTTTCGTATATATCATCAACTTTTATCACTCCACTGCTGGGCGTGGGCCTTCTTAAATGAATTATCTTCAATTATTTTCAGGTATCTTTGATTTGTTATAATTTTAAGTATTCCTTCCTGTTGGCCCTAAAGATTTTGGTTTATAATGGAGTTGCTTTGCCGTGGGACCCGTAGAAATTGTTAGTTAGCTACGTGGTTATTTCAGCACTGCTTATTAAAAAAATTCTTTACATGACAGGAAACCAAATGTATTGTGATACTGTTTCGTTATCATGTTCTCTATTTACGAACCCCAAGGAATTTTTCCTAGCGATAGTAGTTGGCGATACGCGCCTAGGACTAGTATCGCAGGTTACTATTAAAATGTTAAATAGCTATTTGACACTTAACTCTTAGCTACGCACACAAATGCTTTATATTCATAACCTCTAACTGGAACATCTGAAGCCGAAATTCGTAATTTATTCGACGAAGTTATTAATTGGCCAATCAGAACTTTAACAGGAAACTTTGCAACCGACCCTAATTAAAAAATTAAGATAAAAACGTGACTGACGTTAACCCTTCTCGGGCCGCCTTGGCAGGGTTACGTACGAATTACAGACAAAATTATGACTATATTGTCGTGTTTAGTAAGTTTGAACGTCTGTCTCAATTGAGTAGATCAGCATAACCCCTAATTATGTCTGTACTCTGTGAGAATTTCTCATCAAGTAATCCGATTGCTTGTACCTATGTCTCCATCAGAAATCGCAACGTCAGACCATAATTCAAGGCGTATTATCGATTTAAACCCCTTCATAAAACGTCGAATTAATGTAAATGTCGACTCACCCCTCTCCCCTTCCCCTCTGGTTTTACCCTTATAATGAGCCTGCTGCCGGCTGTTGGCTGACATCATTAAGACGTAGCGACTCCCTCATTATATCAACAGCGTCGGGTCAAAGGCTTTAACGTGCGGACATATTCGGATCTCGTGTCACAAGAATATCCGATGGAACAATAGAAATTTTAAAAAAATCTTCTTTTAATGCGCGAGTACTTCCCTTTAAACACCGCGTATGTGGAAGGGTACAGGTGCGTGAGAAGACCAAGTCTGACGTGACATAATTGATCGGGCACGGTTTTATGGTGACGTCAAGAGTCTTCGCAATCGTGTTTGTATGAAAAGGATTGTGTGAAGCAAACAAGACGAGCGTAAAGTGATGCTGATATGTAGCACTCTGTTATCTTATAGGGAACTGTCGTTAAATGTTATTGGTAATTTCCCGCTCACGCTACCAGATTGTCTCTGTTTGTCTGCCGTCTGTGCAGTGTTATAAACTATTACCCCAATACCTACGCTATTCCTATATACCTTAGTATGGTGAATAACAGTCATGAATGAAACAAATCATTATATTTTAACAGTAACGTTTTCAATCAAACAAAATAGTTTTTTGTAGTTTTGAGAAAAGGAATGACGAAGCCATTTGTGTATTGTTGTGAAACTGACGCTAACCAATTTGGCACCTATTTCAGCGCCATGTTTCATTCTAAAGAGTCCAGTAAGACGCACTGTTTTTTTATATTTACAAGCAGCTTTACTTTATTTCGTATTTTATTGGTTTTAGTATATTTACATCTACCTACACATATAACATAATAATAAAAAACAAAAAATTCAGAAACAGAATGTTGATTTGAGCGGTTGTTTTGCAAGAGGTGTTACTAATAATCAATTTGTCGATTTTTCGGTTACATATTTTTTTAATTAACTCCCTAAGTAGAAGACGTCAGCGGGGTGGTTTGAGTCCCTCCGCTCTAGCCCGTGGTACGATTCCACCTCAGAATGAGACTACCACCCCATTTAGTAAGTGGTAATGCGTCCTGTATGCATGCACTCAGCCGAATTGGGCCGACACGACCGAATATATACCTCTCGCTTACACAACTTAAAGAGAACAACGCATCTGTATAAAATCCATGCATATTAGGTATGTCCATGGACGTCTATAGTCAGTCCCCCTTCTACTATAAAAAAAAAAAAAAAAATTTCGCTAGTAGTAAAATGCTAAGTTGTGTTCTCCGTACCCTACCAAAATATAGCAAAAAAAGGTAATTTTCACTTCAAAAAAAATAACGAGGCACCTACCTCGTAATTTTATCATTTCTTTCCCCTCAGTACCGTTATTCCGTCAACTAACAAATCTCCCAATTATTTCTTATTATCCAGCTGCCATTCTAAGGCTTCTTGGAATAGGAAATCCGTAATTAAAGCTGACACGTGACCGAGTGTCGTTTGAAATGACGACTGTCTGCTTTAGGCTCAGTTCACACCGATACACAGTGTTTCGTCTAGAACAAGCTAGCTGGACAAAATTATTTTTTGACGGATATAGGTTTAAAAGTCCCTAATAAGCAAAGTATTGTATGTCTTTATATTTTAAAAACTTATAAATCTTTCAAAAAGGTCACTTCGAAAAAAAAGGCATTAATTAAAAAAACAATTATGTGCATTGCACGAATTGAAAACAATAACAGATACATTACTGATTATTATGTAACTAATACTAATTAACTTATGATAACGAGAATGTGTACATTTACATAATAATAATAATTAAAACAATAAATTTCGCTACTATAATAAATTTTGTTTTTTGACTATATCTTTTTCATTATTAGATATATTATGTTATTTCTTTTTGTATTTGAATGGTACTAATATACCTTATCCTACATTAAAACAGGTGTCCCTTTTTCTTGGACATTCTGTATATTGTCGGCAATAATGAGTTAATTTCCTCCAAAATCTTATTAGTTTCAGTAACGGTCATTTCAGTAGTTTCTTTAGAGAAAATAAACTTTATTGGTCGACAATATATAGGGGAAGATGGCCGAGGGTTCTGCCAAGCAATATTACTACTTCCATAAATTAGTTGAAGTGGCACCAAGGAAAAAACAAAAAGATATTCGTCTGTATCGTCACTATTAATAAATTTTTGTTTCTAAGTGCTATGACCAGAACTCCCATCACAACCCCACTTTCTAACTAAAGTAAATGATGTGCCGCTACTACCCCTAGACGAACATGCTGCAATAACTTCTCGCTGTGCAGCAATTAAACGCTGTGCTGTTTTATCTAAAATAGCTTGCAGTTTAATTTCAGCACGAGTCTCGGTTACCGTAACATGTTCTTCCGCTGGTCGACAAGCTTTCTTGGCCCTACATAAACTATGAAATGATGGAAACACCTGATGTCCAGCCATCATGCTCCACTTCCACATCTGTTTATGGCGTGACTCGTAGATTTTGAGTCTATATAATACTCAAGTGCCTCGTCAGTCGTAAGGCACCTTTGCTGCTCAAAGGACTTTCTTGTTTTAAACTTCTCTGGACCCTCAGAAACTTCTCGAATGAGTTTTGCTACGTTGCGCTTGCCTGATTGACGAGAAGCTATTTCAGCTGCAGCCAAAAGTTCTTCAGATGTTAGCGACTGAATCAAATCATCGACACGTCGACGTTTTGTTTTGGCACTTGCGTTTGTTCCACTAGTAGCGGTCTTCCGGGACCGTGCAGTGAATTCGAGGACGTTGATGCCTCTGCAAGGTCACAAGAGACATCAAAAGTTATGTCTTCGCCTCCTAGCCCCTTAGAATTGCTAGCCAAAAAGCGATCTCGTGTTCAGCTAGAAGCCTCCCATTTTTCCGAAAGTTTCGCAGACAAACGGGAAATGGAGGTCTTGATTTCCTTTACTGATGCTTCGGTTATGCCACTAAGGTCGTGTTGTTGGGTAACAAACATGAAAAGCGCCATGTTCCAGTCACTTTTTGAATGTTTTACCCACTCTTCGAAAAACTCTGTTTTCGAGATTTTGAAACTGCTATCTGGAAAAATAAATGAAAACGGGTTATGGGCAAATACGGGCAAGAAAAAATGGTTTAGTTATAATTTAGAAATATGTACCTATCACCTGGAAAAAATACAGGGTTTTTAGTTATCGTCTTTTAAATTTGAAATTGTTCAAAAAAAAAACGATTTTCTAATTTCTAATGCCCAGATTTTAATATATATTAGATATTATTTTATAATGACTAAAACAGAAAAATATATTCACCCTTAGTAGTAGAATCCATCACTAAAATTCACCACAACTAGTAAAGCAACCTTTAGAAATGCAATCGTGTCTGTAGCAAAAATGCAAATAATTGTATGCATTGCACCCAATTATTTTATATACTTACTCTCATTAACGATGTGTAGTATGAATTATACCAAAGTAATGTATGTCGGTTTAATTACCAACTAATACCCTGATTACCCTCATTAATGTTTCTAAGAAATCTTAATGTTGTTTTTGTCCAGCTAGCTTGTTCTAGACAAAACACTGTGCGATAGCGGCAAGGAGTAAAGCTAGCAGTTTCAGTGTAAAATAATTGAAGTGAAAACTTATTTAGTGGTCCATTGAAATGTTACATGAGCTTTGCATTTTTAGGGACGTGTGTGGGGGGTCGATAGAAGCTTAACCTCAAATTTGTTGTGTCGCCGCCATTGTCCCCCGGCCGCCATCTTGGAAAACAGAATGCAAAGGGTTTTCGTGCTCTATCTTGTTAACTAGCAACACATGTACCAAAAATAAAATTGCGTCGTATAGCAACTGCAGTATTTGGTCCTTAAATTGTAACGTTTCGATGGACTATAGTAGATTCAATGAGTAGCAGACGAGGAAAAATATCAGTAATCAAAAAGCTATACAATACGCTAAATCGTAGCAGCTACGTGGCGCTACGACTTATCAGTATTTGGTCGGTTATTAGTATTTGATAGTTTCAAGTTTTCTGTTTTTTTTATATATAGAATAGGGGGGCAAATGAGCAGTCGGAGCCATTTTTATGACTACCGACGCCCATGGACATCCGCATAGAGGCTATACAGATTCGCTGCCCTCCTTTCTCCTCTCACATCCATGAGCCAGCGGTTACTTACACACCGCATGAAACGCGACTGCAAACGGGTTAGCCTACCACTTGCTCCCACTGCTGATACTCCTGTGCCGCCAGGGTCGACAGCAGCAACTGCTATGACTTACATCTTAGAGAGTCCGAAGAAAACTTTAAACTGTCTTGGCACCGCTACGAATTTAATCAGAATAAAATTGGCTCGGGTAGGAAGTATTTACAATTTCCTTCCCAATAAAGAAACACAGTACAAAATTGCAAAGACTTAAACATGTTCAGAATAGAGAGTGCAGCCAGGTGAAACTCTTTGACTTTATGTTGTTTTTTTTTTTTATTTTTTCTTCATTAATATAACACCTACCCCCTTGACCACACTTGACTACTCCCGCGCCATAACGAAGCTGTTTTCCGCTTCGCTGCCCATCGCTTCCATCTCGGTGTGAGATGAGACTACGTAACGACAGCCACAGCGATTTGCGATTATTAAAGTGCCTATTTGACAACGATATAATCACACTTTGATATAACGCTATTTAGTCACTTTGTAAAGGACATTGGTGATAACAACAAGGCGTTACCGCTGTCCCAGGTGCCATTAACATACATGATAGACGTTTAAAATATGCTTATATCATTTGGCCAAATAGGCTACTACATTATTGGCTATTTCCTTGGTCGAGTCAACTCTACTTAACTTCAGTGCAGAAATGTAATATCAGATTTTGTAAGAAAGAGTACAAACGTAAAAATGAGGAGAACGCTAGGGGCGTCCTCTTTGTACATAACCATAAAGTTTTGTTTCTGAATCCACCAAATGACGCTGGTTGCTTGTTTGTTATTTTATTTCTGTAATGGGCTTGGCCCACCACTCGTTCCTGCTATGTCGCCATTATGTTTGATATCGCAGGGATCCTGATGGAAAAGCTAAAACTATCTTGGATCCTGCAACGAACTTAGAAGGAAATAAGAAGGGCAGTATTTTAGTAAGAGGTAGTGCCACACTGCATGCTTGCATGCAGCCCAATTGGGCAGCTCGACCGTGGAGGTACCTTTCACTTACACGATACAGGCGTAAGGTGACAGCTGTGCTGTCGTGTTTCGTGCGGTGTGTAAGTAGCCAGTGGCCCATGTATGAGGGAGAAGAAAGGAGGGCAGCGTGTCTGTGTAGCCTCTATGTGGATTTAAGTTTTATTATATCATGTGTTTATATAATTTCACAATAAGGATTTAATTTTAAACTACGAATTACCCGGATGAAGCCATAGAGCACTGCTAGTGTCTTTGAAATTATTTCATAAATTCATAGCACTGCGTGAGCAAATATTATTTGGCAGTTTGTGGCCAGATATGAGTCGTGCAAGTCATATTAAAAACGGGTCGTTTTAAACAAAACGAGCACAATAATACAGCCGCTTTGAATTTTGTCATGTTCTTGTTCGTTTATATGCTTTTTAGAATAGAACTATTTTTGTCAGCAAATTTGGTGTGAGCATTCACGTGAGAATCGGTTTGATATTAAACTTACAATATTAATACTACAAGCTAAAAATTTTAAATAGCAAATACTACAAGCCAAGAGTCGAGAGGGCCCCGAGCTTTAACCAGTGTTTTTTTAAGTGCAAGAAAGTAAACAAGCAGTCTCAACTTACTGAATCACAATACACATAACTTGAAGGTTAAAATTTTGAAAAATCTAGTCTAAGGGCGCTTGTCCACCGCCGCCGTCACCGTCACGTCACCGAGAACGAGATGACGGCGCCGAAGTAGCGGTACATACATTTACATTACATTACTTAGCCGGGTGTCCACCGCATACCGTCACCCGAGCGCCGTCATCCCGGCCCGCCGAAATTGCGAGTAGATCGGCGTGACCGCTAGATCGTCGCCCGAGATTTTGACGGGCCGATGTGCCGGCAAAACAAAACATATATGAACTTGTCCACACACTGCCGTCGCCGTCGCCGTCGCACCGTACACGAGCTCAGTTATTACTTTGTTTGTAATCAATTATCATTAATTAGTATAACATTGTAATAAAAATGGCGAAAAATTTTAAATACCATATTTATTCATTATTAGAAATTATAGAAAGTAAAGAATGTTTGTGGGATAAAACCAAGGAAGTGTCCAAAGATAAAGTTTTGCGTAGAAATGCATGGCGCGATTTTTAACCATTAATGTAGCCATCACTTTATTTCTTCGTAAACGTGACTACCACGCATGACAGCTGGAATAAACTAAACCAGCGAAATCGGTCGGGGTCTCGCGGTGGACAAACGATCGCCGTTACGTCATATTGAATTCGGCCCGAAATAATCTCGTTCTCGGTGACGGTCCGGGAACGGCGGCGGTGGACAAGCGCCCTAACGGTAATGGTATGAAAATAAGGAGTGATTCATTTGTTAAATCTCTGATTATTGCAAATAACTTAAAAAATTATTACAGAGTAGTTCTTCATTCATTTTATTCATTCATATTAATATTTGTTTTTGAAGATAAATAAAAATAAATACTTGTTAACAGCAAATTACCTATTTTTCTGACTAATAAACAAACCCACTTCAATGGCAAGAAGCTTAAAATAATGTGAAAAAATTGAAGTCGTTGCCAACATCTATTTTTCATCTCGCTATTTCTACGGGATCGAAACTTATGCGGGTAAACCGCGGAGGGCAGCTAGATTTATTATGTAGCTTGCATAGCTGATAATAATGTCATGTGAAATTAATTTAACATCTGCTATGGATGCTACTAGCAATCGGATTTATTGAAAGATACCTATGTACAGCAGTGGTAAAGACTGATTATGACAAACGAAATAGAATACCACGCGATTAATAAAGCAACATCAATAAAAACTCAATGCGACAACAACACCCAAGTGAAATAAATTTAGTGCACAGCTCTGTGGTTGGCGTGGAATGGGAAAAAAGCCTTCTGGCTTTATAGCTTCGGCTTTCAATGTTTTGTCGTTGTTTTACCAACGTCTATTTTCTATTTTTTTTTCGGAAATTCTCGGAAATGTAAATAAATATTTTATAGTAGGTAGTATGAGCGATGCTTGGTTAGCTCGGGATCGATACCGACCTCATTACACCTGTGATCCGTCCCTTGTAGAACAATGTACTGGTTATTGTAAATAGTATAAATAAAAGCAGAGACCTTTTCATGACTACCGCGACTCCCATAGACATCCCTTACAGAGGCTATATGTATAGATGCGTTGCCCTCCATCCTCCTACCTCTTATTCATTGTATTGTATGTAAGAAAGAACATTAGTGAATTCAGAACCAAAAATGATAATCATAACATAAATACAGTATACAATAAATAAAGAAACAGGCATAAATTAGACATACCATTTCATAGACTTACTAAAGTAAAGAATTCCTTTCGGGGGCAATGCATACGCCTCTACAATAGGATCCCAGAAAGCGTCCAAAAACTTTCGATTAATAAATTTAAAAAAGTTGTTAAAGAGCGTTTGTGTGCTAAGGCATACTATAAGGTAGCAGATTTTATGACAGATACCACATCTTGGGATTAGTACCCTCCTCCCAGGCTGTTTCTGTACCATAATTATTGTAAATTTATAAATTGTATTGTATTATATCATATGCAAATGTACTTGTATTTTTATATTTTTGAATTTTACATCTGATCACAACATGAGGCCCGCTGAGTTTGTTTCGCCGGTTCTTCTCAGGACAGGGCTAGGGTTGAACCGGTGGTAGATTTAATTGTTGACGTTCAAAAAGTAATTCCTGTAATTCTATTTTGAATAAAAAACTTTTCTTTCTTTCTTCCTTTCTTTCTTACTAATTAAATACAACTTGATATAGTAATTATAAGTGCCATTATTCTTCTAAGTTCTAAGATATAACGAACCAGCTGAACCGTACGTGCGTTGCTACGCCACCAACAGATACGTAAGCATGTACTATCATAGCAGTGTATAAAATTCATTGGAATGACAGTGGTGCCATCTTTCAAAAATTGGTCACGCCTACCTAAAAACCTCCGTGGGCGCATTCAGAACAACTTTACTAAAGATAATCACATTTTCAAATGCATTATGCGTTACGATTCTAGAAATGACATACAGACAATCATTCATTTTTTTATATATGTATAGATAATACCTTCGTATCAGTGGTACAATGGAAATACACATACAAAATTTCCATCCAATTTGTCAAGGCGTTTAGTAGTTGACATATCGACTGCAGCACCACCTGCCGGATCCAATTGTATTTTTAAGCATCCAGGAAACTAATAAAATACCCATATAAAATTTTAGCCCAATCGGTTCAGTCGTTTAGAAGTTTACCTGTTTCCCCAGGGGAATTAAACATTTTCCCGTTGTAGAAAATAGCCTATATTAATCTGTGTTACTGTATGACTGATTCAAATGGTGAAAGAATTTTTCTTCTCTAGAGACTCTTGGAGACTCTTCTTTGCATACAAATACACACACACATACACACAAAAACTAATCTTTTCTCTTTGTAATATTAACTATAGATTATCGCTTTGATAGGCGAAATGCCAATAAATAATTTAATATGGCCGACATCTAATTATTGCGCTCGAATAATTACCTACAATAAAATTTTCTAACATTCGGCCATCTAGAACTTTTGCTTGTCCACAGGCGATGCGGTTTCTATACCTGTAATACTAGTATAGACTATCGCTTTGATAGGCCAATGCCAATAAATAATTTAATATGGCCGAGATGTAATTATTGCGCTCGAATAATACTAAATACTTTGTAATACTAGTATAGACTATCGCTTTGATAGGCCAAATGCCAATAAATAATTTAATATGGCCGAGATGTAATTATTGCGCTCGAATGATACTAAATACTTTGTAATACTAGTATAGACTATCGCTTTGATAGGCCAAATGCCAATAAATAATTTAATATGGCCGAGATGTATTTATTGCGCTCGAATAATACTAAATACTTTGTAATATTAGTATAGACCATCACTTTGATAGGCGAAATGCCAATAAATAATTTAATATGGCCGACATCTAATTATTGCGCTTGAGTAATACTAAATACTTTGTAATATTAGTATAGATTATCGCTTTGATAGGCGAAATGCCAATAAATAATTTAATATGGCCGACATCTAATTATTGCGCTCGAATAATTACCGACAATAAAATTTTCTAACATTCGGCCATCTAGAACTTTTGCTTGTCCACAGGCGATGCGGTTTCTATACCTGATGATGAGTTATTAAAACAAATCCATCCAATCATCCATCGAAAACAAAACCGAAAAGTGGAAATGGTATAAAAAAAGTATAATTAATCAAAATTAATTATATTACTCGAAAACAACACAAACATTCAGTGTTTTTCGTTTTCATATTATATTTGTTAGTATTTAATAGAAAAATAAATTTATATCTAGATATTATAGGTAGGTATCTTAAGTTTGTTAAACATCATCCAACTGGATTTAAATACATAGTACCTACACAGTTAGAGCCCAGACATTTTAAAAGGCCTTTAACGCAAATAACGTGAAAAAGTTGACCCTTCCATTTTTTTAAAGAAGATGAAGATATAGGTATTTTTATCAAAATGAAATACTCATCAATTTCTTACCTGTTATAGCCCAAAGTTCTTTCAAGCAGTCCTCCCTCGATCGCTGTATTGCAGAATTGTTCAGCGTCTCCGAACCAGACTCCAGGTATTCGAAAAGCACAGCACCAAGAAGCACGTAAATCACCACCAATAAGACTAATCCAAATTGAGAAAAAATAACTTTAAAGAACAATTTTAAAATCCGGCGAAAACAGCCAGGTCTGTCCTGTATATCTAAAGATACTTCCGAAGACATCGTTCTTAATTTAAAATTTGTATGAATTAATTAACGAATTATTTTTGCCACGTACATATTATTTATTTTCTTCTTAAAATTATTTTTGTACACACCTAGGTACATAGGTATATAACACACTGATTCACTAAAACACTTTTTTCAATAAATATCTATAGGTACCATTTTATTTGTTTTACTTAAATGAGATCGAACACGATTAATTAGAATTAAAATTCTGTATTTTTTAAAGCAGGTACATATTATATACTAAAAGTCCACCAGTCTTTGTGCATCGTTAAAAATAATAAGTAACAAACAATAAAAAATAAAATAAGTAATATATTTTTTATAATCTTTATTAAGAATATAAAATATGTTATAAGTATATATTATTTAAAACCGTGTTCTAAATGCTTGTTGCATAGTTTTTGTATTGATTTATTTTTTCAATAAAGTTGTCATTTTAAAATTCAATTATTATTGATTCTTAATTTATGCAAAACAAGTAAATAATTGTACCTACTTTAGATAAAAAAAATGCGAATCAATTTTAATATCAGATTTAGGAACAAACAAATTATTGTAAAACAAAAAATAATATTTATTTTAGTGTATTTTATTTCTCTGGACAATGTACACTTCACTCCTTATTAAATATATTTACATTCTACATAACATTTGTTAATGATACTAAGTTCGTAAACTTGTTGAATTGTAAAAGCGAAGAAGCGAAACATTCGCTCTCGCCGACTAACAGAATTACACTAAAGTATTCCTCATTCCTGTTCAGTGTTCAGAACATACCACCGAACGGTTTCCCACAGTTTATATTTATATATACAGTTTATAGAACCTTACATAGGGCTCAAACCTGCGGGGAAAGTATTTCCACGTGGGTTGTTTTCAATGTATAATGATAACAGCGCCACCTGTACATTATTTATTCAAACGAGAAACTATGAGCTGACGATTAACGCCATCTAGACCTAACTGATAACATCGTTATGCCTTGAAATAGCTTGCAACTTGCCTTGCCGATCAAATATTATATTTAGTATTTAAATGTATTTAAAAATTCTTATTCTTTTTTCTTTAAAATCATTTATATAATGGTATTTTTGTTTATTTTTGCGGCTCACGACAAAGTTATAACTTATAATAATAAATAATTGCATGTGTATGTATTATGAAATATATGAAAATAATGAAGATGGTTTCTATACTATTAAGCTATAGGTACATAAATAATACAATTACTTGATAATATTTCGTATAAGGTATGCAAATCTACTGCTTTAATTATTTTGTCTTATCTTATTGGATAGGATCCACAGATTCTAAAAACCATAGATTATTATATTGTATACTAGAGACAAGCTAGAGAATAAAAAAGAATACATGTCAAATTACAATTGTAGTGTCAACTGTTAACTGTCAAAAAATAAAGAGCGCTGATGGAAGTTGGAACTTTCGGCGTATTGACACGCTTTCATTTAATATTATTGAGTTAAAAGTCCATCGCTTTATTTATTTATTGCACCTGTTTATTTATTGATGTTCATTTAATTCCCTAACTAACAATAATAAATCAAAATGAGTACTATATTAGAGAAAATTGCGGCCATAGAGTCCGAGGTTTGTAGCTTAGGTTATATTTAATAATACTGTTACATTTTCTACAAAATTTATTAAGTCTACTCGAAACAATGTTTAGCAAACTATGAAGGTGAGGCCCATCTGATATCAATTTCCTTTTTTTAGATGGCTCGGACGCAAAAAAATAAAGCAACAGCTCTTCACTTGGGTATACTTAAGGCCCGTTTGGCAAAACTAAGAAGAGAGCTGATTGCTCCAAAAGGCGGTGGCGGCGCTACTGGAGAAGGTACTTATATTTTTATTTGGATTACGATTTATAACTTCTATCTCGAAACTTAAAATAAACAGTACAGAACAAACAGAACTACAGAAGAAACAAAATATAAGAAGAACAATCATGTATTATCATTACTTGTATAAATATTAGTTGAGTAACTGCTGATTCATTTAGTTGTTACGTTATTAATATGTTATTCTAATTTCAGGTTTTGATGTTGCAAAGACGGGAGATGCTCGGATTGGTTTTGTGGGTTTTCCGTCTGTAGGTAAATCTACTTTGCTATCAACCCTGGCTGGTGTCTATTCAGAAGTAGCAGCATATGAGTTCACGACGTTGACAACCGTGCCAGGGTGTATAAAATATAAGGGTGCTAAAATTCAGGTAATTTCATAATTAATGTAATATGTATTATATTACATGTTAGTTAGTTTTTGGTGGTTTAAAGATGCTTACAACCAGCAAATTTGTAGGCAGAGTGAACAAAAGTCAAAATATTTTGATATCTAGCACTTTTCTCTCTGCTACCCTGTAAGGAATTTGGCATAAAGATGTGTGTAAATGTTTATATCAGTTATCTATTAAAGTATAAATCATAATCAGTTGAAAAAATAACAGTTGAAGCACTATTTTTCCAGTTCCAATATAACTAAAGTAAATATATCATTAATTTACATAAATTCTATTCTGTATTTCAGCTGCTTGATCTTCCAGGTATTATTGAAGGAGCTAAAGATGGCAAAGGTCGTGGTCGACAAGTGATAGCTGTTGCACGGACTTGCAGTCTGATATTTATTGTACTTGATGTGTTGAAACCACTGCAACACAAGAAACTTCTAGAGCATGAATTGGAAGGTTTTGGACTGAGGTTAAACAAACAACCACCAAACATTCACTTCAGAAAGAAAGACAAAGGGGGAGTGAATTTGAACATTACAGTAAGTTTTTTGTATAGCATAAATAGCATAACAATGGAAACAGCCATTACTTTTTTGGCCGTATCATTCCCCGGATGTGAATTTGCTGCAATTCAGCACTTCTTACTATAAGTTTGAAATCCAGGAATTTTAACTATCTGAAAATTATTGAGCCCCATAAATTGACTATTAAGCATTTCCAGTTTTCGTCCAACTTTCCAGTCCTAGACAAAGACAAATCCAATCAGCCCAAATTCCATCAGATTAGTAGGTATTCTAGGTATCAAGTTTAATAATAATTGGATACCTGCTATAGTGTTTATGAAAATGTTAGTCCTAAGGGGGTTTATAAACAAAAAAGTAGGCAAACAGCAACCAGGACATACAGCATTTAGTGGAATTGGCTATCAAACAATGGCTACAGTATACATACAGACATCCACATCAAACTTAAGACCCTTTTTGCTTCAAGAGTTAACATAAAGAATTAATCAGCTTCTTAAAGTATATATGTTAGTTAAGACAACTAGTTTTTGTCCATTAATTTCAGTGTCCCCAGTCTGAATTGGACCTAGAGACAGTGAAGACTATCCTCTCGGAGTACAAGATACATAATGCTGATATTACTCTAAGATTTGATGCTACCAGTGACGATCTAATTGATGTCATTGAAGGCAATAGAATTTATGTACCTTGTATCTACTTATTAAATAAAATTGGTATGTTTTTCTTTTTTTCTAACTAAAAAACTACAGCATGTAAATAAACTAAAGGCTTTTAAAAAAATAGCTATTACAAACTGTGTCAAAACACATGATTTACACATGTTTTGACACAGTTTGTAATAGATATATAGTAGGTTAATCAAGACTATTTGAAACTGGTCTTAAATATATGTATGTGTATGTAACTGATATAATAGTTGGCAAACTCAAAAAGTATGCATGTAAATTTTCACTTACATCTAATGGCTCAAGATAATAAGCTTGTAAATTTTCACTCCTACACGTAGTGACAGCTTCTTATTTGAATAAAATGAAATTGCTTTTTAAATAAAACTAGGCTCTTATCATGAGAACTTGAAATCTTCTCACCTGCTACCAGCAATTTAATCCGCAGTAAATATATCTCAACCATTCTGTTTGTATAGGATCAAATTAAATTTCTATTATCTTCGCCAAATTAAATCCAATACCTCTTATTAGATTTAAAACAAATATTAATAGGATAGCTTATAAGAACCTTCTTTAATATTGCATCCTACAAATTGGATTGTTTAAAATATTCCAGATCAAATAAGCATAGAAGAATTGGACGTTATCTACAAAATACCCCACTGCGTGCCAATCTCGGCTCACCATAAATGGAACTTTGACGACTTATTGGAAAAGATGTGGGAGTACCTAAAACTCATCAGGATATACACTAAGCCGAAGGGACAGCTGCCGGATTACAATTCGCCTGTTGTTTTGCATGCGGATAGAACAAGTCTTGAAGATTTTTGTAACAAGTTACATAGGTCCATTGTTAAGGAGTTTAAATAGTAAGTTTCTTTTTTGCGTTACTAGAAACATCAGGGCTCGAAAATATCCGATATCCTATTAATATTATAATTGCGAAAGTTTGTATGTTTGTTTGTTTGTTACTTCTTCACGCTAAAACTGCTGAACGGATTGACATGAAATTTGGCACACACATAGAGGGTAACTTTAATTAATACATAGGATAGTTTTATCCCAAAAATATGTTCCAATGGGATGCCATGGGATGATTTTCTATTTTTCACTCTGAAATTTACGCTGGTGAAACTGCGGGACACTGGCTGCAGTGTATTATAAATATTAGAGATGCGCCGAATATTCGGTTTGGTATTCGGTGTATTCGGTATCTTTTTCAGTATTCGTATTCGGCCGAATATTCGGTTTTGGCGCCGAATATATTCGGTTTGGGGTATTTGAATTTTTGTTGCCCACACGGGGTAGAGTTTAAACACAAAACGGAGGGTGTTTTATGCCTAAACTCTCTAAAGTTAGATTTATTTCATACTATAGGCGAAAGAAATTTCTAAAGTGTTGAATAGGTAAAGCTAGTAATACCTATAAATCAATTAAACTTAAAATCATATTTATTGCTAGCCTTAAAGCAATATTTTAAATTTTAAAAGAACACTCATTGGGCATATTGACAATAATATTCACTATAACTGTGATATCCTTTGATTATATAATATAATTATAAATTAATGGTAAATTATGGTGCATAAACACCAAGCTCTCTTCGATCTATTGCGTTTTTTTATAAAATTTCCCATCTTCTATAATTATCGTCCGCTACTACTTCCAGGAGTACTCAGAAACACTCTGGCTAAATTAGCTAAATGTGTAAACATATTATCTTAGCCCCAGATCCCTTACAATTTTCATACTTGTCTTGCTGTGTTCGTAATGTTTTGTATTTTTAGAAAGATCACTTATTTCCAGTGCTCTAGTATGGGGCTCGTCGGTGAAGCATCAGCCGCAGAAAGTTGGCATCGACCATGTGCTAGCTGACGAGGATGTTGTGCAAATTGTCAAGAAAGTTTAATCTGTATATTGGTTTGATTCCGAAAGTGAAATTGTCCATAAAATACTTTACTCCTTGCAAAAATATCAGACAACAATTTACCTATAACAATAACCTTTATAATCTTCATAAGTTGCTTATAATAATTTATAATAACACCACTCAGCTAGAGGCACCAACACTTGTTGAGAGCAAACATTTTTTTTTTCTAATATAAATGTAACAAACTCAACGCTTTAAATGTACAGAAAAAATTGTTACAATGGCTTAATTATAACTTGATAACTTATTTTAAAAGAATGTCAACATTTGCTCCGTGTAAAATACAGATACAAACTATCTTTATGTTAACAATACAAAAAAATACAACTTCACTTACGGAATAAAAATGTGACTTGTGAATCAAATACTTGTACATAAATTATAATGTGTTGACAAAAACAGCATTAAAAGGATATGCTCAAATGTTTTTTTCGGCAACTTAAAACCTTTGGCTGTCTTTGAAATTGTAAAAACTGATATTATCTATGAAAGTGTAAAAATTGTTGAGAGTATTTTTATAAATATAGACTATTTGTCGATTTGTGAATAAATGATTTTGCTTCATACATATTTGGTTCCCATAACGCTTACTGTATCTATTTTGATAGAGTTTGTTTGTAATCATATGACTATTATTAAATAATAGTTTATGTATTTTTGTAATAGGCGCGAGAGTTTTTCAAATAGGGTATATATGTTATAAGTTTAATATAATTACTATGCAATTGCCTGCGACTTTTCTCAGCTTTCTTTTTTCCTGATATTTATGATAAAATGTGCCCCATTCGAACCATTTTACCCCGATACAAGGACAATTAATGCGTAAAACTCGCACACTACCTTAGTGTTGGTAGAATAGAAATAAAGAGTTATAACCCCGGTATAAAACTGTAGATAAGGTGAAGTTAAGTAATATATTATTGAGGGTAGGAATGGAACAAAAACATCTTACATGGAGCAAAATAGTCTCACAAGTAACCATAAATACCTAGATGACGCTAGGGTAGATAAAGGGTATGGCATAATTTAAGTGTGCTGATTTTAATATTTTTGAGATTTATGTAAATCGTGACAGTCCAGTATAAACTCGCCCTTTATCATAAATTTAGTGGTTTTATTTTTAATTTAATGGACATTTTAAATGCTGAGTTATACTAATTTTACTTTATGTACTTCAAAAGCATAATGTTTTGTCCTTATCTGAATCTTACATATATTTATCTATTATACTTAAGTATATGTTTTTTACTCTTTTGTTTTTACGTAAACAACACTGAATTAAAAGATTTGCCAGATGTTCTTATTTTAAATTCCTTATTCCTCGCTGCTATACTACACTATTTCTACTATCTTCTAGGTGTGGTTGATGGCACAGGTATGGTTTAGACAAAGAGCCTTGCAGGCCCGCGATGATATGGGCATTGAGACGAGCCTCATTAACATTATTGAAACTTGTAGTAGTATCCTATACTGTAAAAAATAGCACAGGGCGAGTGAGTCAACGAGAGACAGTCGAAGGCTACCGCCGCCCATAGACTTCAATGTAGCGATTATTCAGATGCATTGGTCTCTTTTCCCTTTCCCGAGCCAAAGGATCTCTTAGTTTTATTGTAATTATTAATATTCTCGTAAACTTAGACATCATTATACCAATAATAAAAAGTAGTCTCTTTTGACGCTAGTAAAGCCTAAGCTGGGTTGGCCGCCGACGACTGAAGGGGTTCTGCACGCCCTAATGAAAGAACTTACTTAATAATAATTATATATATTTATATCTTTATAATTATATGCCTGTCTGTATATCCGTTATACAATCGTAAACTAAGCATTTGATCATGTGATAATCATAAGTAAAATTGTACATGATCCCAACTCATGAGGGGGGTGAAGTTTATAAATTATAAAACCGCGGGACACAACTAGGAACCGGAACCGCTTAC
>LUGF01003809.1:386716-400621 GCA_001625245.1 Calycopis cecrops | reverse complement strand
TTGAACTAGAAATAAACACATGAAAGTCCACTTTAATAAGTGTATAATATTAATACATTAATTAGAAATAGTAACGATCTAGTAATTAGGAATGGCAACCGTCGCGGTTAGAGATTTAGAATAGACTGACTTACTCGGCTGGGAACTATCGTTAATAAAAGGGCTAAAGTGCTGATGGAGAATCTATAAAGGGCGAGAGAGCATATCCCTATACTACCCTTGGGTATAACAGAACCATTTTACCCCGCTACAAGGACAATTAATGCGTAAAACTCGCACACTACCTTAGTGTTGGTAGAATAGAAATAAAGAGTTATAACCCCGGTATAAAACTGTAGATAAGTTGAATATAATATATTATTGAGGGTAGGAATGGAACAAAAACATCTTACATGGAGCAAAATAGTCTCACAAGTAACCATAAATACCTAGATGGCGCTAAGGTAGATAAAGGGTATGGCATAATTTAAGTGTGCTGATTTTAATATTTTTGAGCTTTATGTAAATCGTGACAGTCCAGTATAAACTCCCTCTTTATCTTATATTTAGTGGTTTTATTTTTAATTTAATGGACATTTTGAATGCTGAGTTATACTAATTTTACTTTATGTACTTCAAAAGCATAATGTTTTGTCCTTATCTGAATCTTACATATATTTATCTATTATAATTAGATATATGTTTTTTACTCTTTTGTTTTACGTAAACAACACTGAATTAAAAGATTTGCCAGATGTTCTTATTTTAAATTCTTTATTCCTCGCTGCTATACTACACTATTTCTACTATCTTCTTGTTGGTGTGGTTGATGACACAGGTATGGTTTAGACAAAGAGCCTTGCAGGCCCGCGATGATAAGGGCATTGAGACGAGCCTCTATTATTGAAACTTTTAATAGTATCCTATACTATAAAAAATAGCACAGGGCGAGTGAGTCAACGAGGGACATTCGAAGGCTACCACCGCCCATAGACATCAATGTAGCGATCATTCAGATGCATTGGTCTCTTTTCCCTTTCCCGAGCCAAAGGATCTCTTAGTTTTATTGTAATTATTAATATTCTCGTAAACTTAGACATCATTATACCAATAATAAAAATAGTATCTTTTGACGCTAGTAAAGCCTAAGCTGGGTTGGCCGCCGACGACTGAAGGGGTTCTGCACGCCCTAATGAAAGAACTCTTACTTAATAATAATTATAGATATTTATATCTTTATAATTATATGCTTGTCTGTATATCCGTTAAACAATCGTAAACTAAGCATTTGATCATGTGATAATCATAAGTAAAATTGTACATGATCCCAACTCCTGAGGGGGGTGAAGTTTATAAATTATAAAACCGCGGGACACAACTAGGAACCGGAACCACTTACCCATAAAGGGCTATTTGATCGGGTATTAATTCATAGACTTGCTTTCAAATACCCTATCAATCCCGTAAGCAGATCGTCGACTATTCTATATAAGGGCTAACCAAATCAATAGAGTTAATTCGGGCAAGCACTAACCGCATTCCAAAACCTTATTGAACCTTACCCATTCATAAGGTTTTTATAACGCGCAACTTAAACCTCTGCGCTATAGTAATAGCAGAAGGGAGAAAGAACAGGGCTTCTTAAGAAAGAGTTGCCATCTACATTATGTTGCAGTAAACTTACTATGTAACAGTCTTCAGACGGTATCTATCGGCTGATAAATATCTCTGTAATCGCTTTAATGAACTTTAATGAAGAATATTAAACTAAATGATGAAATACTTTGATTTCTATAAAGTAAATATTTCAAACATTTACTATAACAATTTTATGAAAACTATCAGATTTTTGATTGTAAAGGAGACGGTCCATTTCAGGTGTACCTACTCTTGTACAGATAACAATAAATAAAGAAATATACATAGAATTTTAAAAAAATACATTAAGTTCGTTGAACTCACTCAATAAAATGCATGAAACATCTAAAACTTCAAGTTTTAATTTTAAATGACAACACTGTCAAGATGGCACGTTTCAACACAAGTGTTATTTAATCTGTGATACTAAAAAAAGTTTATCCCATGAGGTTTCATTAACATTGTTTGATCATAGTATTTTTAAAATTAAATATTTTATTAATATTTAACTTTAAAAATGCTGTAATTCTAGGCCAATTGATGGACTTGCAATGACTTGCAATGTCAATAATTGTTTGACAGATACGTCTAACGTCAGACTAAACAAGACGCCATTGTTATTTAATGTCTTAATGTTGCTTATTATTGAAAGATTATATATATTTGGCGTCTGAAATAAAGACGTATCCATGATTTAAACTATGCAAATGTTGCTCAAATTGTATTTCCTTTATGCCATTAGCAGTACAAGAGTACATCCAGGGCTCATACAATTTTGGAACGTCTCCTTTAAGTCAGCGTTAACAATTGTTAAGGCAATCATGTTACGGAAATCCATATTGTGCGACACATTCTGGCAACATTAGTAACTACAAAATGTTCGCTGCATCTTGCATTTGCGCTTGTTTGTTTTGTCTATTTCGTAGTTAAATATTATTGTTTTTGTGTGTTTTGCCTATAACAGACGTCGAACTGTTGTTGGATTTATTACCTAGAAACTACCTATGTGTGATTCCGAATAAATTTATAGCAGTAAATTTACGGTTGCAGTACAAGAAAATGTTTAATAAGTTTTCAAAAATCGTCATTAATTTACTTTTTATTGAAATCGGTATAATAGGACAGCACTACACAAAAATGCTGGTATCATCTAATATATAAAATTCTCGTGTCACAGTTTTCGTTGCTATACTCCTCCGAAACGGCTTGACCGATTCTCATGAAATTTTGTGAGCATATTGAGCAGGTCTGAGAATCGGCCAACATTTATTTTTCATCCCGATATTCCCACGGGATCGAAAGTTACGCGGGTGAAACCGCGGGGCGCAGCTAGGTACTTATAAATTTGACATTTAAATCAATTTAGTCTCTCAAATTAAAAAAAACCATTAAAAACAGACTATAGTAAATTATTGCAAACATTCCTTAAGAAAGATTATACAATATTTTTCTGCACTAAGAAAAAAAAGTTAAATGAAACGAAATTCGAATAATTTTAAAAGAACTAAAATATAAAATGTATAGACATACTTCGGTAGGTTTAGATTGTTAGTTCTTGCAACAAAATACTGGTGGCGCTTTAAAAATGCCTTGGCATAAAATCACACGAGAGGGCTCTCTTTTCCTGTAGCAGGTATTAAAGTACTCTTTGAGTAATAGGGTAATATCATTCCTAGTAGACATATCCCATTGCAATAAAATGACGTTAACGGATTTTAACGTGGTTTATTAAATTATTTAACAATCCCGACGATTCATACCTATCCTAGATAATACATTCAAATAAAAATAATAAAGTTAAAACTGTACTGCATTTGATCTTTGGGGTAGTAAACAAGTAAATTTAAAAATATAAGAATAACAAAAACAAATTTTAGGGTTAGGTCTGTTTTGATTAATATTTTATTTATATAGTACGTAAATAGTTATCATAGATTAAAAATAAATGTGATAAAGTTTTTGATAATATTATTAATAAAATGGCATTTGAAAATTTATCTCCAAGACAGGTATTTAACTTTGTTAAAAGTATTTGTGTGAACATAAGTAATCTCTGAATTTAGTTGTTTGTTAAACATTTAAATTGTGTCAGCGTATTTTTTTTGTCCTAATAAAGTACATTCTAGATTAAATACTATTGAATACTTTTGTATACACAAAATAAATTTCTTTGCCATCTATTAGAACAATGTGGAACTAAATGAACAAGTACAAACATAATTTCTTTCTAATTTCTCAATTGCTCACTAGATGGGGCTGCTCTATGTTTCAGAAAACTCGTGCCGCCTTACATCGCGACGTTATTTCTCTATGTACAGAAACATGTCATCTGCTTGGATTAGATATCAAACGGCCAGCGATGGACGTGATCGCCGAACTTGTATATAAAAAGATCTCGATGTACGGCGCAGATTTGGAAGCTTTTGCGCGGTACGATAATTTAAGATTGATTACTTTTTTTCCTTCTTTCTTTGTTTCTATTGTATGGATATTCTATTCCCTGTGGATATCCACGGGAATCGTTACCGAATGTTTTGATGATGGGTGCATAATGCCCATAATCATCCACACCATCAAAGGAGATTCGTTTACAAGCTTTACAATGTAGGTAGTTACAAAAACTACCTTTTAGTATAGGGGGCGCACGAGCAGTCGGGGACACTTACATGGCTGGCACACAGCGCTCTAAGTTCGTCCTGTAACACTCGCTCTCTAAGGGTTACCATAAACCAGGGTATAAAACAATTAGTAAGTATAATTCATTTTTCTTCTTGTCTACTTATTATTATAAAATATTTCAGGCACGCGAAACGATCTACGATCAACACGGACGACGTCAAGCTGTTAGTGCGCAGAAATACATCCTTGGTAAGAAATTAAAAGTAAATTATAATTAGATAATTTATAAGTTATAATTTATAAGTCTAATACTTATTCGTATACCTGCTTAGCAAATATGAAGAAAAATGTAACGGCTCAGTCAAGCCATACAACTTTGAAAGAGACGAACCTAAGTGACGGAAGCGCGGTAAAGCGCCACGTTGGTGTTACGTTTGACCGGTCTCACTGTTCACACCAATTTACTCCTCATATTATTTTCATACCGCGCATCTGAATTCGTTTCATAAAGAGTAATAACAAAAGAATATAATAATAGCTCGAGTTGTTTCGGAAGACTTAGATCACACACACATGTGATTTTGCGTTTACGGTGGCCCATTACAAGTAAAAGGGTAGGGGGGAGGAATGAGGGCAATCCTCGTCTAAGCGGATGTCCATGGGCGTCGGTAATAAGTCTCCAATTGCTTGCTTACCATAAAATATAAAAAAATTACTACCTCGTGGTCGAGTGGTAAGCGTGTTCAACCGCAGACTTGAGGTCCTGGGTTCGAATCCCGGGTCGGACCAAAAATTGTTATTGGGATTTTTCAATTTGTAATAACAGTCCGGAGTCAGGAAGTTGGCGGTGGTATACACCCCCGTGCCTCGGAAAGCACGTTAAGCCGTCGGTCCTGCGCCTGATTTCTTACAGGTCGTGTTGGATTGCCGTCCCATCGGAATATGAGAGTGAGGGAATAGAGAGTGCACTTGTGTCTGCGCGTACACTTGTGCACTATAATGTCCTGCGCATATGGTTCGTCTATAGAGACGGCCGCCGTAGCCGAAATCGGCTAGGAGGATTATTACTTACTATTATATAAAAAAAAAGTTAATGATCAAAATTTAATAATGACAACACGTCTTCACGCCGCCGGTTCCCGAACGCTCCCCGCAGAGAGATCAGTATCATATCGCAGTATCATATCGCAATTCTCCACAATAATGACTCTCTTCACACACACCTACACCTTTTTTGACTTGTAAAGAATTGCCGCTAGCTTCGGACAGCGCCCGAACAATCTAATTATAGTCCATCAGCCCCGGTCTTCCCGAACCTACACGACACATCCCCCCACATTCGCATTCTATGTCTGTTTTGTTAACTTTTCATCTGCCATTCTTTCTACATGTCTCTCACAGATGCCCTTTCTCATATAAACTTCGATTAAAACAGACAAAATAGTTTCGATGTGTTATTATCGCTGTCATATTCCGCAGGGCGTAGCAAATGTTTTATTTACGAGTACATTTTTCGACACTAACCACCGCGCGCCTCCATTTTGTATTATAAAACGATTTTAATTTAAATACGATTGTGAATGGGTAACGCGGCGGGTTGTTATTTATGCAAGTTGTGTTTTCAGCTGCAAATCATATCCAACCTTATCAATATTCAATAAATAGTTGTATTAATGGAGCAGGAGTCAGTGTGTGAGAGCGTATTATAGAAGCTGAAATTTAGCCGTAGGTATGCTATAAAGTAGGTAGCAACTTTAGATAGCTTTGAGAAATTCTTGTTTTGGCAAGTACCTAATTCTTTAGTTTAGGAGTCCATCGTGGATAAACGTAACACGTAATTTATATATTAAATTAAGATTATTAGACCAAGAGACAGTGAATGGCAGAGCTTCTTTATTTTGTAGAAGCAGAATTTTATTTAGGTACATAGGATAGTTAAAAACAAGTTATATCCTATGTACCTATCGTAGCATTTAGGTAGGTACATAACTCCCGTATTATGTACAAACCGTTGTCCAACTGCTTTCTTTTTTTTTACCAGAAAGAACATTTGGGAAACCTTACCAACACGCCCTCAGCTTCGAAAAATAAGCGCAGAAAAACAGCAAATAAACCAGAGAAAGAAAACGCAGAGACAGCGACGGAGCCAGCGACGAAGACCACAGATAATGTAAACCCTTGTGTCGATGACGTTGACATGGAGGGAAACCAGACCATAGATCTGACGTTTGATTAAATGAACAACTGATTTATTTCAACTTTGTTTCATTTATTTTTTTTGTAAAGTAGGTAAACGCATTTGTGCGCCATTACAGACCCTGAAAGGTTCCAGTGTGTAGGTCTCGCCGCTCATGACAGTGTCGACTACCCACAGAAACCACCGCGAGTACTACCAGTGGCGCCTTTGGAGAGGAACCTGGAACCTTCAATCATTGGAGAGCTTCTGCGGGTACTCAGAACTCAGACCCCCATGGGAGCGACACTATCTTCACAGACTTGCCCCCAACCTAGGGACATCAACGTTGGGACAAAGCAATGTTGCCCACCGCCTACTGTTCTTTAGTCCCATTTTCGTATAATAAGGGTGGAAAGATTAACCTCGATTCAATTTCCGTCGCCCAAGATTCACTTTTGGTTGGTTCCTAGTTGATAGTTTATAAAAAACTAAATTGATATCATAGTTTTGTATATTAACATGAATTAGTATTTTTTTTTGGATCATAACGGTCAGGAGATTTTCATGCTGCAGACAGTTACATATAGTCATTTCGTGTAATGCAGGCTACACGAGCGCGGGCGAGTTTTATTAACAAAAAACAAAACAAACTTAACAATCATTGGAATCAATTCTATTTGTTTAAAATTCCCGGTAACCATTTTGCGAAAACAAAAAAAAAACAACGGCGCCATTACACATTGTATAGATTATACAAATATTGAATGTAGATAAAAACAGCGCAGATAACATAAGCAGAGTCCGCGCCGCGAGTGCGCGTGCCGCCAAAAAACTCGTTATAACCAAACACAATTACCTGCGCACAGCAGAAGACGTGGAGTCGACGTGCTAATGTCGCGTAATAATGTTATACAAGTACTGGCTTACTTAAGAGCGTTTACGCCTCGCGCACGTGGTTTTATGAAATTCATGGGTAATTCGAACCCACACATACGGATCGCCGTGTGAGTAGCATATATATAATGTTAGTATATTCTATAGTCAAATTAACCCACTATGATCCACGTAATGAATTGATTTCGTTTACGACCAGTGTTTTAGAGACGTTTTAAAAAATTTACAGAAAAATAATTACTATACAATAATCAAAACTTTAAATGCATGATTGTAAAGAATATGCTCTAGTTTATTGGTAAGCTATTATTATATTAAATTAAAAAAGGTATATCGTCGAAAAATACATATAAAAATTTGAAATATTTCACATTTTTTGAATTTTAATTTCTCATAGATAAGATACCAAAACCAATTTTTTTTTCTACTAACTATTTTCTCAAGGATCTTATCAAGTGGTTATTATTTTTTGTTAATTATATATTTCAGTATTTAAGGATATTTTGAGCTTCGAAACTGACGCTAAAAGGGAAATTAACAAACCTCTAATAAGTAATCATGATATAATACGTACATACTAAATGAATTGAAATATTTTTTCTACTAACTATTTAGACAAGAAAATGTCCTACAATTATTAGTATGTAACATATAATATAAGATAAGTGGTTCATGATATTAAGGTGTTTGAAAAGTACTGTTTTCAAGGCAAATTGCGTTGGAAGGCGTAAACGCTCTTAACTGTCTAAAACCTCTTACACATAGATAAGATTTATGGTAGGATGGTTAGAAATAAACAAATAAAGACTTATTTAGTTACACAATGTAGTTTTTATTCTCTTTTCTAATCTGAACTTTGCTGTGGAAGCCAAAAAAAGCGAGAGTAGGTTTGGGCTTGAAAGAGCGACAGAGCTCTCTTTCTCTCACAAATGGTGGAGATGCTGACCATATGAGTGTTAGTGGTAGTTAGTTCAAGTATTATCATCATGGCTAGATGAACCTAGGCATCTCAGCTCACACAACTGTGACGTCTGGCCGTAACATGGCTTAGACGCTGATCAGAACGCTTGCCTCAGGGAAAGGAAGCATCGATGACCAGCGGCACATTCTAGAAGTACTGTCACTAGTGTATTAGGACTACATCTAATTGGCACAGTCTGGTACCTTTCGCTCATTTTACACTGCTGTAAAGTGATACCTAAGCTTAGTGTAGCTTCTAAGATTCTAGATAGCTCAAGAAATGCTGAAAGAAAACTTAATTGAATGATTGTGTGATTTAATAAATATCGCTAAAAAGGTGCTAAAACATCTACGACAACTCATCTTCACGTTATTTCCCTGACGAGGGCAAAAATTCCTTAGAAGGTTAATCTAGTCTTTATCAATCTTTCTCCTCTGAATGACGTACTGGTTCATTTACTGATTTACTAAGTACTGAGTAGTGACTACGCACAGACTAATTGTGGATCATCGAGCATTTTTTTGATGTAAAAAATCTTAACTAATGAAAGAGACTAAATATTTATATGTTATATAAAAATTTATGTTTGTCTGTGTGTCCTTTATAGAACGTAAACTGTGCATTTGGTCATGTGATGATCTTTAGTAAAGTTGTTGTGCTTGGGCCTACGAATATTTCTGAGTTAGGATTTTCAAAATTTTGACGCCTAAGGGGGTGCGAAATAGGGGAGTAAAGTATGATACGCGGGTGAAACCGCGGGGCACAGCTAGTAATATATAAACAAAATAAATATGTACTACAGCGACTCCACGCCTTTCCCAATGCTACCTAGTTAATTACTCCTATAACGACAGTTAGAGCATAATGAGATTTTTGCAATTCAACAGTAGCACATTACGGGGCGCTGTTTGTCAACACCCCCTCCCCCCTCCCCCCGCTGACCCGCTCGCGAGGGGGGCTATTACCGGTAGGGGGGTCAGCGATGAATTCCAGGTCATACGTGAAAATATCGTATGTCAGCCACAAGAATGTTTGTCATGTAAGATGTGGTGAAGAGGTAGTGCCATGCTGATTGCAGTCGCATTGCCACATCCCGGCACTTCTCCTGACAAGATACCGGCGTAAAGTGATAGCTGCACTGTTTCGCGTTTTCAGTTGTCCGTTTCCGGTGGCCCGCGGAAACGAAGGAGGAAGGAGGGCAATGGGATGTTTATGGGCGTTAGGATGTATAGAATGTTCGTTTACCCCCTGTACTATAAATATAGTAATGTCGCATTACACCTGAATTGTTACCTGGATGATATTATAATAAACAAGCCTCCTGGCAAATAATGTAACACAATATGTTGTAATACGTGTTATATCAAGTAATTTGTTCAATAATTAAAATTAAATATTCATACCATGGTAATGCGAAAATGTAAATAATGGTGTTAATAGCTTTCAGGGTCCCGTGTTGTAAACGTTAGGATCGTCAGCCATGGTGCAGGCCTTCCCGTGGCGACGGGGCTCGTAGAAAAATACAGAGTATTACTTTAACCAAAATATAGAGTAATTACTCTAGTTAAAATATAGAGTATTACTGTAACTAAAATATAGAGTATTACTGTAACTGAAATATAGAGTATTACTGTAACTAAAATATAGAGTATTACTGTAACTAAAATATAGAGTATTGCTGTAACTAAAATATAGAGTATTGCTGTAACTAAAATATAGAGAATTACTCTAACTAAAGTACAGATTATTACTCTTATTAAATTATAGAGTTATTACTCTAAAAATACATAGTATTACTTTGTAAAACTCTGTACTAATGTACGAAAATGGATTTGAATGAATTTTGCCATAGACATAGAGAGGAAACTGGAATAAATAAGTTATCTTTTGAAAGAAGCTTGATATATATGGATGTAGTTTACGCAGGGGAACCCGCTAGCTAGTAGGGTAAATGATGAAATATACATTAATACAAGTGCTGATTTTTTTAATCCACTTCGTATTTATGCAATATTTAGGACAAGAGAAAGATGTTTCTTTTAAGTTGTGCATATAATGGTTTTAAATGTTTTCAATATGTAATTATATAATAATTTATCAATATAATTTCAATATTTATGGTCAGTAAAGGAAAAAAAGGAACTTTTACAGGATCACATGATTGTTGTCTGTTTGTATACCTGTCAGTCTATCAAAACCCATTTCTCATAAGTCATGCACATATCTAACCTGAAATCCATGCTAAATATGCAAGCTTTCGAAACACAGAAAAATCATACATCTACGTCAACTCAATCATATTAGAAGTATACAAGTAGATATGATTGTCTTCGCTTCGAGAACTCGCATAATCATCGTGTTCACAGGACGTGATGTCAAATCATGGGCAAGAAGTCACATTTTACAATGCAAATAAAGTTGGTGTCATGAATATAAGGGATTGTTACTTCCCCAGTCGCACATGGCTGCCTCGGTAACAATACACTACTCTTTCTTTCTCTAACTTTCTTACTACTAATTAATAATACATAATTAATGGACACAATAATTAGTCCCAGGCACAAATTACAAATGCGAAATTTTTAGAGTGATTTGCTATTGACGCAAAAACTACGAAATGGAATGGCATGCTTACAGATCCATCAATAAAAAATACAATCTAAAAGAACATTATTTACGTTATTAAAAAATAAACCGCGATAAAGTCCGATAAAGTAGTTTTATTGTAAAATTATTATTAATTATTAAACTTATTCTTTCCTCAAAGGTCGGCAACGCATCTGTTAGACCTCTGGTGTTACGGATGTCTGTGGGCGTTGGTGATCACTTTACATCAGGTGACCCAACTGCACGTATGCCTACTATGCTATAAAAAAAAGTAATATTCAGGTAAACTTAACACATCATACCATTATTTTACTTGAATCTCAAGTAATGAATGATTATCTGGGGCTGATATATTGTGCTAATGTATTGTGCAATTTAGTAAGAGGTAGTGCCTCGCTGCATTGTAACCGAACTGGGCCGGCGCGACCGGAGGTACCTCTCGCTCACACGTTGCCGACGTAGTGACATCTGTGCTGTTGCGTGTTGTGTGGCGTGTCAGTATCCGGTGGCCCATGGAGTCATGTAAATGAAATGAAAAAGTTTTTATTCAAAATAGAATTACAGAAATTACCTACTTTTTGAACGTCCACAATTAAATCTACCACCAGTTCAACTCTAGTCCTGTCCTGAGAAGAACCGGCGAAACAAACTCAAGAGTCCGACTGCTCGTTTTCCCCTATACTTAATAAAAATATTACGGGGCACAGCTAGAAACAATATGAACGAATGTCTAAACATACAAACTACACCAGCTATTACAAATCGTAAATGATTGCTCCAATGCTTTCGAGTTATGAGTAGTGCGCTACAGATCGTCAAGACGAAATACGGCAGCTCAAAATCAACCGAAACGTTATCAATATTCATGTAACAAGTTGGTACGGACAGACAAATCGCCAGACAAAATGGCGGACGCTTTTAGCTCTAAGCTAAATCTACGCCTAAGGCTGCATGCAACGGAGATAGGCCTGAGCTCATTAAAATATGTAAATGCTGGCCCGACATTACCTAGATAGGTGCTCCTGACTTATTGACTGGACCGCGTTCAACAATACCCGACATGGTAGCTCGTAGCTTCTTATTCACTTTTTACTTCCGGATACAATCGCTTCAAGAAATAAATACGATTTATATACAATTTCATATTTATATAATTTCTAACATTAGGTATGGTATAGTAATAAAACTGGCTATGTAAAATTAAATAAATTTGACTTGGAAATATAATAATTTAATCGTATGTATTTCAACATTCAGGTTCACGAATCTATATTAAGAAGTAACACTAACAACTTACTTCAACTATCATTCCTCCTTCTGGCGCGGTCGGGTAATAAGATGATTAAAAGAAAAACAAGAATAATTATGATCTAAAGTGAAAGGTGCACCAAAGAAGAAAAAAGAACACTTGGTATTCATATTTGTTATCGTAAGTGTTCATTATTCTTTCACACGATTTTAATCCTCATATTTTTCTTAACTTCAAAATTAAAATAAAAGTACTTATGTTTTGTTCGGTACAATCCACGAATTTAACTTTTATTGAGATGGCTTCCCTATAATTCGAAGTATAATTCTCTGCGGACCAAGGTATTAAGTACAGTATTTAACATGAATTTCAACTCGACCTTTCTACACGTTCGGAACACGACGGACACTACAACAAAGAATTCTCTTTATAGGTACGGGTTCCTAAACTTTCATCCAGACCTACAATACAGTCACACAGAATCATCCAACTGTACGGAGCATAGATTTAGAATGTACAATATACACAATGTCAGAACAGAGGCGAGACAAAAAAATATTTGACAAATGTCAGAATAACTACTAAAAGACATATAATATCACTTTTTGTAGTATGTAATCGTTGCGCTATGGACTCTTACTCGCTTAAAATAATGGTCTCATATGCACTTCATCTTTCTTTTTCCGATGATTAGAACTTAATTTGAATGTCTCGCTCCCACGCTTTGTACATCTTTCACGTAGTGAGAACAATTCTAAATGTATGGTACGGAGTGTGGTATAACCCCGTCCCGGCCGCGAACGCATTACTCGCGGGCACCTACCGCGCGCAACTATTTAGTATCATTACAGATGTCGCCGTGTCCGCGTGTCCGCGCCTCCTCTGTGTGCGAGAGCTACCGTTTCTTATTAATAAGGAGTATTTAGGACGCGCCACTGTGGAGTACGCTTCTTCATAGAGGGTTCCTTTATTAGAGGGGCTGCTGCTGGAAGCTAACGGAATGTCGTAGAATAATATTTACATTATATATAAAAAGTAGTAATGCTACTTTAAAGTCGATGGCGAAAAATGGAAACACGACATAATATGCAGTCGTGTCTCAATTTTCAAATAGGATAAAAATGCAGCATACATAGGCATTTCATTCGTGATGATTTGTGAAAGGATTTAGATGAAAACAACGAGATATCTCCAAGCTAGTTCTTTATTAACGTAGTTACGTAGTACAGAATGCCAAATATATTTCCTTCTTTTTTTATAGCATAAGGGGGCAAACGAGAAATCGGAGACTTTTGATGATTACCGACGCCCATGGACATTCGCGTGATTTTTACGCAGATGCGTTACCCTCCTATCCCCCCACAATGGGCCACATGGGCTACACACAAACGTCACGAAATGCGACAGCGACGCTGTCACTTTACGCCGGTATCAAGTGAGCGAGAGGTACTTCCCGGGACGTGCCGGTCCAATTCCGTTGAGTAGGAGGATGTAGTGTCATGCAGTATGGCACTACCTCTTCCTAAAATCACATTTATAAATTTATAAATCTATAATTATTACATAAATTATTTTTTACACACCTCATGCAACACATACACACATACACAACGCGTACATGAATGTATGTATCATGTACGCGTTAGCTGACTCGACCACGCCACGTGACTGTTATATCGAAATAAAATATTTATCGTATATTTTATGCCGGTGTAAGTTAAATATCAGAGCGAAATTTCATTAAAATCGCTCCAGTAGCTTTAGACATTCGTTCTGGTAAAT
>LUGF01003809.1:338322-364378 GCA_001625245.1 Calycopis cecrops | reverse complement strand
CACAATGTCACATTTCGACGACCCCCCTCCCCCCCCTAACGTGTGACGTACTTTATGGATGGCCCCTAATAGAGGTACCTCTCGTATGATACCGCTGAACAGTTTTCTTAAGGTGTAGGGCGGCGAATGAGCAGTTGCAGCCAATTTCATGACCACCCACGCCAATCGACATCCGAATAGAGTCTATACAGATGCGCTGCCCTCCTTTCTCCTCCCCCCTCCACCGGCCACCGGGTAAATACACACCGCACGAAGCGCGACAGCACAGCTGTCACGTTATGCCAGTCTCGTATAAGCAAGAGGTACCTCCAGGTCGTGCCGGCCCAACTCGTCTGCATGCAGGCATGCAGTGTGGCACTACCTCTTACAAGTTATTGACTTTCCGGTGGCCCGTTGAAGGGGAAGAAGTGATCAAGGATATAAATATGCATAATAATAATAATGTCTATGGAAGTCAGTAGCCTTTTAAAAAAGAACACAAGTTTTGTCATGGTGTTAGATTTGAAGTGTCGTTGACAAATCACATAAATTTAAAACTACCTTCATAAATGAGTGGTGTCTGTTGACGTCAGTGTTCTACAAAAGGCTCTACATATTAATCCGGAATCCCAGGAGCACACGTTTATTAAATTTGTTAGCTGACTGCAATTGACAGGATTCAAATTCCCTATCGTACTGTCGAAAACGTTTAGAAATAATCTGTCAATACCATTGAAACATACTGTAACAACTAAATACAAATCAAACTTTTCGATCCGATTTCTCTAATATTTTTGAAGTAAAACTTCAATACGCGCGACAGGGGGGGTAACCTGGCGAGAGCGTTACGAAAATCACACATCGGGCGAGGCCAATGGCAGTTGTCATTCGAATTAAAAAATTAAATTCGATCTAAGTGAAACTTTTTTGTATTTAAAAGATAAATATCATATGACATCTTATGTCATTGTTAAGGAATTTGTGTATTAAACAACGATATTGTAATTAAATCAATAATTAAGTTTTACTTCAGTTGTGTGGTCACATTTTATTTAGAAATCTCGCTTTGAACGTCAATTCTCAACTGAATTGGAACCAATTTGTGGCACACATAAGATTATGTACATTTCTTACGCATTGTTTAATCTCTTTTTTCCATGTTATGTAAATTATGTGTATCGCAAATAAATAATTCTTATTCTTATTCTTAATTAAACACGCTACCGCTGTTTCTAAACCTATTTACATTATTAAACACTCTCCTATGCCTCGCTTTAGGAGCACAAATCGTCTGAAGTACCCTTAACCCGAAAACAAACGAATATTCTGAATTATTGAATATTGAATCATTGCGGTTGCCATGAAACTTTCTTGAACGGACTAATTAATGTTTGTTTATATATTTGTGTACATAATAAAGAATAATTCATTCATTCATTCATTCATTAATATTGTTGTATATTTAGGTCTCAATAAACTGACACATGTAAAAAAGTTTTAATGGATAGCACTAATTACTATAAATAAGTTACTAAGGATAAGTTACAGGTTATTAAAATTTCAAGTAGCAAATCGACATTTAATTAACCAATTATTTATTCACATGAACATAGTAACAGGTGTAGGTGTTTTACAAATAAATTTAGTTCTTGTACCACATAATATTAACATTCAAATCTCTAGTCGAAATTTACATTGTATTTAAACTACACTATCGGATTTTATTTAAGTAGAAGAAGAAGAAGAAGAAGAAATATACTTTATTGTGCACACAAATAACAACATTAATAATAGTAACAATACAACTTAACGAATTTATGTACCTACAAAAAGGCGGTCTTATTGCTAATTAGCAATTTCTGCCAGACAACCTTTGGACATAGGAATAATATTTAGGTAGCTAGGTAGGAACACAGAGAGAAAAAATAATAATAATAAACAGAAAATCATCTTTAAACAGATCAATATACACATACTTAAATACAAATTTAATATACACCTACATATATTGTTACATGCATACATAGATAAATAGATAGAATAGATATAGAATAGATAAAACATACAAAAATATATAAATAAATAAATACATACAGATGTAGTAAATAACACAAATCATCTAACTTGGCCATAGCTAGATAGTGAGATGTACTTAATCTTTTAAAAATATTTAAACTTTTAGCTTGTTTTATGGGTAGTGATAATGCATAATTTTATTGCCCTGATGGTGTAAGACATTTCATAAGTAATTTTACAATCCTTGTCAGGTAGGTACTTCTTTTAATAACTTATTATCAGGTCGATCGTCTCAATCCATCCGTGAGTGTAACCATTGTTGCTGAAACTGTCTGAATCGTCGGTGGTGTAAAAACAAATAAACCGCGATAAAAAAAACTTTTAACATTCCCAAAATTTACGTGACAGAAAATTTATTAATGCCAAAACTTAAATAGAAGCATGTGTAAATGGCCTTTTTATTATAAGAAAAATGAAATATATTAATATAATTAAAAATACACAATTGTATTCCAAAATGGTAGCGCACACGAAAGTAATACGGACGCTAGAACAGTATATTCGCACGAGAGCGCAAACCTAATGAATAATGTCCGTATAAACCTTCTCAGACCAAAACACGGCAATGTAAGTACCCAACGCAGTCTAGAAATCTATGAGGAGGGCAGACTGGAAATTATTGGGGTGGGTGGGGTACGTCACCGGCTGATATGTGACCGGGGAGTCTTGTTCAACAAACGATGACGATGATTTAAGCCCGGCCGTTTTAAGTGTATTACCGAGGTAGAAATCCGGCTTTTGGAGCCGAGGCTTAGGTCCGAGAGAGCCGGCCATTATAGGATAGCCTTACCGATTTATGTGGTGTCCGCTCTGTCTCTGGCGAGTCAAGAGTGCGTATTAGAATTACTGCTGTAATATGCTGTCCACTTTGTTTGGGAAACTAAGTGTTTTTTTTATATTTATTTTATTATCTAACTGTTTGTAAGTAGTATAATCTACTGTAATAATTATGTAAATTAACCGTATGGTTCTCTGGTGACGTGAGCGGGTATGCCACGTCATACCAGAGATCGCGCGTTCGAATCTTGTTTAGACTATGGACGTTTATCTATGTATTAAATACTTTAAAAATAAATAATACTCATGTAAAGTTTGCTTGAGTAGCAAAAGTGTCTATGTAGTCTGTTGTTCGTTGCAGCTTAGTTCGTGATGTTTATGTCGTAGTAATTTCTCTTTGCGTGAAAGTGCTAAGACATAGGTATAAAATATTTTACAAAAGTACTGTGTAGTATTTTTGGAAGGATGTTTTTTGGTGCTGTCAACTTAATTGTTGTCTCATGATTTATCAAGTTTTGGCAAATCAAATTAAAGAAAAGATTTATCGGATTTTACCACGGTTTATTCTGTTTTTTTTTAATGAAACTAATGAAATATGTACACGATAAAATTCATTAAAGTAATTTTATTATAACTATATAATCTGTTAGGAGACAAGAGAGACCCATGAAATGATTCGCTCTTAATGTAATTGTTTTTTGTTATCTACTATCATGAATGTGTAATTTCTTACTTTTCTGCCCTCGGTATTTAATATACCTATAGACGTACATTACGCACCAATGTAGTCCGTTGTTGGCTTGCAGGTGTGGTGTAAACAAAACTTTTTATTTTAAAACATTTTTATTTAAAATAACGTTTGAAATTTTTATTGTGGTTTACATCTGTATGCGAACCATTAAATAAATAAGCATATTATAATTAAAGGATACAATACAATTAATTAATTCTGGCTGATAATATATTTTTAACCCTTCCTTGTATTCAGGGAACGGCGGACGAGTTTAATATTTTTACAAAACAAACTAAAGTCAATCAAAATTTGGACGGCGTATTTTTCCCGCTGTAATCTTGTATTTAAATTTTAATTATATCATCCTGGAGTTTGAATAAAAATGAACTCATTTAATCCCGTCGCTGAATAATAACGAGGCCTCGAATTATTGTTCCTCCTCTCACACCGTGGCGTAACGAGAGCATTAGAAAAATATCTATTAAATAAGTACGTTCTGTTTACGAGAGGTAGGTGTGAAACATTGCATGAGCAGAATACACTAACTTAAAATATACCCATTTACTGTGGTCCATTGATGGAAGAAAGGGTGGAAGGCACGACATCTCCACAACTAGCGCCCTTAAGCTATAAATAAGAAATTAACAATTTGTTTACCGAACAACAAATATCCAGTAACAATTAAATTTTGAAATATATAGTTTCTACGCTGAAGGTTTCCTCTCTATGTAGTTGTGTGTAAGTAATTTGAGTTTTTTTCAAATGGGGTTACACAGATACTTGTTATTTCAAAATTTTCTTTCCCTTTCAAGTATCACGACAAAATATCTTGAAAGGGCTGTTTGACGATGGTACTGCTTAGAGGCTACATATTGCAATTAACCATTGCAGGCAAATGAATGAACCTTACCTACATCAAAAAACGCAACATTCAAGTTTCTATTGCACATTAAATAATTTTTCGTTTATGACTCGTCAGAGCTTTTTAGTGACTCCCGAGGCCAATATTTTTTTATGTCGCCTTCAGTCCGTCACTCAATTGGGCACCGGTACTGTGGATCTCGCCGTTTTTAGATAGCATATATTTGTTGTGTCAGTATAATTAGCTGTCATGCCACTACTTCGTATAATTTTTTTAAATGATGTTATTTCTTATGCCTAATCAAGTGATATCGGTGTAACTGGCGCCCTCGGTTATGGAGATCAACAATTAATTCGTATATCTGTCTGTATCCGGAAAAGCTTTCTATTATTTCATATGCATATTAAAATTGTTCTTTGTGATTAAAATGCTTATCGTGTTGGCAACATTTGACGTGTCATTATCGCGGTGTCACGCCGGCGATGCGGATGCGGATGTTTCTATTCTAATATCCCTCATCATCAGCATTTCACAATGTAAACCCTTTCCCCATACAGGCAATAGACACAACAGTCGCCTAAACAGTGTTACCAATGTTCTAGCAGTAGGTATTTTCGTGATGAAAATCGATAGAGCTTAAATGCCGAGGATCCGCTTCATCTATTTTAATTTTTACGGGATAAAACTTAATATATTTTATTACGGGTTGTAATCTATACCGGTACAAAATTTTTATCTAATAAGGTGAAGTTAGTTTTGTTTGAAACAGTTACACATTTTTAGCATTTATAATATTTCTAGGATAGGACAGGGTACATTTTAAATATTTACTTTTGTATCGGAAAGTTTTAATAAAAGACAATTTAGAGTTTTTTTTAAATTTGATAATTTACTTAGTTTGGTCTCTCTATCAGTCTTCGCGATGATATTTTACCTAGTACCCGTTGTTTGTCTATATTGTAGTTTAGTCGAAGATTGGGTGAGAAGGTGAGTGAAAATGTCTAATATTTTTATATTAGATGATAGTAAGCTGTTTGGGAGAGGCCTATGTCCAACAGTGGACGTCTTCCTGCTGCTGATGATGATGATGATGATGACGATGATGAAGCTTCATTTATTTTTGTAAAAAATATTTAAATACAAAGTCAAATTGTATTCGACGTTGAATGTTTTTTTGATCATTTGTACTAAATAAATATGTAACTGGTTTAAAGTGAGCACAAAATTTACAATAAAAAAAGATTACAGATTAATTACTTCAAATGTTAAACCACAAAACTAAAGCAAATGTTTTAAATTGTTGAATAATTTAACCAAAACAGTGAACCGAAATAAAATCACCAAATCCGCCACACCCGTAATGTTCGACCACTTGTTGGCTTCATCCTTTTAATTTTCCACTTGCAATTTTCACAAAGCAAATACATGCACACACCAATACACTCCTTAAAAACCTAGCAATGACTTTCTTTTATCGAAATTAGACCGCACAACTGAAGTGAACTTAATTATTGACTTGATACACAAATTCATTACCGTAGTAACAATGACATAACATATATGATATTTATTTTTTAAACACAAAAAAGTTTCACTTAAATCGAATTTTAATTTTGAATTTGAATGACAACTTCGCCCGATGTGTAATGTTTTGTAAAGCCTTGCCAGCTTATTTCCCATGTCAAGCGCGCGAACTTTTACTTCAAAAAAGTGAAAGTAAGGATATTTAAAAAGGTTCCAGAATTGTAGTAAATTACTTGAACGATGTTTGAAAGGTTTATTTCAGCATTTTACGATTGCAACATTTTAGGTTCTTTACAACCTCCATGATCAAGGGTAGGTTGCGATGCTAGATGTCTTGATACTACTACTACTACTCCGCTGGCTCAGTGACCCGAAGTGAGTCTTGGCCTCCGACAAGAGAGTGCGCCACTTTCCTCTATCCGGCGCGATTTACTGCCAGCTATCGTCAACTGAGAGTTCGCGCAGGTCTTGCACCACTCGATCTCCCAGTGATATCTGGGGCGCCTCACAGGTCTTCCTGTTGGTCGTCCCAGATACGCTCTCTTCACGCCACGATCCTCCTCCATTCTCTCGATATGACCAAGCCAGCGAAGTCGATGGGCCTTGACTTCGCCAAGAATATTTGGCTCCTTGACCAGGTCTTCTATTACATGGTTTTTCCTTGCTCTCCAAGTGCCATCTTCTTCGAGTACTGGCCTTGGGTCTTTTGCTAGCTGTCTTGATGCTATAAGTTATTCAAAGTACATACCTAAGGACTTATAATAATTTACTTATTGTTACTTATGCTATGATTCATCATAATCAGCTGGACGTCCACTGCTGGCCATAGGCCTTCCCCATAGAGCCCCATAGGTCACGGTTACAAGTAACTTGCATCCAGCGACTCCCCGCCACCTTAACCAAGTCGTAATGATATAATTAAATGTTAATAATTATTTCACTGTTATATACCTGCAACATATTCTACTGTTTCTTATTGTATCTAGTACTCGTGTATTTTACACAACTAGTAAGAAATATTGTAAATAAAATTGTTATGTAATTTGTGGAGTAAACTCGTAAATAGTTCATAAACAAATGTTTTCTGTTGTTAATGTATATTATTGTAATCGTACATGAACACCCTTGTAGATGAATGATTAACGTTACACAAATAAAAAGAGTGGACGCAATCTCAACAAAGGAACGCTTATAATAATAATGGTCAATAATAAATTTCATTAAAATGTAGATCTAGTTAAAAGCATTTTTTCTGATTAATTTTCAGTCGCGTACCGGCTCTTCTTTTTTTAATTGAATATCAGGCCACTTTGATGGCGCGTCGAGAGAAAAGGGTTGAAAAAAGTTCGCCCTCATTTGAATAAAATAACAGCACTCGCGCTTTGCATTTACGGAGATATTTCAAATTATATCTGGCACTCTTTTTGTTTAATTTTTTTTTTGTTCCCCGTATTTATTTTATTTTTTGCCATCAGCGCTCCTATCTAATTGAGTTAGGCCTCCCAAATCGAAAATGTCGATCGCGTTGTAATTCAATTTATTTTTGTTTCTAATGGAGTTCGGGGGCTTCCATTTTTTCTTTTTTTTTAATTCAGAATCATCCGCTCATTGGGCGGGCGGTAGTTGAGTAACTTTATATTTTTTTATATTTGGAACGATTTAAATATAATTTTTTCTTTTGTTTTTCTTCTTTTATTAAGTTTGGATACGCAAATCATAAGACCTTTCCATTTTCCGAAGAATTTATACGCACCGATAAAATTCAGCTGGGTGAAATGAAAACTTCTTCGAATCTTTTGAAACTAGACGAGGCAAAAAAACATACCACCGCGGCTTACATACTACATGACATGAGTTATAACCCATTTTCTTTTAGGTTATTTTTTCAAGTTTTTTTTACTTTGTCATGACATTTTTCTTTTTAAACTGACTTCAAAAAGTGGAGGTTCTGCGTTTTTTATATTATATGGAAGCAAACGAGTTTCCGGAGCTACCTTTTGAGACCTACGGACGCTCTTAGACATCTGCATAATTGTTATGCAGGTGCACAATTGTTTTGGTCGGCTAATTTGCGACTCTAGCACTCTCTACATTCAGTGTTTCAAAATATTATTTGACAAAAAAGCTGCTTTATTCTTTCACTAATCGCAAACCACGCGGGAATTAGAATAGCAAATTCTGTTTGAGTCTCTGCTAGGACACCTTAGTAGTAGACCTTCAATTAGTGATATATTTTTTTTAACAAACACGGTATTTGTTTGATAGTAAGTAACCTTAGAGGTGTAGAGTGTGAGTGCGCTGTGCAGTAAAATATTTTGTCTTTGTGTCAGTACGTTGTTCACAAGGTGTAAGTGAAGCGGCGTGCTACAGTAATGTTACAATAATGTTATGAGTCGCACGCCGGCCAACAATACCGACACCGCCGGGCGACACTCAACCTATACTTGCCGCCTGTGCTGCGACCAAACAGTCTTGAGCTTGGTTGTACAGTCAATATGTTTGGCTGTTTGTTTATACGTTGTAATTACGGATGGCGTAAGTAAAGCGACGACTTTAGTTAGTGCACCAAATATACAATTCTTCATCGGAGGTATAAATGAGTATAGTGTATCAGAAAATTATATGTTATAGAAAGTAAACGCTTATATTAAACCGCGAAATGGTTTTTTCGGCTGTATTATGCTATTATACCTATATTCCTGCTAATCTAATACTACAATTATCATAGTATCTCTTGGTACCGACATTTTTGTTGATTAGTTTCTACACGAAGTTCTGCACTGACGGTTTAATATCTATAAATAAATGTCACTTCTGTGATGATATAAATCCCAAAAATAAAAATATATAAATTATTTTGGGCAAAATATAATTATACCTATGCATATATAAAATATTTTGCAACCTAAACAATTTATTATTTTGTTATAAAATATTGTAAGAGGCGTATTTACAAAATGAAACTAGAAAAAATGATATCTCTATAATATAATGATATATCAATGACACACACCACCTTAACTACAGTTGATTTTTATTTCAAAAGTGTCTTCGAATGAAAATATTGTCATGTGTGCAATTTAGGATTTTTACATATCGACATCTCAAGTCAGCATACGAACCCGTGATCGTTGGCGTAACGAACGAGTAAATTTAATTGTCTCAACATTACCTAGTCGCAGTACAGTTAGCAAGAGCGTTTAAGAGAGTGAGAAAAGCTCGCCGCCCGGCCTATTCGTTTCACGGAGGGCCGCCTACTTTTGTCTTCCGCCTCTCTTGCCAAGCGCGTAACCCCACGATTATCTTTTTCTTTTTATTGGACTATTTTTGTTACCGTCTTCCTTATTTTCCTGTTGTTTGTCAACAAACGGAAAGTGTTAATTGTTGAAACTGAAATTTTTCTTTAAACTGTTTATTGTTGCATAGTAAAATAAAATTACGTTAATACCTGACAGTTATTGCCTTTTAATGGCTGATTTAAAATTATACGTAGAGAATGGAATAGGCCGAGCACAGCGTACTGTGGTGTCTGTCCAACACTAAGCTAGAAACCTTTGATATCAACTAGGAGCTGTTAAAATTATTATTTTTACTGCCATTATTTTCTTTTAAAGAATATTTTTTGCTTTAAAGTTTACACTGCAATAAAGCAGTCTCAGACTTATTGGGTCCTCGCAAGTAATACAAAACGAGAAAGCCGTTATAGCCGTTACTTCCTGCATGTAGTATGTGAGAGAGTGACCTTCAGGTCATATAGACCCTACTAAGCTTTAACAATGCTATGCCTCAGTATTATATTTGGTTGGTATTTTAGAAATAATTTTGAACTTTAAACATAGAATCAAACAGAAATGACGTTTTTTTACTATAGTACTAGTTAATGTTTAAATAATAAAAAAAAAATTGCAAATTTTGTGACAATTGTAAAATCATTATAATATTTAGAATATAGACGTATGCGTGATTTTTTTAAAATATTTTTAACATCTCTACTTACACAACTTTGCTACTGCGGACGAAATCTCAGAAGAATCTCGGGGTGAGGTGAAGAAGTGAGTGGCCCTTAGGGAGGTTACCCTTTAAGGGGGAAGGGGTCGACTTGACACTCATTTAAGTAGCATATAATTCAGTTTATTTAGCCGAATTGAATCTTAACGAAGGGTTAGACGAAAAAAATATTATACATTGGCGGGAAACGGAGGGGGTGTCCGTTTTTTTATTTGGAATACATTAGCGAGTTCATCCCTTTTTATTTTTCTGAATTGTATCGATTTGGCGCTGATAATGTTAAAAGGGTTTCATTCAAGTGACGGAGCGTCTGAGAGGAATTGTCGTTACTGCTTTGTAGCGATTAAGTAGGAGGAAAGACGTGTCTCTATATATGTATATGTATGGTATGTGATATATATGTGAGTGAAAAGTGTACTTTATACTTCGTGTCGTGTGTAGCTTTGAGCTCCGATTGATCTGATTTTTGTTGTGTGGCCAGGAAATAATACACTAAATATCTGGTTTCATTTAACGCCTCTCTCTTTTATCATCCTTGTATATCATAGTTGTCTTATTATTAGAACCGAAGCACAAACTCTAACAATTGCTGCATATTATATTTGTATAACACTTATTTCTAGTTCAATAAACATCAGGCAGCCTCTACTCTACACAAAAAGTGCGTGACTAAAATCTTTATAAAGTAACTAGCTTCCGCCCGCGGCTTCGCCTGCGTGAATTTCGATCTTCAAAAATCCCTATATTTTTTAACTTATTATGTTATTCTGATATGAAAGCTATATTACTGTAAAGTTTCATGAAAATCCGTTCAGTAGTTTTTGTGGGAAAGAGTAACAAACATTCTCACAAACTTTCGCCTTTATAATATTAGTAGGATTATTAGCAACTGAATTCAATATGGTCACTTGTGTATTTTTTATTTTAAGTCATTAGCTGAGCAGCATAATTTATCATAGGAGGCTGCCTCTTACTTTGAGGAGCAATCAGAACCAGGTTGGCGCATCACCCTCTTTCACCCAAAATCCTTTCAACAACTCACACATCGCGCGAGTTGCCATACGTGTTACTTTGCATCGGTATCGTGTAAGCAAGAGGTACCTCTCGCCCGCGACAGTCCTATTCTGATGCAATACAGCAATGACACTACAGTTAAATAATAAATCGTATACTTCCAATTTACTAGCTGCGCTTCGTGGTTTCACCCGCGTAAATTTCGATTCCGTGGAAAATAGAAAATCATCCCATAGCATCCCGTAGGAACATTTTTTCGGGATAAAAAATATTCTTTGTGTTAATCCAACTTCAAGAAAATCTGTTCAGCCGTTTTTGCTTGACGGAGTAACAAACAAACAAACATACAAAGTTTTGCACAAAAATATTAGTAGGATTATTAAGATTCTTTAAACGGATTCTATCGCGTTCGATGCAAATATCCACTTGCAGAATATGACAAAACCTCCGCTATGAACGAGTCTATCAATTCGTTGGTCCGCTGATATATACTATAGGATTATTAATCTCATTTTGAAGTTTAATTCCGCCAGTAGGGACCCAGCTGTGTAACGTATTAGTGGCGAGTACATTTTTATTTAATCCTCATTTAAATGATGATATTTGATTTAAATTGAATGTACAATATGGTGCGAAGTGTTGATCATTCACTAGGTGGGAAGAAGATCGCGGCGCAGTGGCTGGTCCACATAGAACATAGAAGTGAGGAGCAATAGATCAGTCATCGTGGCGTTCATTGAAAGAGACCTGTGACCAGCTGAAGACCGTAAAAAGCCGACGACGATCGTGATGATTATAATCAAATTTTGTAATATCTTATCCATCACAAATCATTATTTTATCATGATTATTTATTTCATCAATAAAATCCAGCAACCTCATCATTCCATTCTGCCTAGATATTATCTTAAATTTAAAAAAGAAGCCATAACTGCTATAAATAATTATTTAACACTTAATTTATTGCAAATATAGGGTTATATTTCTTCATTGAAAGCTCTAGTTTTTTTTCTAATGGTACAGCAAAAACTGTTGCTGTTATTTATTAGGAGCAAGCAACAATTAAAATCTTTTAGGCTAATCTAGTAGGTATGTATTAGGAACGTAAATCGAATATGAAAAACTGAGGCTATAAATATAGTTTTTCAAACAATTTTCCTCTTAAATGTATTTTGATATGTTAATGTTTTAAGTTGTATTTTCAAATTAGTTATATTTTTAAAGAAATATCGACTATTCTCGCACATAAAGGACAGATAATCTTTATTTGGTGACAAAATTGAGGACTACCTCAATTTTTTTTTTTTATTACCTCAAAATTAACTTTAAACTAGTAGATAACTAAATCTAGATTACAAATTAGGTCAGCTGTTTTATATATATATATATATATATATAGGCTATTTCATGCCTACAAATAAAAACTTTTTTTAACATTTCAAGGTAGTATGATAGGAATTTAGCGTGACTTAAAACTGAGTTAATTTAAGAGACAATACGAGTATCAGGCCGGATCGATTTCTAATAAAAAAGTTCTAATTTTGAAACTCTACAGCATAGCACAAAGTCTTATCCTTAAAAACCGCAAAATCTTGGCCTGGAATAGATTTCACCCGTGTTTTCCAAAACAACAAACTAAAATTTAAACCATTCGAACCTATCTTAGTCTAGTCTCAAAACTAAATGAACTAACTGCGCGACATACCGACGCCAATTTAGAAAGTCCTAGTCTTCTAACACTCCACATCTAAATCTAGTCCTCAAAAAACCGCTCCGAACTGGTCCGTAACAGATGTCGCCAGTGTTTTATCATGGCAACAATCAAAACCCTCCAACCGCAAGTTTAATTATGCAAACATCAAGCCGTTTCCAGATTTCTCATTAGAGCGAAGATAATGACGGCGTACACTGTCGCAAAATTAGATAGCACGCACCCAAAACAGATATACGACATTAACATAAACCGAATTTGCATGTAAATTACATTTTACAGCGTCTTAATTAAAACATTTTGGCATTATAAACGGGGGAGGGCGACCTTAGCCGCCCGATAGTTGGCAATTTTAATTACTTTATTGATCACGTTTGATTGCGTCATCGCGATTGTGTCTGGGTGAGATTTTTTAGATTTGCGAGTTGTGGCGCTTTTGTAGGACCGCGGTCCGCTTCGTTTTGGGATTTAATTTCGAAACCAAAAGGCATGTGGTATGAAAGATATTAGGGTAAATAATAATAAATAACGTAACGCTTTACCGTGCTTACGTCGCTTAAGTCTTTCACTGTATACAATCTATTTTTACGTAAATTAAAATATTAGTCACGTCCTAGTTTTAAGTTGCTCATGTTCCATTGCATTTTTATGAGATGGGAGGCAAACGAGCAGATGATTAGTGACCTCCGCAGTCCACACAGATTATATTTAAAAATGTGTGATCATCTCCTGGACCTCTTATTTAATCATTCACATTAAAATATACACGTATAATCTAGCAGTATTAGAACTGATCCCAAGACTAAGGTCGTAGGGCTAGGGTATCGCAATATACAATATAATACGTATATATATATTAACACACTCACGCACAGACACACACACACACACACACACACACACACACACATGCACATACTCATTAGTAGTAAGTAATTCTAAATTGTTATTTAAAGCCTTAGCCTTAGTTTTATTAGGTTAGGAAGATCGGTGTCTCCTGGCACAGGCATATTTTGCCTAAAAGGTGACACCGACATTTAGATATAAGAAAGTTTTTGTAATGCAATAATTTTTTGTAAAATAAGAACTTGGAAGTTATATTATACTTATACATAACTTTGTAGGTAAGCAGACCGTAACGAAACTTGGCAAGGAGATGATTGTGTCCTGTAGTTTTGCCGCCAAATGCGATCTTGTAGTGCCTGGGTCAATGTGAACTCGAATTAAAATATACACATTTTCACGCATTTTAACCACAGTATAATTTATTAATTTAAAGATATTTATTTTTATTATTATATTTATTATATAAAATAGAATATTGGCAAAATAATGTTATCACTTGCTTGTAGACTGTTCAGATTGATTTTATCTTGCAATCTATGATTATTGAATAACGATATAATTTATGAAAAATAATGACAGTAACTATCACCGGTGGAAGTACCTATTACGAGAAATATTTTATATAAAACTATTTTAGAAGCAAGAGAGAAATAAGTGAGATACAATAGTAGGTACCATACTGAAAAGGCAGCAAATGTAGAAAATATAAAGAAAAGTGGGACAGCAATTTTACAACATCCTATATAACCTTCAATATTATAATGTAAGAAATAGTGCTAACTTATAAGGCAGTATAATTGGGCCAGCAGGACTTGAGTAGTGACTGTAATGCTGTCCCATTTCGTGTGGCCAGCAGAAACTCGCACGAGTTTCCGGTGGCCTAGTAGAGATAACATTGACAGGTAACACGTTTACTACAATTAAGCGAATATCTATGGGCTTCGGTAGTCGAGTAAAGACTTTCACTGCTCGTTTGCATCCTATGAGAAACTGTTCGACACTATTTTACTCAGCTCTTTTTTTTATTCGCAATCGTTGCCTCTTTTCATAAGTAACTCTTTAATAATCCGATAACATCCTTACAATCCCATAATTGAGACAACTATATCGGACTTCTCGCTCTAAATGTAAAACAGAAATTTTGATTGCGTTTCCATGATTCTTTCCATTAGCAACCCCATCGATGGATCTCCGCAATAACATTTACATGTAATTTTGAGAAAAGGAAATCTTTGGGGGTGGGACGAGGGGGTAGAAACCTCTTTAAATAATTTGGCAATTAGGGGTAACATAAAATTTGCATAATTGTGTAAGTTGTGTACTGTTTGTGCTCGCACAATAGAATTTAACTTAACGTTAAATATGTCGAATTTTGGCGGAGATTTTTTATATGTAATTAGGAGGTTTATGAGCGTTATGGAAGCCTGTTATCGTTATGTCTATTTAGAGGGAGTGCCACATTGCAGTGGAGTTGGACACGACCTGGTCTCTCCCGCATAAGTCCGCCGATACAGTTGTATACCAATCATGATCACCTGGTACAACTATACTGTCGCGTTTCGTGCGGCTTGTGAGTTTCAGGTGGCCCAGGGTAAGGCAACTACGCAACAGTTGTGGCGAGTTTAATACACGTGGGGATTTATCAAAAGTCTCCGAGTGCTCAAAATCATTATTTATCCGTCCTATCTTCAGTATGGAACTTTTTTCTAGTTATTAAAACATCGAATTCCCGACTTATCCCCACTACTAGTCGTAGGTGACAGGTGACAATCATGTAATAATAATAAATATGTTTCCCATATTTCTTTCTACTTAACTATCATATCATCCATTCCAGAACTGTCATTGACGACCAGGCTAGCACAGTGGTACTGGGCTCGGGTAAGCGATGCATGTTGCGCCGGGGGTCGCGAGTTTGAATTCCGCCTAGGTCATGGATGTTTATGTGTATTTATATGTATTTACATAATAAAAATCTTACATTTATAAAACATATTAAATACATAATTATATTTGCGTTGTCTAGTACCCATAACACAAGTCCTTACGGTACTTAGCACTGGGCAAGTCACCGCCAACATAGTGTAATAATATCCATTTATATTTATTATTTATTTTTAATATTATTATAGATTTTAAGTCCAATCTCAGCTTTAACTTTGCTTCTATTAATATTCGGTAGCATACTGTACCTTCAAATGATGTTCGTCTCCTCTAGTGTTTACAGTACGAAGGCACGAACTGCTAAAACATCTCGAATATAACACAAAACTGTGTCCTTCGAACCCTAAAAATAAATTGTACAAAAAGCTCGCAGCAAATTGTCCCAACAGCTTGTATACAAAAACGTTTGCACATTTCTATATTTGGGCAAACGAGCAACGCGTTATCGGATGTGATCGCTATCGGCATGGTTTAGCACGCCATACAATTGCCATGCTTCGATGGCGAAATTCAAAATCGGACTTTTTGATAACAGGTGTTAGGACTTGGTATGATCATCAAAGTATGTTTAATGACGGTATTTGGTTTTAAATATTTATAATTACCTATATTATATTATTGCACATTTGACCTGACAAATATGATTGTCAGTTTTTAATAAACCTACATAGAAAATAAAAAATAAATATTAATTTTTCATAATATTATAAATGATATAATTTATAAAAACCACAGTGCTCGTATTGTGATGATGTCAAAATCATAATTATTATTATTTTTAAATATAAGTAGGTATTGTGAAAAGATTTGGGGATTTAATTATCTTCTCCCTTTCGAATTTTAAAAAATCACTTAATGTAAGACCAGTAGCAAAGTGAATATCATAAAAAAATTTAAATATACTGACAATTCAGATTTCGAACACATTTAATATCAATATAGATTATAGACTAACCATAGAGTTCTAGGTGGACTTAATTGTACACCAAAAGTGACCATATTAGAAATTAAATTTAGCAGAAATGAGCCTGAAATCCTCAATATCTTTTGTAATTTATATTTGGAGATGAAAAAAAAAAAGAGTCCAGCAGTGTTCACATGCAAAGAGTATTATGTCATATTTATTACACGTGAAATAAATGTGAAGGGCCGCATGAAAAATTAAAACATATCTTGACACAATTTGACTCGTAAGCGAGTATTGTGTCGGACAGAGCTGCCGGAATTATTTATGAAGAACTAAAGACAGTCGTCTTTGTGTGCCGATCCGCCGCAGGCCATGCATAGTCTAAGTAATCTCACATTGTTACAGCACGGCGACACTTGACAAATAATGAACGTGTTTTTCTGGGAATAATTCAAAATTACCATCAAACAATACGGCCACTCCAGCCGAGGATCTCAAAAATAATGACACAAAGCTCTTTATTTCGCACAATTACATGCGAGCGAAAACGTGACGTGTACGTGCAGATTTATAAAAACGCAGCGCAACACGCCACAGAGTAAAAAATCTTCAATCCCAAAGTTTTTTGTACTGGTAATATTTTTCATCTACGTACGAGGACGTTGCTAGTATGTGCCGTATTATGGAGCGGGGACGCGACGTGTAAACTGGGTTCTAACGGAGTTGCGCCCTAGGAAAGTAGTGGAAAACAGGCGCCTAGTGTCAAGTGTAAATCGCCTTGTTAATTTCACTGGCCCTGCGGCGAATTTCGCCGAGGATGCATTGTGTACGCCGGCTTTATGTCGCGTCTTCCCGTTGTCTGTACACGGCTTTAATTGCGCGCGTCATTGGCGCGCTTTTTAAAAAAAGAATGACGTGTAATTAACGCGGGAATATGGAACGTGACAACGCGCTTTCTGAGGGAGCGATTTTTTAATTTTTTTTAATTAGGCAAGGGAAGGGTTTTATTGACGGAGTGCGTTTTGTTTTTTAATTCTAAATTTACAAAATCAATATTGTTCTCCCGTTAATTTCATGAACCGCGGGGGAAGTCAGTCAGTTCGCAGGCTGATCATACATCAGTGTAGTCTGTGTCATAAATATTTTGTTAGATACCTCGAGTTAAAAAAGGTATGACAGTGATGAAATATAAAAACTTGTTGTTGTTATTGGGTATTGTTGTTGAAACGAGCAGCAGTAGAAGTAGAATAACATTAAGGGTTAATAATTAATTATAGTATAAATGACGTTGTATTTAAGTGATTTTAATTGACCTATTTATTTATTATTGAATGATATTCTTATTTTTTTCTAGCAGCGCCATGTGGTTTAGTTCGCCAACTCGTCATTCGATATTTAGTGACCATATAGACATATCAACCCAACCATTCCATATTTTACGTCGCACAAACTGAATGGAAGACACACTGACAGGAATTTATTATTATAATATATATTTGCTTGAAAAAGCCTACCTTGGTATTTTGAAATCTTAGACAAGGAATATTATTTTATTTATAATATGCACTTGTCTGTACTCTGTACATATACAAAAATCCCGTGTTTTTGCATTTGGGTTTATAATCCTCCGAAACAGTTATAACCAATATCATGAAATTTTCTGTAGATATGGGAATAAGTCTTAAAGTATATTTTAGGTTTTTATTTGATGATAATGATTTTTGAATGAAAAAAAAAAACAATTGGACTTCTAAAGCAGTCCATTCCACTATTCACTAGCATTGAATCTGCCACTCTGTCGTTCATTGAACAACTATGTGTTCAGAGCCCAGGATATCAGATAATAATAATGTCAGTGGACTTTTACACACCACATTTGCTTGTCCCGTACTAAGTACCGTAAGGACTTGTGTTACCTAAAACTTACCGTAAAGTGCTTAGCACGTGTACTAGACAATGGAAACATATTAAATTTTTTTATATCTATATCTATACATAGGTATAATAAAACTGTAGATGGCGTCATTACGTCAGTGTCTTGTTCGGCTGTCATAAGTTCTGTTACAAAGAAAAAAAATATTTTTTAAATTGTAAATAACATTTATTACTTTTACAATGTGTTAGTTTAATACACAAATATAACACAATTAAAAATATAAAAAGTTTCTTCGAAGTGCTCTTCATTGGCTGCAATACAGTCTTTTAAATGCTGAGGCCAGTTATCAATGGAAGCATGCACTCTGTCCGTGGGGAAATTCTTCACTGCCGATCGTATGGATTGTTTTAGGGACTCCAAATTATCATAGTATTTAGAGCAAACTGTACTCTCTAAAACTGTACTATAAATAAAATCGGGACTAGACGACGGTCAATCTTCAGCTCTGATGAAGTCCGAGACGTTCGCTCCAGGCCAACTTCATGGCCCATGTTGGCAGGAGGGTAAAGGAGGACAGTGCATCTATATAGCATCTATGCGGATGTCTATGAACGTCGGTAGACACGAAAATGGCTCAGACCTCGTTTGCCCCCCCCCTGCCTCTTATACCATAAAAAAAGGTAAACATCCATGATCTGAACGGGATTCGTGCCCGCAACCCCTGGCGCAACATGCTCCCGTTACATAGCTATGTTGCCACTGCGCTGCCGGTCGTATGATAATGATGAAACGACAATCTGCGACCCCAGGCGCGCCCAGGGGACACAGCTAGTATGTGCAGCTAATAAACAGTATTTGATGTATTGATATATGATATTGGTCGTGATATACGCTGGTGTAGCTCTACATCTCGCCTCACTTCGAGGATATGTCCGAACCTGATTTGAATATCGTAGATCGAGTAATTGTACTCTCTGCCCACCCCGTTAGGGAACTGGAAAATGTATGTGTGTGTGTGTGAGTGTGTAGATCAAGTTTATTATCACTTCCCAGCTTTGATGGATTTTTGATTTTGTTACAATGTAGCTATATTCTAGATCTTCAGTTTGAAAGTGAAGAATTTATTTTTATTTTTCTTTTGAATTATGGCAATAACATGTCTTATATTTTTCCGTATGGATAGACGTGCCGATGACACAGAAACTGAAATTGCGATATGGCGACATATTTTTGTAAGAGGTAGTGTCACGCTGTCGCGTTTCGTGCGGCGTGCAAGTATCCGGTGGCCCCCAACGAAGCTGTACAACATTATTTTTTTAAGACAATAGACTTCACTACCCGAATGAAAGGCGACAACAAACCTGTCACTTCACGACGTGACGGCCCAATTCTTCTGCAAAGGCTCTTTATAGCGTAAGAAGGCAAACGATCAGTCGGAGCCATTTTCTTTACCGACCTCCATAGACATCCGCACAGAGACTGTACAGAAGCGTGACCTACCCTCATCCTTCCATGCGCTATATATAGCCATTTATTTCTGCACGTTTATACATCTCCCATATTAGATAAACAGAACCGTAATGGTGGCAAATTTATAAAATACGTGTTTACGGAAAGCGGGGCAAATAAAAAAACATCCGCGAGGGACAATGACTGTTCAAAATGGCGATGATACATGATCCGTTTTGGCGGCTCGTGTTATTTTTTTATTATTAAAAAATCACATTAACGGCCTTCATTGGGGCGGCGATAAATAATGCCCTCCTTATTCAAATTTTGGTGTTTTTTTTTTGTTTAGGCGGCGCGTTATTAATGAGCTTATTTGGTGTGGGGTGATAAAATCCCGTCGGCCATTGTATGGCCGTGTGTGTGGAATTCCGTATTTAAATGAATATAGTATGTATTTGCTACGTCCCTAAAATGTTTTCATATATGTATGTTATTTTCTCTGTGTACCCAATTATCATTATTTTCTGACATCTAACCATCTACAACACAAAAGCAAGTAGCTATCTAATCGCTTGTCCCAGTTGTCAACTTGGACATCAAACGGGTAAATGTGAGAGAGAATTGAGAACGATGATAAGTTGTAATAACGTTTGTGAAATATTTTTCACTAGAGCTAGTTAGTACGCCGAATGGAGCCGGCTCTGCCGGGTACCTACCCGGTAGGTAGGTAACTACCGCCGACAAATTGACGGTAGCCAGTAGCATATCAGGATTGGGTGAAGTATGGCGAAGCGAAAAAAAAGGCGGCGTAAGTAAAGTGAAATTACGCTGCCACTTTTATTGCGTCATGTCGGGGATGGTATTAAGAAGGTTAAAGGAGATTTAGGTCATCTTGAAATTAGGATATCTGGCCGCCTCCTTAAACTGAGTGTGAGAGCTCCGGATATGAGACTGAAGTTTCTTATTACGGGCGTCGACAGTTATCAACAGATTTCCGATTGCTGGCTTGTCCACTTATCGTTGTCCTCTTTTCTTCCCCCCCCTTCAACCGACCATCGGAACATAGGACACGTTAAGCGGACGACTCACAAGGGCAAGCCTGCTTTGAGGCGGTATATGTAGGCGAAAGGTCCAACCAAATGAAATAGCACTACCTCTACAAAGTTATAATAGTAGACGACGACGTGTACTGAGGATCCGAGTTTCCTCTCCGTCTCCAAGGAGCGGATCAGCAAATTGTTGGAAGGACCAGTTTATCACAATCAGACGTGACGCGCAAAGGTCGACCATTTCTAGAGCGAGATGCACACATATCTCCGTCACCCTCGCTCATATGCCTGCATACATTTCGTGATTTGTTATGCGTTTGTGTTATACATGTAGTTATATCACATGTAGTGAAAACAATTCTAAATCTATGGTTATATCTGACTACAAAAAGCGATGACAATAGGAACACTGGATGTAATAACCTGGCAGGACTTTACCCTAATGTAATGTTTTACAATTAAAGAATGACGCAGATAGAAAATGACGTGCTTTTCTTGCAAGGTTATATATTATAGGTCTATATTTATAGTCACTATATCTATTTCTCCTACTCCTCCTATTTTCTTCTGATTAAATACGTTGCGGATCCCAAGATAGCAGTTAGCTTTTCCCTCGGGTTACCTGAGATCATATTAAAGGGTCGTTGTGGTTGCCGCTGTTGATGCTGGCGACACAGGAGTAGGAACGGTGGAAGAGAGCACTGGGTCAAGCCCATGTATATATATTATGTGTCAGTGTCTTGTAAGCGAGAGGTACCTCCCCGGTCCTGCCGGCCTAATTCTGCTGCATGTGCCACTACCTCTAACAGTGACTTCTCTGTCCGGTGCCTCCCTTTGACCGGAGGAATTTTCCTCCTTTCCACCTTAAAACTGTTGTACTGCCAGTAAATATTGAGTTCAGAACTTAAATTACAAGCTAAACGGTATGAAAGATTTTAAATGGGACTTTTTCTTTATGATCAACAAATATAGCTTTATTTTTATTTTGCAATTATTGATTTACCGAAATATTTTTATGCAATAGTGCATTTACGAATCAGATATTATTTACTTAAAATTCTGTTTGTGCACACAACATTTTTGCTTCATGCAAAATGTATGTACTTACTCATAAAAAATTTTCATCAGTAGTTTCCCGAATTGTATAGCTGGAGCAAATAATGTTTCCAATAAATTGATAAAATAAAAATTGCCTGTTTCTGCCCTGTGAAAAGTCGAAACTACCTTAAAATGCAGATGTAAGGGAAGAGGAACTACGCCAACTCGTGGCCTTGTAACACTTTTTTGTGCTACGTAGAGCATGTTTACTGACGTGTATTCCTAAGATACTTCCCTGCCTAACGCTATTATACATAAATTTTCGTCTTAACATATCATTATTTAATCTCAATATATATCTCTATATTATTATTTTTATTACAATTTTGTTGTATGAAATGGTTAAATGTTTGAAACTTGTAAATTCTTATATGTTTTTTTGGGTTTATTATGTTGGTACGACCGTGTAGTCATCAGACGGCTCAAGCAGAAGACCGGCGCTGACAGTTATGACAGCAAATGCCGAGCTTGAGACCGATTTGCAACCATTTAAAATATTATTTAAATTGTTAAGTGTGATTGTGCAAATAAATACATTCTTTCTTTCTTTCTTACATTGAGATTGTGCTCGATTATATTTATCTTTGCCCAGTTCCTTGTTCCTATCTGGTTAAATACACCTTGTTTACATTTGTTTATATTTAGTTTGTAAGTCAGTGTTTATTTTATTTAATTATTTTAATGTGTTTAATGTGTAATTTTAAACCTATAAAACCAAACTCCAATACCCCCCGAGTACAACGTCTCCAACAAACTATCTAAATATCTAGATCTAACAATTCAAAAGCGAAATAGGACAGGATAAAACGCAGAACCGGCCAACCGCTCCCCATACATAATGTATGAAAATTAAAGAAATGCAATGAAATGATAAAATGATCGGCCATTGTAGATAAACGCACGGCTTCCACCGACAATTGGATGATGAGGAGCCATTGTGGCTATGTTTAGAGTTCCTGCTAGACTCCACGCTAGAGGATAGGTGCTGTTCTACATAATACCACTTATACATTATTGCGGCTTAGTAGGCCACTGTGCAAATGTGCCATTTGTCGTTTGAGAATGGAGAAGTATTCGTTGTGTATGGAGCGATATCGCTAAAATGCAATGACAATGTTTTATATAGGATTTTTATGGGGGCGAACGATCAGGTTGTAGGCGACTGCAATTGTCAGTTCACAAACCCAAAGGCAGGCGCGTCTTTGAGGTAGGAGAACAGTATTTTCTCGAAAAAACCGAGGTCGTATCGGTTTGGAATACCGAGGGCGGCTGGCAGCGGGTTCTACAGTGATGTGCGCGGTAAGAAAACAATACCTTACCATACGCTTTGATGTGGACTTTGTTACTTCGATGTGACGGTGGACATTAGAGTTCCGCCGCGACGCGACGTCCGAAAGTGAAATTCCCCTGGTAAGGAGTCGAAGAACTCCTTGAAGCACTCTATAGTGCATTTGGCAGAAGATGCAGAGCGAGACTACATCTCTCCATCTTCCAAAAAATCAAACTCTTGGGAACCTAATCATCAATCATTGGAGTCGCTTTACGCGGAATCCATTCAAATGGACTTGACGATGCCGTTGGTATTCAACACGTATTCTCTCTTGTGCCGTGTGCGTGACATTACTCCAGTGAAGGGATGGCAATTACCACTAAATAAACTTCCCTAGGACAGCATGCGGGAATAGAAAGCACGCGTTCATAAAGGACTTACACGAGACCGGCGTGAAGTGACAGCTGAGCTGACAGGTAGGCGGAGAAAGGAGGGCATCTGTATAACCTCTATGCAGATGTCTATGGGCGTTGGTAGTTATGAATGCCCCCGTTCGTTTGCCCCCTAATACCATTAAAAAAAACCTAATCTATCGCCAATTCTGTCAATGTAATTTTGATTTTGTCCCAGCAATAATTTTTTGAAGGATTTGGAAGCGTGATTTTACTCCTTTTTCAATTGCGCTGGTTTCTATATACACGGTCGCTGCCGCGGTAGTCCCAGTAGGTAGCGTTTCCGTACATTATGTAAATCTGATGATGCGACTAATCTCAGGCTCACGATAACCCACTAATGGACACAAATGAGTGCGAAATGAAGAGTTCCCTTTCCTGTTTCTGCATTGGAATCATCTGACGAGAAGCAAATCTACTTCTACGACCGTAAGACAATCGAAATGAAGATAGTAAGAGGCAGTATCACGCTGAATTCGCACCTGAATACGGCCAGCACGACGGGGTAAACAGCTTTCGCTCGTATAATACCGACATGAAGAGATAATGCTGTCGAGATGTACGAGCGACCTTGCCGGTTGTGCCTTCTCAATTCAGCAGCACTACCTCTAGTTACTAGCACAGAAAGAGGTAGTGCCACATTGCATGCTTGCATGCAGCCAAATTGGGTCGACACGACCGGGGAAGTACCGCTCCCTTACACGAGACCGGCATAAAGTGACAGCTGTGCTGTCGCGTTTCGTGCGTTGTGCAAGTAGAGTGGCCCATGGAGGTGGGAGAAGAAAGGAGGGCAGCGCATCTGTACAGCTTCTATGCGGATGTGGGGGTCTATGCGCGTCGGTAGTCATGAAAATGAAAAATAAAAAAAACATTAACGAAGCTTCCGAGGGTCCAGCTCAGTGCGACTTATAAGCGGACTCGTGTAGCGGGAATTCGATTAGGCGCGCCGAGGTAACTTCGTTTGGATGTTTAGCGTGCTGAAAGACCGCCTGGCCGCTGTAATGTACATGGGTAATGTTATAATCGGCCAAGTAGGGCCAGGACCCCGCAGTCCTAAGCTAAGACAGTCAGAGCTAAGCGATTTTTAAAGCGTGATTTTCTTTAGCGGCTCTAGGTAAAAATACTGAATGGGCGTGAGCAAACAAGCTATGCTTCGGACAAGTAAGTCAGAGCTACCTTTTAAAGTGTAAACTTCAGCGGTGTGAACCAGGGTACAATATAATGAGTACGCGTCACCAAATGCTTTACGCATGCTGTCCGTAGCACAGCTACGGGTTAAACTCTCCGAAAGTGCTACGAGTAGTGTCGGCTACACTACCCGTAGCAATTTCCGTAGAGTTTAATTATTGAACAAGGTCTGTCCTCGCATGGGGCTAGGCGATATATTTTTATTACCACTGAGCAGTTGCACTGTGATTTTTTTGAGTTTTACCAGTTATTACGGCGCGTGGTATGAAAAAATTAGAAAAGCAAAATTGTGACAAATAGTAATCTGTCAAGCGTAACACCAGCGTAATGCTTTACGATTATTGATATCAGTTTCTTTGATTCAAGAATACTGTTCAACCTATAGGACTAAACCTCAGTCGCGTTTCGTATCTGACAGTTTAAATTGGTCAACATTGAGAACCTAGAGGCTATGAGCATCGAATTTCTGTGGATGAACGTTCACGCTCTGAGATAAGTGTGATTTGCGAATCAGTATGTGATAAAAAAGACTACCATATACATCTAGATGAACAGAAGACAGAAGAAGAGCGGCTTAAATAATAATAATTGATCTGTGGACTTAAGACACCACGTAATTTTGTGCTAAGGACCGTAAGGACTTGTTACTACATAATATGCTAGGCATTATATTTTATTACTTTTTATAGTACATTAAATACTAGCAGTGCTCCCCGATTTTTACTATGTCACATGATAAATACTCTTAATTCCCCTATTTTACTCAGGGGTTGAAAAAAAAACTCCTAAAGTATCATGGGCTCATGCACAACAACTAAAAATATGCTAAAGATCATCACATGATCAAATAACTAATAGTTTACGGGTCTATAAAGGACATAGGCACAGACAGAACATCATTTTTATTTATACCTTATAGGTTTTTACAAAATTTAAAGAGATTAACGTCCATGATGATCGAGATTCAAATCGCGACCTTTTGAATTATCCGGGAAAATCTGAAATATCACTGTCTCAATCTACACCTATGGAAATTGTAAGATACTACTATTGCAGTTTCGCTGCCGTACCATATTCTAAAATTTCTCTAAAATTAACCGTAACAATAAGGGAAGTGGTAGTCAGAATCTTATATCATTCTAATTTTACACTCGACCTCTTTTTTGGGTGTCAAAAATAAAAAATGTTCATCCTACTAATATTATAAATGTGAAAGTTTGTATGTTTGTTTGTTTATTTGTTTGTTACTCCTTCACGCAAAAACTGCTGAACCGATTTTCATGAAATTTGGCA
>LUGF01003809.1:326316-338009 GCA_001625245.1 Calycopis cecrops | reverse complement strand
TATGGAAATTGTAAGATACTACTATTGCAGTTTCGCTGCCGTACCATATTCTAAAATTTCTCTAAAATTAACCGTAACAATAAGGGAAGTGGTAGTCAGAATCTTATATCATTCTATTTTTACACTCGACCTCTTTTTTGGGTGTCAAAAATAAAAAAATGTTCATCCTACTAATATTATAAATGTGAAAGTTTGTATGTTTGTTTGTTTATTTGTTTGTTACTCCTTCATGCAAAAACTGCTGAACCGATTTTCATGAAATTTGGCACACACATAGACAGTAACTTGGGTTAACACATAGGATAGCTTTTATCCCGAAAAAATGTTCCATTGGGATGCCATGAGATGATTTTCTATTTTCCAAGGGATAGAAATTTACGCGGGTGAATCCGCTAGGGCGTAGCTAGTTCGTTCTAAAATATAGCCTGTTAGTTAAAGAGTGGTTAAAATCGGTCCGGAAGTTTTGGAGGCTATTCACACAAAGAAACAAAACACAATCCTCTATATATATTTATTTATGTTTATTATTTATATCATTAGTATCTATAGATAGTACAAACGAGTAAATGAGCAGTCGGTGCGGCTGACTACCGACGCCCATAGACATTCGCATAGAAGTTTTGTAGAAAGTTTGTCCTTATGTCTCCTTACAATGGGCCACCGCAAGCACATCGCACGAGTACGTGTCACTCTACGGCGATTTCTTGTGCGCGAGAGGTACCAATCATTCTTCTCCTCCTACTATATTTATTTGTGAAAATGAATATCTGTATATCATTATACTGTGTTAAAAGGCAGTTGGACCCTTATACTATTAAAACCAGGTTTCATTTATCACAAAGAGGAACGCATCAAATTCTCCGCTGAAAGTGCAGACTTTTTTTGCTATTCGATATGTACATTTTTAGTTCGCGCTTTTAATAAAGGTTTATTGAATATTTACGAATATATCGATGTTCGTATTAACAATGTCGGCTGCAAAACGACATATTTCAGTAGAGTAGATCAAAATGAAAAGCCTGCGGATATGCGAAATTTGGAATTAACGGAAAATCTTATTAAATCAGGACCCTTTCTGAAAGAGTTCTAGTAGCACATTTCTAGATGTTTGTAGAAGGTTCCAGCAGGAAAGGAACGTCAAGTAGAGCAGACAATTTCGATGTCATATCATTTAACAATCATATGTTTCTAAGTACTTTTATTACATCGTCCTATAGAATTTTTATTTCTTAACGCTTATGGAAAAAGTGTTAGTAGCATATTGTTCTTTCTAGATGCTCGTGGAAGTTTCCAGAAGGAAAGAGACGTCATGTAAAGCAGACTATATGGAGGGTACTAACTTGACTTCACAAATTTTTAGGTCTTTTCATTACTTCATATCATTAATATCACTATCGTGTATTTATTTCTACACGCATATAGAAACGTTATTACAATAGATAGTATGTTTATTTTAAGAATGCTTATGGCAGGTTCCAGGAGGAAAGATACGTCACGTAGAGTAGACAGTATGGAGGCCACCGAATGTTTATTTCTAGACGCATATAGAAATAATACACATACACATACAATAGTATAGTATATTAATTCTAGAAGCTCGTGGAAGATCCGGGAAGGAAAGAGACGTCGCGTAGAGCAGATAGAGCAGACAGCAGACCGTATGGAAGCCATCGAATGTTTATTTCTAGACGCATATAGAAACGTTATCACAATAGATAGTATGTTTATTTCAAGAATTCTTTTGACAGGTTCCAAGAGGTTCCAAGAGAGACAGTATGGAGGCCATCGAATGTTTATTTCTAGACGCATATAGAAATAATACACATACACTCACAATAGTATAGTATATTAATTCTAGAAGCTCATGGAAGATCCGGGAAGGAAAGAGACGTCGAGTAGAGCAGATAGAGCAGACAGCAGACAGTATGGAGGTCATCTCACGTAACAATCAGGCGGAATCATTTTAGCGCTCTGTCCTGCGCGAGTAGTGCACGGCTACGTGCACTGTAAATTATGTTGTGCCCCCGCAGGGCTGCGCCACCTTTTATAGGAAGATCATTGTTCAAGTACTATTTGTTCATGGGATGACAGACGAGTTAGTGATGGTAAGTCAAAGATAGCAAGTTATAATATGAGTACTGCTGTTACAGGATCGGTAGGTATTGGATATATTTTATTGCATATTTAATCTAAAAATTCCGAATATAATAATTTAAATGCTTGGGCTAGCGGTTTCACTACAAAAAAGTTAAAATAATAATTATTTCTAATTTCGTATTCAGTTGCAACTTTAAAAAGTTGATATCTATAATATTGAAAGTAGTTATAGAACTATACTTTAATTCTCTTAATAATAGTAAACATAGTTTTATATAGATAAAATAAAGTAAATGTAATTTAGATACAGTAATAGAACCAATTCGTTGAACACCGAACATTAATTCGTCTGTCCGTACGTCGCAATTCACTAACGAGTGGCAACACACGCACAATCCTCATTACACATAATTATTGCTATAAAGGTACATAAACAAAGAGTTACATTTGGAACATTCTTGATATTTTTTATTAATCTCTTTCCAAATTAATGTAATGATGTCATTTTTTAATAAAGAAACTTTTACATAATCTCTATTATTTATTGATTTAATTCTATTTTTACATTCTTAGGTTCCAATATCCCGTCATCGGAGTATAATTGACGTCATGTCATCACCTCCTAAGGTACATGACGTGAACTTTGCTCTGTACCCACTGGATTCAAACCCGCGACTACTGACAGCGCTTACACCACCGGTGCCACCCGATGATTTGACAAAATCACAAAACACATCCGCGCCGCCGGTTGCGCACAACTGGTTCGACATTTAAATTACGGGCGGGACCCATTTTTATTTGTTTTTTTTTCCCGTCGAGCCTAGGGGTGGCGCGTACTTTTTTTGCCCCTATTTTTTTATCGAACGCCCCGCGCGGACCACACTTCAGTGTTCGGTATAGGCCTACTTGTTCGGGTCATTGACTTTACTTTAATTAAATTAACTTTCGGCGTATCAAGGTACTTTGATTAGTGATTGATTGATTCATCATCATCAGTCTAACGACGTTCACTGCTGGACATGGGCCTTCTCCCAAAACGGGAAGGTCACGGTCGCGGTCACTTGCATCCAACGGCTTCCCGCGTTGGTGCACTTGATTATTAATTAATTAATTAATGATTAATTAATACATTGATTGAAGTAACATAATTGTCTCTGAATCTCAATTGCATATTATGTAGTTATGGCTCGCGAGCGTATTGTCGTTCTTGGCTTTCCATAATCCGTAATCCGTCAGCGCTAAACCTCTTACCACTTCTAGTGGACGGATGAGGTTTGATGATGTTGGGTTTTTATTAGTCAATAATAGAAGCTAATGTCCATTGGTACGTCCCCAGAGGCTGTAACTCCTGCGTGGGACGTTGGAGATGATAGGTTCACTTGTGTAACCTAGTGATAGGCACATGTTTAGCTTAATCTATCTACATAACAACTAACATTTTAAAAGGAAAGCCCATTCATTGTTTCACACAGTAAGAGGTAGTAGAGAAGTGCAACGCTGCATTACAACCGAAACGGGCCGTCACGACCGGGCAGGTACCTCTCCCCCGCTAATGTGATGGCTGCTGTCATTTGTGGTGCTGTTGAGTTACCTGTGGTCCATTGAGGGATGGGGGGAGAGAAAACGCATCAGCATATTTTCATTCCTAAGAAAGTGAAAGTTTCTTCTAAAAAAATAACGTGAAAAACGCGACGCAAAGCTAGTATTATAAATACGAATGTTTGTATGTGTTATTCGCTCAAAAACTGACAACTATCTTGAATAACAAACAAAAAAGCTCCTGAAAGAGGAATAACTTCCTGCGCAATATATTTTAACACAGCCGAACCTGCGCTGCACAGCTAGTGCATGAAATAATTAGTCAGCTACCACACTACTAGCGAGAGCAGGCAATATTTCAAAGGATTAAACTTGCAAGAATAATGCGAAAAATTAACATATTAAATGGAAAATTGATCAATACAGTAATTCCAAGGAGTGGTGTACTAGTCTAGTTGCGGGCTGACTTCCGTGTAGCTCGCAGACGTGTACCAACCCTCTTTCCGGGAAATTAAAAAAACAATAGTTTTAAACAATTGTTATCTAAATTGGAATTACTTTCTACTTCTATTTTCTTCTTATTAAGTTCGTTGTGGGCCCTAAGGCTTTCAAAATAGTTTTAGCATTTCGCTCGGGCTCCCAGAGATCATCCATTCCATTCCATTTATGGTGGCCGCTGTCGATTCTGCCGACAGAAGAGCAGCGGTGGGAAGATGTGATGGGCCAAGGCCGTCACGCTGTAACGCAGCAAAATTGGACCGGCTCAACCAGAGAGGTAAAATTCGCTACCAGCGTAAAGTGACAGATGTGCTAACGCCCACGTGCGGTGTGTAAATTTCCGGTGGCCGATGAAAGGGGGAGGAATAAAGAGGGAAAGGTATCTGTAGGTATTGCCTTATGCGGATGTCTATGGGTATCGGTAGTCATAGAAATGGCTTTTTAGCTCCCTATACTATAAAGAAACTAATGGATGGTTTTACAGGTTTCTACGTGTTTTAAATACCAAGAGTTTTACACGTTTCTTTTAAGGTTCCGGTTGGCATCAAAGAAACTATAGTGGCAAATAAATTACTAAATTCTATTTTACATGTTAGGTACAATTCGTATGAATTTGTATAATACGTGTAGGGAAGTGGTAGTTAAGAATTCTTAGGTATCGAATAGCTAAAATTAACACGTAACGCACTTTATGTCTCAACTGTTATTAACTGTTATATATTAATCATAAAAATTTCGAGAACATTTTTATGAAAATTGCGCGGCCGGATAAGTATGAAACTGTGCACACTTATAGTTAACGTGTAAGGGAAGTGCAGAACGCTAATATTTCTAAATATTAATGTTTATAAAGTTCTTTAATTTAATAAATAAAACTTTACACACACTACCATTCATTTGACACATTGATATAATATAAGACACACGTAATTAGGTTTCTGTGTCTTTTGCAAGTATTTAAAACTCTACATAAGTTGTTTACCTTAGTTACGATGACATAACATGTCATATGATATTTAGTTTTTAATAACAAAAAAGTTTCACTTAGATCGAATTTCGATCTTCGCGGGATTACTAGCATATATCAAATATGTATACTCCTAAAAATAAAAAAAATCAAGTATAATATTTGTTTTGGAATCTTTTACGTTATTCTTTAATTTCTTACATTTTTTCTTAAAAAATTGTATTATAATACATCGTCCGATGTCAGGGAGAGGGATTGTTACACCCCCGTACCTTCGAGTAGTGCGCCAGACCTCCCTCCGGTGTTGTCAGATGGCCATCGGATCGGTACAGGATAATGAGGATATAGAGTGCATTTTCAGCGCAAACATTCCTGACTTACACTGTGTGAGTACTGTGATTGTCTCTATAGATATGGTCGCCGGAGCCTAAACTCGGCAAGAATAATATCCATCATTTACGCCCAATTTCGCTTTTAAATTCTAGAAAAACTTTATGCAACTGTAAAAATATCTGTATCGAAAGTTTTCGCAATTCCCGTATGACATTCCGTTTTGTGCTTTTGACGTCTTGAAAAAGCTCAAAGCTCCGGTTGAAAGTTCGTTTCGTTTGTTGGTGTCCGGCCGCAGCTGAGTGATTGCAATACGCGACGTGGGCACATTTTATTAGAGAACAGAACGCGCAATCTACGGGGTCCGCTTTGTGCCTTCATATTCGCATTGACAGCTAAAGGGCTCGCCAGGGCTGGCGCCGCTCACTAATTCTATTACAATTTTCAACTTACTTTGCCAGTGAATTGATTCGTGGAATTTGTAAAGGTGATTGACAAGTTTTTGGAACGTAACATTATCGATATCCATAACACTTGTATTATTTTGTCTGCTATTATTTCAATTCGGTTGATCGGTACAGAACGTTTCGAATCTTTGAAACGTATACTAAACTGACATGTCGTGAAACATCAATTTACCTAGTTCAAAATCTCTCCAGATCTTAGATAACTCGCATTTACAAGGAGAAATAAAAAAATCTTTATTAGAGTAACAATAAATCTTCCAAGTCTAAATGTCGGTGACTCCTTTTAGGTAATACATGTCCGTGCCTGGAGACACCGCTCTTCCTTTCCTACGAAGGGACAAAGTTACAACTAAGTGTACTTGTGTATATGTGCGCGTGTGTATCTGTGTGTGTGACATTCCAGAGCTATAAATACACAATGTCTCGAAAAAATGTCTCCTATTGCGAGGCTTAATTTTAATATAGCATCAAGTATCAGCCCTGGAACGCCATCACGCAGTAGCCGTACCGGGCCGGCTTATTAATAAACATGCGCTAACAATAAATAATTGTTTATAATGAAGTTTATAATATATTAGCGCGGCCACTTCATTATCTGCGCCGCTCCGACATGCACACATCTGACTTCCACGCAAGGATCGCCTAGTGCGGGGCTCGCTGTATCATCGATATCGATAATATTGAAGTTTCAGTTCACATGGCTGGCAGAATTGGTAAGATACAATCTATCGATTGCATCTAAAATATAGATAGAGCTGTAGTAATCGTAGTCACATTATTGAAAGACCACATTTAAGTTGTACTGAAACATCAACAACCCTACGTTTTTACTTTAAAAAGTTATTATTTTAAAACAATTGGATAGTACTTAGCTAAATTTTTGCGGATTTAATTCTGAACATTGTTAGGGCTTGTTAATTAGTAGATACTTTTGTAATTGTTAAAAGCATCATCAAATCACAAATGAATAGCCAAATTGTGAATTTCACATTTGGCTCAATATTCATTGTTGCCATTGCCAAATTTGCCTCTTGACATGTTTGTAAATCAAGTAGCGAGTTTTTCGGTGAATAGAATGACATAGCTAACCATTGTACGCGCATCACGCAAAATGCTCTGTTCTGCTCGATAATTAAAGGATTTCTTTTTTACAAGCTTTTATTTAGCTTCTTAGTTTGTAATTAAAACTATATATATCAAGATGTATATTATGTTAGTTAGTTGGTAAGTTAGATCAAAACATTTGCTGAATTTGATCCACATTTGATCCCAGTATCAGATTGATTAGAATTTACTTATGTTGCTTTTTAGTAACACATTACAGCTTATTCGGGTCTGCATGATCCAAGTAAATCCTAGAAAATCTAGAATACACAGATAAACAGAATCTCCCTTAAACCCAAACTTTTAAAGGATACATATGTATATTGCTGGATTGCAGCTGAATTCAGCCGGAACGAACTAGGAGCTAGCTTTCACCAACATAACACCGTCATAGAGTGATAGATATGCTGTCACTTTTCGTGCTGTGTGTAAGTTTCTAATGGTTCATAGAAGGGTAAGGCTGGAGCTACAATATATCCGCATTACCTCTATTCATATATTATGTCTATATATACGACCTCTATTCTTATACTATATATCACAAATACCAAATACCAAGGACGAATATAATTCTTTAATTGTTTGACATCCATATTGTTGTTAAATATAAGTTGTTTTGTGATAATCCTGCTGCTGGTTAGGGCATAAAACATCATATAAATGTATGATTGTGTATTCTGCTAGAATCGAGCTTACAACACAGATAAAAAATGTATGGACTGCGTTTGAATTTTAAAATTGTATTTTTTATTGATGCATTTGACGAGCTTAGGTGTAAACGGTGGGCGTGTTTTATCTCCCGTATTTAGTTGTTTATTCATCTGTGTTGCCGTCTATGGAGGTATTTTAGGAAATGAATAGTTTTTTCGGTTAAACATTAGTTTTGTTATTGCATAAATGTAATAAAACGGAATCTGTGGAAACGACTGATGCTCATGAACACCCACAAAACAAAAAGTTATGCAGATACTTCGCTTGCTACACCCAAAGATCCCAAATGAAGCAATCAGGGTTTGAAAATCCAAAAGTAGGTACGATAGCATATCTACAAACCACGTAGTTTAATGTGAGGATAGCTTCTTCACTTTTAACAATGGTACCATGTTGAGCCATGATATCTCCCCTGCCATTCTCTCCCGACAAGGCTACAATTGTAATAATAGCTAACAGTATTTGATAAATACGTGTATATATTTAATTTCCACTCAAAACAAGTTAAAATTCGGAAAAGTGACCTACAAGAATGACAAGAATATGTCTTTGTAGTAATAAATTTTCGTTACAAGTCACGATTGAAGAAGTTTCGTTTTAAAACGAACCAAATGATGGCCTAATCGTCTACACAAGTGGCCATCACAGTCTGTACGTAACAGTCAATGAGTCACTTAATGGGTTTCCCGTCACGAAGGGGGTGCGCGGACCTCGCAGACTGTTTCAAATTTTATAACCCACTCGACGGCCGGACTCATCAGTACTTACGAAAGCCGTTTGAAAAACAGCACTGTACTATTTTTAAAAGAATAAAGGGTTGCTACGTTGTAATTTGTAATGATAATAGCTAAGTTGTAATGGTCGCCGTACAGTTTCTGAAACTTCGGGCTTGTTAATTTAATAAGGTCCGATAAAATCCATTAAGTTGTTTAACTGTCAGGATTTTTTTTTAATGTATTTATTTAATGCCAATAATAATTTGAATCTACATCTATGGCAAATTTAACCTTACCCGTTCAGTAGTTATGTTTTGCTTGAAATAACAACAAACTTATGCACAAATTTAAGCATGTATCTACTTTACTATTATAAATATAATATAATTTTTTTATAATATCAAAATAAAATACGGTCTCGACGGAACATGATATCGATATTACAAAGTCAGTAATATAATTAATCAGTTACATTTTATCGATACTACAACAGCTTTAAACCGTGGGCACATCACTGGGGTGCGCAGGAGCATTGTCGTTTACATTTTCTTTTATCGAGGCGCTGATTAATGCGGCTCGATTTGAATAATAATTTCAGCCGCGGACCAACTTACCGTATGATAAATTTAGTGCAAATTGTAACTGAGAACACCCGTTTGGAGTTGCATTATAATGTTACTTAATCATCATCATTCAGGTTGCAGCCACTGGGGGTAAGCTTGTGACCGTGACCTGAGGCGTTGGGTGAAGCCTAGAAGGACTAGTCTCCTGCACTTCCCCCCTCGTAGGGCCCGCCGCTTGTTTAGGGCGGGCGACCCACGGACGAGGGCAGTGAATGTGGCATCCGTTTCCATTGCCCTCGTCGTAAGTGAAAGGGGAGGAACACCTGGGGGTTGTTGTGGGTATACGCCTCATATCGCGGCAGGAGTCACACATAACCAGTCGCTTTCCCCGATGCCGAGTGGTAAGCGTAATGACATTTTCCCCACTAAACAAAAGGCCTATGTCACTGGTCGATGGTTCACTCAAAATTCAGCCACATGTTATCAAACCCTGCAACGCGCCTTTAAAACCTCGAGTTTTGCGGATGCCTATGGGCGGCGGTAGTTATCTATCGTAGTGCAAATATCTTATAAAAAAAAAGAAAAAATAGGTGGATGCGATTTGGAAGAAAAGGAATAAAGTTCTTCAGGTTATGCTGCAGTTGATTGAGAGATAAACGAGTACTCGTCTTTTCATTTGAGTGTATTGTCCTCCTTTGTCCAATATCTCCATTGAACAAACAAACCCATGCGGTTTGTGTATCAATTTACGCAGCAATTATCCTTTAACCGCGCCGGCAGATTGAGTCGCTAATTCTCTTTTAGCAATAGTAAACTATCTTTACAAAATTTTTGAGTCTGTGTATTAAACTGCAAACAATGGTCCATCGAGTTAAGCCAATATGTTGAGCATATTCTAGACACGAGAGAAATGTCAATGCATGTTTTTTCCCTTCTTTTCAGATCAGAGCTTTTTACGTGGAGTTCTTTTTTAACAGACGACCATTCTCATTTAACTGTAATCACTATCAAACTAGATTTAAATCAGAGTAGGTAGGTACTAACTGATGTTTTAGGAATTGTAATGTATAGCATAGGAATATAAACTCCTTGGGAGCATGAATGATGAAAACTCTAAAATTGATATATTTTTGATAAAAAATATATCTATTTACACTTAGGAAAAAAGAAGTCTAGTTTTGACAACGTAAGATTTTTTCATTCCGTGACACGCCTTCGGGCGCGAACCATATAGTCATACAAGTATGTGATATAGTAGCCAGGGCTATAATAATTATAACGGTTCTGATGTATTAACAATATAATAAAATCTATAAGAAGAACAAAAGCGTTTTTCTACAAATACGTATATCAAGAAGAGGCCCCAATAGATATACATAGGTGACACTGCTGCAAGAGCAAGCTACGCCCCGAGAAGTAGTTTGCAGCGGTGTTATAGAATTACTACTGTTAAATAATTAAAGAAAAATATGATCTCTTTGTACTTGACTGCACCAGAAATCCGAACGGGTTTTTCAGGCTCATACATCTCCTCAACTTGGTGGTAACCACCAGATGAGAACAAAAAAAATGTTGTCCTCAAAATCTGGGCCGTAGTCCTGAGTCCTGACTAAAACCGAGGTCAGACCGTTGTGGAGCACACTGATGCCAACATTATCTTGTTAAACTCTTATTATTTCAACTTCTATATACAGTTAACTATTGTGCATACATTTTCAGTGTGTTTATCACAAATAAACTTATTTTATTTTTTAAACAAATGACATTCCTAAAGTCGAACAGAAGTTATTACCAAACATCATTCCCAATACTTTATCGGGCACTTGTAATGTATTGTTACTATTTAGACGCATTCTGCGCTATATGTCAGCTATTAATTCTAGGAATCAATACAGAATCGCCAGTTCTAAACTTGGTGTTAAATGTGGCTTAAAAAACATCACAAAAGGTGCATCTTTGGACGTCACAAAAACCACCACGTAACTCAAGATTTTTGCCTTAATATATTCATTTAAAAAAGCGGCCTCCTGCATGTCTTTGCTGAAATGAACCTTAACTTGCTAAACGTAAGGTTTATTACTCATTGCCTAATTAAAATGCATACATGCGTGCAAAAAGAGGTATGCATTATGAAGAACGCAAGTATTTGGTACTTATCATGGGATCTGCATTAATTCTGCATTAACTATTATAAGTGTAAAAAACTTGAAAGTATTTTATGTGCGCATTCAAATTATGTGACACATTTCGCGATTTGGGAAGATAAAAATTAATGTGACGGTGTTTTAAGGTTTTTGTGGCGAACGAGTGGGAGATCCTTCATAGAGCTTGTAGCTATAGAGAGGTAGCACCATTATCCATTGCGGTTAAATCGGGCTGTGACGACCCGGAAGCTACCTTTAGCTAAAACGATACCGCCANCCGCCACAAAAGTTTGTAGAATAGTCCACTGGGAATGGGGTGAATAGGATGAGGAATGAGCTGATATGCGGACGTCATTGGACATCGGTTGTTATGACTTAATATTTGTATATAACTTAATAAGAGCAAAGAGCAAACCACTTGGTTGATACTCTTTGATACTATGCTGTATAAAAAGAAAAATCGATTCGCATCCTGGGTGCTCTGGTTGCAGAAAAAAATCGAGTGTCAGCAGTCAGGTATTATATAAGGATCCCCTCCGAAGATGTTTCCAACTTGC
>LUGF01003809.1:277925-310890 GCA_001625245.1 Calycopis cecrops | reverse complement strand
TATATAAATATACAAGAATTGCTCGTTTAAAGATATTAGATAAACAAATAAAACAAATTGCATGTTTAAATTTAGAAAAAGAAATAAATATACCTGGAGAAAAAGAAATTAAATTGACAATAAAAAACTTCAGTTTAGTAGGTAATCAATTTTATTTCAAAAGCATATTATTTTTAATTATGATAACCGTTGCGTTTTACGTTGTTCATCTTGCTGATCTCAAATTACTTATGAACTGTACTCGCTCAAGGTGCGAACGACATTTGGTCGAGTCGAGTAGTTTAGCTACTAAATCGATACTCTACTAGACTAAATTACTCGACCAATGCGAACCAGGCTTTAATCGACGTGTTCGGAGTGAGCGCGGACGCACGGTGGGGGGTGCTACTCGCCCGAAAAAATAGAGTGAAATCTATCGACTTGACTAAACTACTTGACTAATTACTCGACTAAATTTTTGGTGTTCAGACACGTTTAGCTACTAAATTACTCGCTACTCGACTAAGTTACTCGACCAATGCGAACAAGGCTTTAGAAACAGTGCTTGCTGCGTTGCAGCTAAATTGCGCTGCTACGAACGAGGAAGTACTTCTCGCAACACCGTCGTGAAGCGTTAGCTATACTGTCGCGTTATGTAAGCTAAAGAGTGACAATCGTCATTTGTACGACTCGTTGGACACTTATAATAAAAAAGGACATAGTATGGACTTGCCAGTGGTCAAAACTCGACCGCCTCCAAGTCCAGTCTCAAGCTCTATCCGCAGTATACAAGTTGACACAGCGCCGGTCGATAATGCGGGTAGTTAGGAGGGGGTTAATTAATAATAACGGCGTATGGGTGATTAATGAAACTGTACCCTTCCTAATTTATAGTTGGACTTAGCCCCCTCCCCCCGGCCCTGTCGGCCCAAAGCAAACTAAATATCCGATACCTCGATGCGATGTTGAGTGCTGAGTGACGCGTCTTGATACTTGCGACCAGTTATTTATGTATTTCCTTTTTGCCCATATTATTGTTAGTTCTTAAAATTTGTTGCAAAGTGGTTTTGTATGTCGATCTAAATTATTGGTGGTAGATTTGTGTGCCGCGATTGGCAAAACATTATTGTATTTACTACTAGCTTCCGCCCGCGACTCTGTCCGCGCGGATGTCGGTCTTCGCGTGGATGGATTTTTTTTTCTACGTATTTTTCCAGGATTAAAAGTATCCCATTTTATGCCCAGGATAATAAGGTATAATTATACCAAGTTTCATCGAAATCTAACCGTTAGTTTTCACGTGATGCCTGAACATACAGACAGACAGACCGACAGACAGGCAGACAGACAAAAATTTTTTTAATCGCATATTTGGGTTTGGTATCGATCCAGTAACACCCCCTGCTATTTATTTTTTCAATATTTTCAATATACAGAATTGACCCTTCTACAGATTTATTAAATGTATAGATAAATATACCATCCCAATTTGTTATACTCATGTAGAAAATAAATTTATCTCAATACAGACTAGCATAGTTTTGAAGTGACAACTTCAAAACTATGCTATAAGTAGAACAGTAAAGTGGAGCTACACTAACTCATGGGAGGTACGCGGGCAATAGACCTTCGGGCTACAATATGGGGTTCTTCAAGAGGGGAGTCAATAGGTTTTTAAAGGGTCGGCAATGCGCACGTGATGCCTCTGGTGTTGCAAGCGTCCATAGGCTACGGTAACCACGTACCATCAGGTGGGCCGTATGCTCTTTTTGCCACCATCGTGGTATAAAAAAAAAATAGACCTTAAATACAACATTACTTCCCTGTGCTACGTAGTGTTACATTTCAAGATAGCTTTAAGTTTTCACTACTGTTAGCAGCACTAACTGCCTATTCTTATTTACATTCGTTTACTTAGGTGTTATTTTAGAGATTGCTGAAATAACAAAGAGGCTTTCACATCGGCATCATTGACAAAATCGTGTCATATTTAACACAGATGACCGTTATAATGTTTCAAATCAGGCACGATTAAGCCTCGTATTTTATTTTCCGGATATTTCAATTTCGAATTCGTTTTTTCTATCTGTCAGGATTGACGTAATATTCGAAACATGTAAGTATGCAATCTGCTGAATCGCGCTACATTATTATGAAGACAAGTACGAGCAGTGTATTCGGACTTTGAAAATCTAATTACGTAGCCAGTACCCTTACCTCGATCGCTCCTTCGCGCCCCGCGCCCGCACCCCCGCCTACTGGCTTACTCCACTTGGGCCCGTATTATTTATTTCAATTACATAATATAATAATGTGAGTAAAATTATTAATGTTGTGTTAGGATTATTTATAATTAATAATGATTAAATATGGTATCTTTTGAAAAAGTTAAGACCCGTTACAGAAACTATAAATAGTGGACGAATATGTGCCAAGATAAGTTATGATTGTACTAGGTAGTGATGTAAATTGTAACATCGATAGTTTCATTCGGCCTGTGGGAGTTATGCATCGACATCGAATGAAATACTTATTTAAAGGAATTTGGTTATCATTTGAGCTAAAGATGTTGTTTTAAGTAAAATATAATAATATAAGTTAGCTAAAACTGTTTTCCTATTCTTACTTACTTACTTACTGCGCTGGTTCTGTGACTCGAAGTGAGTCTTGGCCTCCGACAAGAGAGCGCGCCACTTTCCTCTATCCTGCGCAATTTCCCGCCAGCTATCGTAAACTGAGAGTTCGCGCAGGTCTTGCACCACTCGAACTACCCAGCGATATCTGGGACGCCTCACAGGTCTTCTTTCTGTTGTTCGTCCCAGATACGCTCTCTTCACGCCACGATTCTCCTTCATCTCTCGATATGGTCAAGCCAGCGAAGTCGATGGGCCTTGACTTCACCAAGAATATTGGGCTCTTTGACCTATTTTATTTTTTATAGTTTTCCTATTCCACTATTCCTATTTAAGATGAAAATTATTATCGGGATAGGGGTCAATTAAAGAATATTAATTGAATAGTCTAGTGCATGAATGTCAAAACATAATTATTTTCCTCATTAAACACGTAATAAAGCATTAAATCGAGCTCCAAGTGGAACGTGCCAAGTTTGTCCAAGCGCACGAATTATACATGGTGTATTAATACGGTGTTCAACTCTACTATTGCTAGTGAAGTTTTAATTCGATAACCCGCCTTGCATGCCCCACCCCGCCCCGTCTACCCGCGATAATGTATTTATGGACGATACCGCGGACCTAATGAGCGTATACGTCTCTTTATGCCTCCTGTGGCCCTGGTACTTGGACGTAGTTGCGAGTGCTTTTAACGTGATCATAAGATGCGATGATGGGCTGTTTGTGTGCTAATTGGCTGTTCTAGATTGTTCGTAACTGCATTCAGTTGTTTAGAAAACGAAAACATTTGATATGAGATAGCAAAGGATTTGATTTTCATCTCATCTCTTTATGCTTATATGTCCTTGGTACTTAACCCTGCTTAAACCTTACTTTGTAAGACATCAGGGTTTGTACGGCTGAAATTCAAAATATAGTTCCCAGACAAATTTTGGCTACTATCACCATAGTAGTCACATCTATGTGGCCGATACATGAATTGTATTAATAGTATAATATATAAGTATTATATAAAAGTAAATAATAAAAGTAATAAGAAAAGTAAATAAGTATTAATAATGTAATATAATACAAACGTGAGTGCAAAGACACAAACAGGGGCTCAGCATCCTTGTAAATACCTATAATAAAATAAGGGCTACACATTCAATCTGTTACAGAATTATTTCTGTTACACTTATAACGTAGAAGTACACCTGTTAAATGGTCACCACACACTTATCACCTCGGAAAGGGATCGGCACCGTATCGCCTTCGCTTTTCGAGGCGAGGCGAAGAATACTGAACGGCTCGAGGTTATACGGTTACGTTCCTTTTCCGAGTTGATAAGTGTACGGTGTTTCGACAGTTTTCTATGTAGGTATGTGTGAGACGTAGTAGGTAATGTACGGTTTTGTAGCTACGAGCGTATATTTATGCCAATCTGAACCTTATTGGCTGTAATAGTTATTGACAGTATAACAGATCGTGATTAAACTTTACATCTCTATGTATTTAAAGAAAGAATTTATTTCTGATATCTATGACACTTTATTTATATTTCAATTTAAAATCAGAACCGAAAAACCGTGTTCAAAATACTCTATATGACAGGTAATACAGACATCTATGAACTACAAATTTAAGTAGTCACTGCAATAATATAGTTAAAATGAAAGAATTAACTAGAATACCCGCGTAAAGTGACAGCTGTACTGTCGCGTTTTGTGCGGTGTGTAAGTAGTCGCCAGTCGATGACCCATGTTGGGCGGAGGATGGAGGGCAACGCATCAGCAGCCTCTGTGCAGATATCTATGGGCGTCGGTAATCTTGCAAAAATCCTAATCCTTGTTTGCCCTCTAAAATAAAATAAAAAAACAAATGAATATCCACACGAATTTTAAGATATATATTTTGCACAACTGTAAACACATGCCCACTAAACAGAATAACTAACCAACTTCACAAACAGAAGGGTACCACTTTCAAAAGCCCGTGAAAACCCCAAGCCATTGTGGCCCACGTGACAACGAATTTTAACGAACTTTACAACTGCTATCGATTTATTGCTCCATACAATTTTTCTATGGGCCTAGACGAGCTTTCGCGTAGGGGTGGAATGAATAGGCATATTTCATAATGCCTATTCACGAAATTTCATAAAATAAGTCTATACGATGGAGTCAGATCGGTAGTCTTGGAGTTAATTCAAATTCAAGTATATATTTTTGTAATTATGCTTTACATATACATAGTTGTTAAATAAAATGAAATTTTGTCCAGCACTATGAAAAATAACAAATGATGACTTTGCACTATAAAAACTAACCCAATGTCTAAATTGAACCAAATTACATGTAAGCCAAATTTCATCAAACACGGTTCAGTACGTGGACTAAAAGGTTACCTGGAAGATATTGCCACCTAAGCAATAAGGTCGCCTTTTGTGTACATAATCTGAACTAAGCATACCTTATAAGATTGTCTGTGTATATATTTGTGTACACAATAAAGAATAATTCATTCAGTCATTCATTCATTCATACTTGTAGTAAAAGTAAACACTTTATTATATAACAAGCTGAGCCCCCTATTCTACCCCCTTAGTGGTTAAAAATTTAAATATCCTATCTCAGAATCCTATGTGGGCTCATGCATAACAACCCTGTTAAAGTACACCATTATCAAATGCATAGTTTAGAATTATATAAAGAACATACAAACAAACATTCATTTTTATATATAGAGATACTGTACAAATGAGCCAGTAGTAGGTCTTATTTCTTGTATCAGGAGGCATCCTATACTCCGTTGGGATCCTTTCCCCCCCCCCTCTCCTATATGATAACGGAGACTCACAAACACCGACATATCTGTCTGCATCGAGTATTTTCTTATCACATAAGCGAGGTGTACTTCCGCGGTCGTGGCGGCCCAGCTCCGCTGCAGTGGCACTACCTCGCTACACATCTGCGATACATTTCCGCGTAAATTTAAATGATAAGTAATAATGATTAAAGCCATCAGTGGCATGACACGGCTGACCCCGCTCACACCCTTCCAGCCACCGCGCCACTATATTCAGATGTGGCAATTATTACGTGTTGAGGTAACACTTTCTCGAGGTGTTATTATTAGAAATAAAAACAACAGGCGGTCATTAAACAGCTGCTAGTCTAGGAGTGAAAACTTAGAACTATCAATAATGACATGTATGATGTATCTCACACTCATGCACGCTGTGAGTTCACGCAGCTCCAATTTCCTGCGCTAGGATTGACGCATCACATATCCTGATTACGTAAGTGGTTAAAAGCACCCAATGGTTTACAATTATTTAGTTAGATTTTAATTTTTTATCTACTCGTATATCTTTATATACGATTGAGCTATGTTAAAACTATGTCTATTTTCTTTCTGGTAACGAAAGTCTTACGCACGGTACTCAGGAGACCGGGTGGCTCAACCGAGTACAGAGTCGAGCAAACGGGGATGCACTACCAACTGAACCCCTGCGGGTGCCTTCAACCGCTTTTATTGGAGGGTCCCGGATCTGCAAGCAACATGGTCTCTCCAGCGACAGGCTGGCCTCGGTGAAAAGGCCAGACTTCTCTTCCTTGGCGACTATCTGGCTGTCTTTGAACAGACCCTTCTACGACATCGGAACCATGCAATGGGGTTAGGTTCCCATCATGACCCCTGGCGCCAATACTCCAGAGGAGCACGCCACGCCATTCGTCCGAATCCATGCTGCCATCTGTTGATAAGAGATACGATTGGAGGACCTCCCAGCTGAGCCGCTCTTAGTCGGACCTCCCCCGTAGTCTATGATAAAACTTTACCTTAAATATGTCTGGTCTAGGTGTTTAAGAAAATAAAGTATAAGGATTATTTAAGCAATGAATAGAAGTCCATCGTTGGTTCAGTAGTTATTCGTAGATAAGGCTCCAAGTTAGATTTCCAGATAGTTTTCACTTTCTCAGCTCCCGATTCCAGGAGCCAGGTGCTTCGAAATGCACGTAACGTCGTCGGTCGTAGGCCTGGACCTCAATGGCTTTCTCAGATGGCTGTGCACCCACGTACGGCAGCGGAGGTCTTCTGGCTGCTGCTGCTTATCATCATCATCACTTCTTCGTACGCTCACCCCCTTCAAAACTCTTTGCATTATCTGCAATCTGAATAGTGAATGAAAATTCCGTATTTCGACCTCGAAAACTAAGGTATTTCATCATCATTACTTTAAGAGCTCTTGTCTATGCTTGCACTTTTCATTTCTCCGCCAGGCTCTTCGCTTCTCTGTAAAACTGGTATGTATAACTTTGTCTCGGTATTTCTCGGCGTTCCTTCGATCTCTTCTTCTAAGAATGGTCTTAAAGAAAATGCCTAACTATCTTGCTCCGTCTGCTTTCAATCGTACACATTAATATATATAATTATAATTTCCTTTTCCACCACTTTGTCATTGGTCACCTTTTCCTTTCAGCTTATCTTTTCCATTCTACGCGAACACCACATTTCAAAAGCTTCCAGGGTAATTATATTTTCCTAGTACTTAATTTAATTCGTTACAACAATCATCAAATTCATAACTCTTGTGATAAAATCTCATATTAATATATTTATTGCCTTTTAGTGTTTCTCTTTTGTGACGGGGTTACATAAAAAAGTTTCAACGAGAACGTTACGTGAGAATAACGCTGACGAACGTAACTAATTCGTCGATTAAAGAGTTTTTTGACCCTCCATTTTATGTGTAACGTTCGGAGCAATAAACAATTAGTTTCACATTATGTGCATTACAAAACGATACAGGCTGTTGATGGTCTATGGTTATATTCTCTTGGGAAGTCGTTGTTTAGGGAACAACTAGTGAAATTGGGATTGGTGAATGATTTTTTTCGTCGACTTTATAGAGACTAGCTTGTTATCTGTCATATAGTTTGATTTTTAATTGTACAAGGGGTAAACGAGGAGTACGAGGTTTCGGTTATGCAGGCAAGTGGAAAGAGGACTACATTTTTTTTTATGGTATAGGGTAGTATATACATGTCCTCTTTCCGCTTTCCATGTCGGTTGTTGTGTATCTTGTGCTGCGAGTCCCACATCACTGGACTCCACTAAGAGCCACCATGCGCGTGCCACCACAGGGTTACCATGAAAAATAAAAATATTCCGAAAAGAAATAATTTATATCAGCGTCATTGTAGTCTCTGACAACCTGCTTTCATTAGTTACCAGAAATCATGAAAGACAAAGACATTCTTATTCCTTATCTGTCGATCTTCTTGGTGTCGTGGTCTGTCTAACTGTCATACTAAAAAATCACGCTCAATATATCGCCTAAACTGACCAAAAGAAGTATAATTCAAAAACCGTATTTTTAATCTTTAACAATTTTTAGTTCTACTTTCTTTGCCAATCCTTTAATAAAATTCTGGGTATCCAGTCATAGTCACCGGCCAAATTTTTAGGTTTGGTTCAGAATCAATAATACATTCGATTTGTGATAGTGTTTATATTTAATTTTCTTCATTATATTTGTAGTCATCGACGATTCGACAGTCAAATTCACCCATTAGTCCACAAATTACAACCAAATATCAATCCATCAACCCCCAAAATTCCTCTACTGTCAATCGGAACCTCTCACTTTAAACCCAGCAAAAAACCCATCCTACCATGTATGTGTAACGTAATTGCTATTCTACAGCCGTCGCACTTCATTTGAGTAATGTCAATAATGAGGGACCTGGTATTTTAATTGTATATGATCCGCTACTTGACACAGCAGCTGTTGAGTCTTTGCTGTTGTTTTCCTCCCATTCGGGAGACACTGTTGAGCGGGTTTTAAAACAGATAATGTGTTAATTGTGTGTGGACTTTTTTAAAGGTGCTAGGAATTAAGATATTAGAAGTATAAACAGAGGGATGATAATTTTACAAAATAAATGTAAATGGCGTAAAGTGACAGCTGTGCTGTCGCGTTTCGTGCGGTGTGTAAGTAGCCGGTGAATGAAGGTGGGAGGTGAAAGGAGGGCAGTAGTCATGAAAAAGGCTCCAACTGCTTGTTTGCCTCCCTATAACATAAAAAGAATACATGCATATAATTGCTAATCAGATGTGTTGCCCTCCTTCCGACCAAGGTACTTGACACGCACGATACACGACAGCGTAACAGTCACGTGGCGGCGGCAGCATGACGTCAGAGATACTGCCGCGCCGGCCTCAGGCGGCTGCAACGCAACATCAACGGTCAGTGAGCTTTGTTACAGAGAAACAAAGAAATAGATGAGTAAATGTTTATCCTACTAATATTATAAATACGAAAGTTTGTATGTTTGTTTGATTTTTGTTTGTTTGCTACTCTACGCAAAAACTGCTGAACTGATTTCCATGAAATTTGACAAACATAGAGGGTAACTTGGTAAACACAGAATAGTTTTTCGAAATCCCAAAAAGTGTTCCTATGCCATGGGATGATTTTCTATTTTCCACGGGGATCAAAATTTACGCAGGTGAAACTGCGGGGTGCAGCTAGTGAAGTATAAAGAAATGTAACCTGGCCTTGTGAGCCAGAGGTCACGACTCATGGACCTTCAGACAAATTGTTAAAGCCATTACGCACCACGGGACACTAGAAAGTGGACGAGTTAAAAAATACAATTCACAAAAAAAGCAGTTCCATCGTATTTTCAAGGGTGAAATTCGAGTTAACTCAAAAAATTAACTCTGTCCACTTTCGAAATGGGGCCACGTAGTTGGAAATGTGTTGCAAAAACTAAAAAGCTACACGAATAGTACTAATTTGAGAGCAGATGCTGGTGGTTAAATAAGTATTAAAACACTTTCTATGAACCCTGGTGGACTCCAAATAATTACAACTCAATTATAAAAAATAATATGTACTTATTTCTTTTAAATGGACTTAATAATCTGATATGTCCATTGTTCTTAGACGTTGCTTGATTAGAAAGCAAAGGCTTATATATCCTCTTTATGTGTTCACTGAATCAATGTTATTCATACAAGTAATATGAAACTTTTCTAGAGAGCTTCGAAAATCAGCGTCGGCAAAATACAAGCATAAGGTACATGGGGTATCCCGGTCGTCTGGCTCTGGATGCGTCGGAGGTTGTGCGGGGTCCGAGTGTGCTGGCCTCCGCAGCCGGAGGTGTCGCGGGAGGAGAGGTGTCTCGGTGTGTCGTTGCCGTGCACCCTATCTCCCGCGACCGAACGGGGCGCACCGTTAGATGAGTTGGCGGTGGGGCCGCCGAGGAGGAGGAGATACGGTATGTCGTTGCCGTCCTCCCTATTCTCTGCGGCCGTCTGATGGTTGGCGCTTGGGGCTGGTTCATTAGCAGCCAGCCGTTGTCGGAGGTCCTCTGAAAAAAAAAAGAAAAGGTCGTGAGCGCTCGATCTCTTTTTTTTAATGCTGCAATGATTATTATAGAGGACAAACGAGTAGCAGTTTTGATGACCGACATCAGCATAATTGTTACATAACATCTCTCCTTTCCTCCTCCCTAGGGAACAGGAAATTCACAAACCGTATACCACTCCACTTTCCATGCAATCGTCATGTGCGCGAAAGGTACCCCGGCACAGTCGGTACATGACGACCAAATTTTTGGCCAAGCAAGGTTATACACCTTCCTCCTCCGCCATGGGCCACCGTCAACTTACACACCGCACGAAACGCTACAGCACAGATGTCATTTTACGGCGGTTTCGTGTAAGCGAGAGGTACCTCCCCGATGGGCCCAATACGGCTCCTTGCAGACATGCAGCGTAGCACTCTAACAACAACCTCTAACATTCTCTAACTACAAAAAGCATTTTCATTTCGCGACAAATATAAATGCCGCCTCCGCAGAACCCTAGCATCGCTCCCGCGCGGTACGTCTTGAACCAACTTCCTATAATTAATTATACTCATTATCATTATTGTTCGGAAGGCAGTTTTGCCTCTTTAATGAATTGTTCGCCTCCATCATTAATTAGTTTATTATAAGAACCGGCTACAGAGATTAATCAAGTTTTATCTGATTGTCGCTGCTTTTGTTTTTCACTCGCGAATGTCTAGGAGTTTCTTTTGACGGTTTTTAAGTTCTTGATTTTTGGGGTTGGGTTTTTGGAGTTTACTTTTTCAGTAGTATGATATACTAGCTGTGCCTTCGTTTTCACCTGTGTCGTATGATTAATAAACTTTTCATCCATTTGGGATTTGAATTTCTAAAAAACCCCTCTCTTAGCTCTCACCTACGTCATGAAAGGAACTTCCTTAACAATTTTTTAGGTACATTAGTTTCAGCTCTGCATTAACTATATTATATGTAAGTATAGAAAATAATGAATTAATCATAGATATAGGGCACGGTATGAAAATATATGAGGAGTAAAATCGTGTGACACAGAGATAAGAGCAATCGAGCGTAACACCAACGTAACGCTCGACACTGCTTAGGTACGTTTTTTTTTCTTTAATAGTTAGCTCTTGTCCTGTGTCGGACCTGAAACTTGACACATAGAGATTTAGAGCAGGGGCGGCTAAACGGCCGGTCGCCATGTAAAAACGTATTGGTACTGTTAGTAATCTAATGTGAGGTAGTGCCATGGTATATTGCACCTTAGTTCATAAGTTAAATATTAAGTAATAATAATTTATTTCTTTTTAAGCAAGTTTTGTAATGTTATTGATGTGTAACCGTTTTATGTAACTTTAAATAAGTAAATAATAAATATTTGGAGGCGCACTGAGTTTGCGCGCGCCAGAAAGTACCTTTCGCTCACTTCAAAAAGAGGTGGCTGTGGCGATAAGTGCGATTTGTGATTACCTTATTGGGGTTTAGTGTGAGAGGGAGGCGTTGGCATATGCGGATATTAATGGACGTCGGTTGTATTAAACTATAAATATATCTCTACTGTCCTATCAAAAAATAAGAAATAGTTAAGAAGTTAGCTTAATCTCTAGACCAACGATACTAATTTGAATAAATTAAAGAGACATGATCTACATATGTAACCTATTAGTTAATCCAATAGATTTCCTGGACATAAACTAAAAAGTCGATTTTAGATCTATCAAAGTTGATCAACCCAGGTTTAGACAGTTTAATGTTCTCACAAAGGTGGGGTGTATCTGTAATATACGACGTCGCGTCGTCGTATATATATTTTAAATGAAGCACGTTCCCTTTTAATACTTTATTAATCTTATAAGAATGCACAATCTAGACAACTATATAACTAAGCAGTAGTGAGATCTGTCCGTCACGCTGACAATATATGACAAGTGACAGTTATGTTAAGTTACGTTCCATTACAGTATCCCAGTGAGTGGTGAAGGTAAAAATAAAATGATTAATAATTATCAAACCTGAGACCTCACGTAGGTACCTAAGGCTCTAGTGACCAACGTTACTAGGTAATTTGAACAAAATTTAAAATGATAGAGATATGATATACATAATATATATTTTGTGAATATTTAGAGAAGAAATTAGTTAGAATATAGTGCCTGACTCATGGTCTAGTGGTTTTTTTTTTTTTTTTTATTTTTTATTTTGGATTCATCTTTTATTATCTCTCTTTGTCTGTTTGTCTTGTCTGATTGGACTGGATTACATTTGACTCTATGGATTTTCCTAGTCTGTATATTTGGAGCCGTTAGCTGCTCCGACTTTTCAATCTTTTTGGCAAAGGTAAGGCTTTTTGGTCTAGTGGTAGGCATGAACCACACTCGTGAGGTCCGGGTTCGAATCTTAGATGTTGGCAAGGCGACGTTATTTACCGTAACTTACTCTGTCAGCTCACTGTGATCCTACAAATCGGGAATCGAACGCGCGACCTCAGAATCCAAGAATACTACCACACTAACGTAGGCAAATTAAAGTTCTAAATAATAGATCAGAAGCGATCTATTTGTTACATGAATCATTAACGAGGTGTTCTGTCGTGTCCGAGCCAGGAGCTGCTTGTAGTTCGCAGGTCAATTGCTCCGCTGGATCTGTTAATTTTTAGAAGCGACCCAGACGCAGACGCGCCCTATTACGTACACGCCGCGCCTAGTCGCTATGGCTATCGCGATCCACGTGACCTTTATAGCATAAGGGGGTAGGTGGACATTTACCTCCATAAGTCTGTGATAAAGGCTTTTGCTTTTTTTATGGTATAGGGGCAAACGAGCAGTCGGAACCATTTTCATGACCACCGACACCCATAGACATCCGCATAGAGGCTATACAGATGCGCTGCTCTCCTTTCTCCTCCGAGATCCATACCTCTTCGAAACTATAAATCTCATAGGTCTCACTCACTCTGCTATATCGGCTTCTAAGTTGTGTAAAAAGTACCTGAATTGTGTCAGTATGACCGGAGGTATATCTCGCTCAAGCGATCTCTCTTTTGCCCTCTTATGACTAGGCACTATAAAAAACTACTGACATTAGCCCTAGGGGGGTTAATGCAAAAGAGCATGTGTGCAAGCATTTAAAAGGAGACTAAATAAATTAGTAAAGGCACATCATGGCTGTCTATAACATACTTTGTTAGCCGCGTAACGTAGGACGCTATCTAACATTGAAGGAAAATTTTAAATTGAAACGATTGTTTTAGAGACATTAGAAAAACATAACCTACCTTCATAAGCCATCTCTTAGGAACGGGAGCGGCTCTGGCAATTACGTCATCGAGCTAAAACCTATGTTACGTCACAGACAAAGTCACGTTGCCAAAATTAGTATTTCTAAAGCTTATCTATTATTCTGGTACATAAGCTATATGATTGCCAAGTTTTATCAAAATCCGTTCAGTAGATTTAGTGTGATCAAGTAACAAACAGCCATTCACCCATCCATCCAAACCTTCAAATTTATATGTATATTAGTATAGATTAGGAGGATTAATAGAAATAGAGACTCGTCTATTCCTAAATCGTCTTAAACTCTATGTGCATACGTAATAGCAATTTCTAATCAATTATTTACCTAAAAAGCAACTTTCGGTCGATCCAAGTTGGCTGGATTTAAAGTTGTGACGTCATTTAGTTATTTAGGTCTTACACTGCGCCCCTCTTGTCTAGTTTACAGATTATTTCCGTATTTAGAAACTTTATCTTTCGGAGAAGTTTGGATAATTCGATTCAGTGTATTTAGTGTTGCAATGATTCGTTCAGGGAATTATTTAAGTTGTTTTGAATGTAAATATTGCGTATCTAATGTTACAAAGCGAGCTAAAGAAGAGTTTGTTTGGATGCACTATTCTCAGGAACTAGTGGTCCGATTTGATAAAATCTTTCATTATTACATAGTACATTTATCAAGGGAGGTTATAAGTTATATACTGTTATGCTACGACTTATAGGAGAGATGTTACGCGGCCGAAACCGCGAGGTAAAATTAGTTTTGTAATAAACTTAGGTTTATAGAAATGTATCTCATAGAGATGGAGCGTGCTGGCAGTCGAATCTTGGTGGTACATTTCGTGAACTACAAGTCATGTCTATACCGCCTTGTATTGCAGGCTATAAGTATTGCTTGTTTGTTTGTTTACTAAAATATAACCTACAAGTTAGTTCACGGCTTTACTGGTATTTATTTAATTTTTTATAATATAGTATAATATAATTATAAAAAAGATTTTTTTTAGAAGTCTTTAGCTATATAAGAACATTTACACTAGCAATATGCTATTATTACACAATACTAGGAAATTACACATTATATTTTAATTCATGATCCCTCTTACAGCGTTATTATATAATATTGTTAAGGTTTTTGAAAGAATCAGTTCATTATACTGTCAATATCTTGCATTTAGTCAGTTTTCATCTTGATGTTTGAATATAATATGTAGTTCAAAACTAAAAAATAGCTTATTGCCATCAATAACATAGTGCAGTAATCTAATATTATAAAAAGTTTTAAATTTGATCCGATCACTGAAAGCTGCACTATTCAGGAGTGACTGGCCCTTTTTTATTATTAGCTGTGCCTAGCTTTCACACGAGTAAATCCTTTGAATATAAGTATTTTTAAATAAAAAGTATTTTAGTACTATTCCAGATAACCTAATCTGCTAAAGGAGACCATTTTGGATCCGAGAAGTGAAAGTGCTGGTAGAACAATTAAAATGTGTCAGTCCTGTTGGGTAGCTGCTCCGAGTATTTTTTGCCAAGGCACCAACTCACCACCAAGTTTCTATGTCTATAGAAACTTGGTGGTGTCTTGGTGGTCACTTGTCTCAGTTGATTTAAAAAAAAACGGATATGTATGAAAAAACACATACTTTTCACCGCGTGTGTATAGTTTATTGTGCAGATAATTCAGTTCATAGTAGATACTTCTTTCACCGATATGTAAAACTAGCTGCGCCCCGAGATTTCACCCGCGTAAATTTTTATCCTGTAGAAAATAGAAGATCATCCCATGCCATCCCATTGAAACATTTTTTCGGGATAAAAACTATCCTATGTGTAAATCCAAATTACATACATACGTGTGTCAAATTTCATGAAAATCAGCTCTGCAGTTTTTGCGTGAAGGAGTAACAAACGAACAAAAATACAAACTTTCGCATTTCTAATATTAATAGGATTATTAATCAGATTATGGAGTTTAATTCCGCCAGTACCCAGCCGTGTACGTTACACTTACATAGTGGCGAGTGTATTATATACTTATTTAATATCTATTCATTTAAATGCTGCTATTTAATTTAAATTGAATGTACAATATGGCGCGTGTTGACCATTCACTTGGCGGGAAGATCTTCGTGCATCGGCTGGTCCTGGGATAAAAACTATCCTATGTTAGCACATATCTCTATCTCTATATCTCTATCAACTATCCATGTTACCCTCTATGTGTGTGCAAAATTTCATGAAAATTGGCTTAGCAGTTTTTGCGTAAAGAAGTAACCAACAAACAAACAAACAAACATACAAACTTTCGCATTTATAATATTAGTAGGATTATATATGAATATATATTAATTAATAAAAATGTAAGCAAATTTGATTTTTTAAATTTAAAAATCACTTGGAAAAAATGTTTAAAGCAACATGGTGTCAAAGTTAAAAATAAATAAAAAATTACTCAATCTAATTTCTCTAATATATTAATTACTGTAATTGTTTTTTATTGGCTTTACTTCCTGCGACACCTCTTTTTAACCAAACTTAAGAATAAGTAACTCAGGTTGAAATAAACCTCAGATCAGAACTTCATCATGTTATAGGGAACGTGCTAGAAACATAGAGGCAGCACTTTCGCCGCTCCAGTGATCATTTTAGGAATCACGTGCTAGCAAAATACAATGACAATGACATGTTGACATATATCATATCATACGTGCAAACGAAAATTTGCTAGCATTCGGTTCACATTTCAGCCACTACTACTAGCGTGGCAGTCTAGAAGCGTGATCCCTATTGTCATCACTAAAAACGTTAGTCTCTTAAAAATGTTCCCATTTTTAGGATTACTCATGTTCTATTTCTATAAATTATTAAACTATTTATTCTATAAAAATAGCCATAGACATCTGCATACTTTATGCAAATTACTCTCCCTCCTCTTCTGTGACGCCGGCACGAACTAAACGTAACGCAACGTTGCATAGATGTCACTAACAGACGTGTTGTGCAACACGGTAAGTTACTTATTATGATGTATAGTATGTAGGTACTGCATCTCAAAAACATCCCCTAAAGAAGTGGGTACTGATCGGCTAGTAACACATATGTGTAATGATCTTATGACGAAATATTACCTTTTTGTGACAGCTAGTAATATATTAAATAATTTGTGGTCAGTATCCCAAAACCCGTAAGATATAAATCATGTTTAATCGCGTAACGAACAAGATATTTAAGATAATTTTTTATTTACATAAAATTTCCGAAGATACCTTTAAGAGTGTATAATTTTTGGTGATCATTCAAAGCGAAAAGCAATTTTATTGAGTAATTTATGTTGATGCTGTTGATAAGATGTTGTATATCCTCCACATATTTAAACGGTCGAGTCCATAAAATAATACTACTTTAAAGAATTACATTGGAGTTATTTTAGTTAGTTAACAATCGACGTTTTGGTTACGGTATAAAAGCCATATGGTTACAAGCAGTAGAACCTATCTAGTATCTCAGTAAATAGAATGGTCTAGAATATTTACCACTAGTCACATTGTGCATTTCGCGAGTTGCTAGGTGGGGCCATAGCAAGTAGATAGAATTCTAGATTCTAAGAGTTAGGCGTATTTTTTCCTATGCAATAGAAGTCGAATGGATGTGGAATAGACACATGAGAACTTATACAGCCTCTGTATGTACTGTAGTAGGTTGAATGAAAACTTCATGGTTGAAATGTTTTTATAAAGAAAATAAAATAATTTGAATTTGATTTTGAGAACGAATAGAAACTTCTTGATAAAAAAAATATAAAAGATACTTTAGACAGAGCAAATTATGCATTGACACAGAACGGTCGCAACTCGTAGAATATTTTTTAGCTAGGGTTACTTTTATATAATTGAAAATGTATTCACGTAACAAGATTAAATAAGAAAATAAATATATTAATAATAATATCCAAGTTTTTCTATTTGTAACTCAGATGAGATAGTATTAGTTAGGTTAGTGATTGTAATCCCGGAGCAGGCATTACAGTACCTATGCATGTAGTACAACGAGACAAGTTTGGGGACCGAACCCCACTTTCGAAGAATGGAAGAGACAACAGAAGAAGGGATAGAAGTATCCGAATATAAGAGCTATAAGTAGCTAATTAAACCACTGTCATACTGGCAACATTTAACTTACGTGCCAGTGGCATAGCTATATCGTTTTGAGTCCTTGGCTAATAAATATGTGGCGTCTGTCTTCCCAATCCTAACACAAGAGTTTACTCAGTGCATGTTACGTTCCAGTGGGTCTGGTTGTCTGACTGGTGGCCATCGTACCGGGGCTACTACAGTTATCTGACTTGTCAAATAATTGTTACGCCGACATTCAACGATGTTGGCATTCTCGTTCCTCTAAGTTTTGTAACTTGGCTAGCTAAGCATTACCGAGGCTAGAGGCACCCATGGGTTAAGAAACAGGGCATCTCAGAGTTACCTCTAAGGGTATTTGGCACTATGGTGTGGCGAGAGTTCTGCATACCATCTAACTCTAAACAAAGAAACGCATTTAGGCATCTTAAACGAGAAGGCTTTTTCTTGGCACCGTTAACGCCGCGTTGCTACAAAAAGATCTAAAGGGATGCAATAAACTGGGTTAAAAACCATATATGACATCTTACAAAATGTAAAGAAGTTAAAGCTATGTACGGTAGGTTTGGAACGTCCATATTCATATCGGCTACCTTGGATGGACTTGGTCAAGAAGGAGGTAAAAAAATGTAGAGAAAGAAATTTTAAGGAATTATTTGTGAGACAAAAAGTATAATGGTATGTAGCAGTGGTTTTGATTTATTCTCTTTGAGCATTCTTAAACACTTGCTTGTATTTATAATTAACTAAATGTGCCCTAACACTTTACACGCTTAAATTATATCCCAGGGGCTGATTGATACCTTTTTCAGGATTAAAATATTTTTATGTTGTTCATAATTTTGTATTTTTGTATTATTCAATATTTAGTAGTAATCTATATTGGTAAATTTTAACGAAATCCGGGCTGTAGATTGGCATGAAAGGATTGAAACACACATACAAACTAAGCAATTTAGCAAGCATTTGTAACATTAATAGAATTATTATTATTGAAATAGTTATCTATGAGAGTTTTAGTGGTTAGATATTTGGTTATCTCACCATATCTCATAGTTATCTTAGTGGAGGAATATAATTATTCTGGTAGCTTGATTTAATTACGTTTTTAGCGTTTTATATTTTGCAACAGTCCATAGAGGTAACACGTGTTTTGTTAAGTCGGTTAAGCAACATTTGGATTCAAACGTATTTTAGTGTCGTTAAAATAAAACTTCGCATGTTGTTTAGAAAATTTATTTTTATATTTTTTTAATTTATCTAACAATAGTGAGTACTTATTATTCTTGCAGCGAAAAAAAAGTATAGGGACCTTAAAAAGGCCCTGTAGTAATGTGAACATAAATTGACCTACATTTTTCGTAAAGAAATTGCAAACAGTTCTAGATAAAACAAAGCAAAGGGTTCAATTTGGCCGAATATGAATCCGTTAAATTCGTAAAGGCTTTCACCGGTACAAAACTAGAGGGATTGAAGTAGAAATGGCCCGCTAAGGTGATGGGCCCCGATCACTAGGCACGTACCAGTAATGCATTGTCCACTAACACACCTCCGAATATACAGCGAAAAAACCCATGCTCACCACCTCCCGAGTTTGTGTCCCCCTACCGCGTACCGGCGTTCTTTTTTTAAATACATAACTTTTTTTCAAGATGCATTTTTACATGTTTCGGCCTAAAACTTTACACACCCAGAGGAGGCAGCCGAGAGAAAAGGTAACGCCTATCGCACGTTGGACTTCTCTCTCGCGCCTCACCGAAGCGCGCGCCGGACGATAGTGGCGCGAGCGAAACGGCACTATCCGGACCCGCTGTTGCGTCTTACACGAAGATTAAGGCTTCTATTGTGCGGACACAAATTCTTGCATGACCTGCATTGTAATATAAATTCTCTAAGCCTACGCAACATCATATTGAGACGTCGTCATAAAAATACATAAATATCTGAAATGCCGCGAAAGCTATATGTCTCACTCTAGCGTCCAGTTCGAAGGCATTCGCGCTACGACAATTGAGTTGAGTTGAATTGAATTGAGTCGGTTAAACTGTAAAAATGGTGCGGGCGGGCATAGACGCGCGAGAAAGAGACGAACGAAAGGCGGGTTGGCCGAGACCGCTGCCTTCTTCTCCTCGACTTACGCCGAGTCGCGACTAGTGTACGTCAGCGGACTGACGTGGCTGGCCGTATGCGCGTTCGTTCGTACTTCGTTTGACAGCTGAAAAAAAAATATTCGCGCGTCTTCATTCCAAACTATTTGAATTTCGATTGCGTTCGGTAATTGGACTTTTGTGTTGTTATTGTTTTATTGTTGGACGTTTGTGTGTTTGACAGTTGGGTGACGAAACGCTAAGTGATGAATGAAACGCCGGCTAATTAAAAGTGACATTGTTGCGAAAACAATTTCAAACACCGCATACAAACTATATTAAGGCATTGTAAGTATTTCCCATATCACAAACACAGTCGTTAGAGCTATTTGGATTTTTTTTTTAATTTTGTAGAATATTTTTTGCCATAATTATTATTTAAATATTATTTTATTATTTCGTTCTTTTTATTTTATTAGTGTCCATCATTTTCATATCATTTTATCCACTAAATAACATATATAACAATTTAACTTTTAAAATTGAACTTTAAGTTATACAAAAATCATTTCATAAAACATTTCACGTTTTAGTAATAACTAGCTGCTATTCACTAAAAAGTTATTTACTGTGGGAGCGAGTGCACGTTTTTCGGCGTTTCGAGTAAAAAGAAAAGTTTTGATATTTTTTCGCGATATGGAGGAAAAGTTTGCTATGGGCGGGGCGACGGCCGACGAACATCTGATTGGTTAAAATTCGTCATGTGTTGCGCTTTCCAGTAGGTATTTTTTGTTCTTATTTATTTTTACATGATATCTACAATATTGTTTTTCAATAATGCTACTGGGCCGATACGAAACTATGCCCTATTGGAGTGCAATAAAGACGATTTTTACGTAGCAAGACTCACAACCTGTGCTTACTTTTTCTGTAAGACAATTACAATTACGTAGTTTAAGGTTTTTTTCGTAAATCCATTTTATATTTGCTAATTAAAATTTTTAAATATCGAATGTTCTTATTGCTTTCTTATTGATTTTGCTTAATTAAATAATCCACGTATTTTGTGATTAAATTACTTGTAAATAATATAAATGTCTATATTATAAATAATTAACAAAAAATATGTTACCTAGGTAGTGTAAATGTATTATAATTTTTATATAAGTTACGAAATATTTATTGGCTATTCTTAAAAAATCAGACTGTTTTTTTCTTATCAGTTGTGTTAAAGATAAAAATATAAAATTATTACTACATTTTTATACATTATCCATAATATAAATAAATAATACATTACAACAACAAAAAATACACGAAGGATGATTTAATTAATCTATTATATTCCTAAGTAAGTTCTAATTAAAATTGGTAGAGTAGAAGTAGAAGTATATGTATAAAACAAAACATTTTAATAAAAAAAATACCAATTGATTAATAATCTGACTACATAAACGTAACACTAAGATATTACAAAAAAAAAACTATTTAACAACATAACCGGCGTTACTGAGATATTACAAAAAAAATTAACAACATAACCGTAGGTAATACTAAGATATTACAAAAAAGAAAAAATTACATATCCGTTATACTAATATATTACAAAAAAAACAATTAAACAATATAACGATAAAGAAGGCTATTTATATCTAAAAATACACAAGACATCTAAATGTGGATTTAAAATAAAAAAGATAATAAATTAACAACAACATTATAACTAGTATTTTATACCTAAAAACTTGATGTTAGTACAATTTTTATAACATTAAAGAAACAACTTCATCTGTGTATAATTTTATAACATCATCTGGTTTACATTTACAACCTCGTCGGATGTTACAGATAAACATCAGGTAGATAATCTCACCCCTTGTAAAACGTCCACCATAAAATCATCCCATGAAACGCTTCAAACTAATTTCGCCTTTATTCTGGCTTATAAAAATTAAAGATAAAAAAAATAACTAATTATGTACGTAGGTACATATATAATATTATGTACTACTTAATTTTGTGTAATACATAGTACCTATGTACATAGGTACTTACTACACGATTCACATATATACTATATGTATTTGCTCTGTGGTAGTAAAAGATGATGCTGTTGCTTCATTGTAGCCAATTGAGGCACGAGCGGAGCAGTAGTTATCTGTATAACATGGGCATTATGTATAAGTAATCCATGTCGGACACACCGCACTGTTGTGATGTTTTTGAGTGGCCGTATTACCTATTAAGTGAAGGAGGGCAATGCATTTGCTGAACTTCTGGTTGTGTCTGTGATCATAGTCACTTACTATCAGGGAAAATGCAACTCATTTGCTCTGAGATTAAAAAATATATTATCTTCATTATACATATATCTATTTCAACTAATAACTGTGAATATTGAATAGCCTATCTATCTAGTATCACAAATAACGGGTCTGAAGCTAATTGATTATTTAATTAATTAAAAAAAACAATAAAGTGAATATACATTGTATAGTACATTGAGCGTGCACCCTCCTGATATTAATTGAAACACACAGTGGGTTCAGTAATGATCATTATTTAATGCTACTTATAAACCTTTATATCTAAAGTCTATTTATTGTTTATTATCCCTACTAAATGAATGTAAGTTTGTTTGTTACGTCTACGTATTGGTACTACTCCACCGATCATCATGAAATTAATTACTTATAAGCACACATATTTTTTTAAACATAAGTAAGGCCATACTTTTTAATAAAAAAATTTTTTTTTCGACGGACGCGAGCGAAACCGCTGGCAAATCTTATTATTATGTTTTGCTTTATCACCCCATACTATCAATAACGCATATTTTCAGATTGGAACCCACAAAAATAACGATACACTCTTCTTGCTCTACAATCATATCTTTTCTCATAAAAATATTATATTTTATAATAGATAATAAACATTCACACAATAGAGGTTATACAGATGATTTGCCCTCCCACATCCATGGGCCACCGGCTACTTACACTCCGCACGAAATGCGTCATAACAACTGTCACTTTACCACAGTACATGTGAGCGAGCCTCTACCTCCTAGGTCCTCTCCGGTACCTCCCCGGTCCACCGGCCCAATTGTGTATGCAGCATGGCACTACCTCTTACTTCTTGCATTATAAGCAAACAAGCAATCGGAGCCATGGCCTATCTCCCATTACAATATTACAGAATGGAAGAAAACTCTATTTATGCAAATATTTGTACACTTACTTCCATTACTAAATTTACTTAATCGGCAAGAAAAAAAAAGAAAAACAAAAAAGCTTTATCACTAGCACCCCGTTTCTGCACTTACCATTGTTTCAATGGGGCATCGGCTACTCACAAACCACACAATGGCTTAGCCATCACTTTTGAGTTTATTATGTTATTGACAGATTTTGATTTTTCTTTCTGTTTCATTAACAGAAGCCTCATGACAGTGGACGAATCTTGATGATGATAACAGAATGACGAAGAAATCAAAAATAAACAAATCATAGAGTTGGAAACAGTCGCGTATTCTATTTCTACTGATCACATCATTATTCGTCTAAGCTTTTCGTTTATTGGGTTTAATTAGATGGTACAGTCCACAGAAAAGTCTCCGTTCTCTACATTGACAGTATTTATAGTTTAATAAGGGGTAATGGCGTATGGCATTGCTGAATTGGACCGGCACCACCGATGGCACTGTTGTGATTTTTAATAAAAGGTAGTGCCATGTATCATTGCCGGTTCTGTAGCTCTATGTAACGACGATGCGTCACTACAAATTCTTCTCATCCTCCCATAATTTATCGTAAATTTATCTTCTGTTGTCCTGTCCTGTCCTGTCCTTAATTTATCGTAAATTTATCTTATGCGAATTACGCAAATACTCCATTTTTAGGGTTCCGTACCCAAAGGGTAAAAACGGGACCCTATTACTAAGGCTCCGATGTCCGTCCGTCCGTCCGTCCATCTGTCACCAGGCTGTATCTCATGAACTATGATAGTTAGACAGTTGAAATTTTCACAGATGGTGTATTTCTGTTGCCGCTATAACAACAAATACGATAAAATTAAATAATATGAATATTTAAGGGGGGCCCCATACAATAAACGTGATTTTTTTGCTCCCATACAAAAGATAAGCTTCCGTTTTCGTAGATAATGGTACGGAATCCTTCGTGCGCGAGTCCGACTCGCACTAGGCCGGTTTATTTAAATAAATTAACATCACCATTTAATTATTTTCACCGTTTAAATAAAAGTATATTTTACATAAAAGGCGATCGTATTAATTAAAAATCATAGATCTAAATTCAATTAACCGTAGTTATTAATGTAACATTCAAATAAGATATCGTAAAAATAAAAGCTACAAATTAATTGGTAATAAAATTGTTATCTAAATTGATATACAGACGAAACTCATCAGAAATATCATAAAGTACAATTTCGGTGCTACTTGCTTTGTTTTAATGATTACAATTGTTGTTTTAGACAGTATGATATAGTTATAGCTTTAGTTTTATATACCTTTCAACACGAATGTTATATATTCCTCTATAAATATTGTTTATAATAAACCTGTTATAGTTTATAGTGGGTAGATTAGATTATAAACTTTCTAAATGTGATGTAAAACCGGGTAAGTGGTAATTTTACGATATTTCATATTACTTATGAGTCTTAAGTAACTCCAGTCTGTTATTCGCTGTATACATTTTGAATTGATACTTAAAGAGCCAAACCTGACAGATTTGGACCTTAGGGTGTAGGAGAGCCGCGTATCTTAATATACAGATGTTAATGGGTGCTAGTCATCAAACGGCTCTCATCGAATTTTTATCCCCTCTTTTCTAAAAAAAATGCATTTTGGAAAGAAGGACACATCTTGATGTGAGGATGTTGATGGGCGTCAGTCGACAAAAGCTGCGCTTGTTTGTTACTCAGTGCCATAAAAATATATAAAATGACATATGATTTGCATATTCCTGCGGACCGTACTTGGCTCGCGTTAGGATCATTGGTATGATTCAGACACATTAATTGTGTCAGGCCGTTGTTATTGAGATTGTACAAAATATAATCAACCGGAACGTTGCACGCCTGACGCCTGACGCCTGACGCCGCACCTTACCGTTTTTTTAACGAACACTTACCAACATAAAGATCCCGCCATTTTACGATCTCTGACATCGGGTTTTATATCCGAACAATTATGTCTAATCAGCCTCATCTTCTCATAATGCCTTTGCCATTGGTGTGAAAGGGACAAACATACCCAGTCTGCTACGCCCATTTATGCCTAATTGCTTTTATTATTTTAAAACATCGTAATCATTATGGCCAGCAATAAAAATTGTAATTACTTCTCATTAGTTCAATTAAGAATTTTCTAGACACAGTGAAGTGTGGCCTGCGTATTGTGGAGAGCGGCCGCTGTGATCGTGTTCGGGTAAATGATAATCAAGAAATGTTATGTGTGTTAGATACGGTTCATATCAATCGGTATTAATGATCACCACGTAATATGGAACTAATTTTTAATATTCACATTATTTTCTATGCTTTTGAATCCCACGAAAGTTTTATCGTAAATCGACGGTAACATTATTAAATTCAATTACAGAAAACGAAACGGCAATTTGTATTCAAAGTCGTTTCAACGGTTCGTTCGGAAAGTGGCGAAATTGAGAGCGCTTAGTGTAAACGGGAGAAAAACTTTGCAGAAAGTTTCGTTCCACGCACGTGGCTAACACGTGGTCTTGAGTGAAAAATCGCGCAGCCCCCCCGCGCTTCGTACCCCTCGCGCCGCGCTCGCCGAGGAATCCTTTCTGAACGAAATGCGGGAAGACGCGACACAAGTTTGAATTTCGAACGCTTTGATGGACTTTTAAAAATGTTTGTTTAGAAAAGTTATAAATGAAATGAAATTAATATATTATTTGTTATAAATGAATAAAACTATATTTAAATAGAAAATAACAAATATTTATATCGAATATAATTGAAAGATCGAACGAGTTTATCAACTTTTGAAGTTTCTTACTTTTCTAAAATTGGTCCATTTATAATCTTAATAAGTAGGTATTAATTATTAAAGCAAAAGTAATAATAATAAGACTTTAAAGTTCTATTCAAATATTAATTAATAAAATATAACAATCATAATATTTAAATTCCAAATACAAAACATTTTCTAGAAGTTCTGAATTATTATTTACATTTAGTCTAATATAATTTTGCATAACAATAATACAGTTAATATTGAAGCAAAATATAATTAAGCATTGTAAAACTTTAATGACAATACCATTTTATCATCAAGTTTGGACGGCTGTATTAATTATAATAAAATTGAATCTGCATAGCGAATTAAAAAGATTCTGAATAATTTAGTTTCGTTTTTTTTTAGCGAAACTAGTAACATTTTGTACGAATATTATTTTGCGTTTTGATATTACAATTAAGCACGTACCTAATATAAATATATTTTTATCTGTATTGTTCATTTATTGGCTATATTGCTATTTTTTTTGTTTTAATTTTATTTTGTCTTACAAATAAAGCTTTTTTTTATGTATTTATTTGTATGAATAATTAAAAAAACAAAATTATGTTTTTCGATGGAAATACTTTCTTGGTTTATAAAATGAATTTTCCGCAATGGTTTGGCTAAGGTGTCTTTTTTCGTACAACTGCGAAATGTAATGTCAAGGAACTCTTCCATTAGTATTTTCTATTACGTAAACCACAAAAGCTTAGCCAAGTAAGTTGTAAGAAAATTTGGAGAATAGGCAAGTTCCTATAACGTGCTTGTTTTTACAATGCAGCAACAACACTGATTAGACTTTCTCCATCGCCGACAAAACCTTGATATCTTGTAGACAGCGAAGAAATATTTATTTTCGACGGTGAAACAAGTTGAGATTATTTTTTTGAAATTTTTCAAAGTTGAGAGTTTGAGAACTTGTCTGTACCTATCTTATGCTATCTCCTATCTCTCTAGTCTAGTCTGCGGATATCGATGCTATCCTGTAGCCAGCAGCAGCGTTAGGAGGTGGGCAAATCCAGTCACACAATATCACACGTACAATTCCTACTCACTCACATTACAACGATTTACTTAAATTTATGCACCTCTGAAGAATATTTATTTTCTATTTGCATGTGCCTTCAAATCAGTCAACTAGCTCTGTGAACAATACATGATCAGAAAACTTTGTGCCTGGCAAAAATATTTTAAAATATGTCAAGTTCAACCAAAATACATTACATTACCTTCAAGGGGAATAATTATTTAATAAAATAATTTATTTTCTAATAATTCGTATCGCTTCTATTTTCCCTAAAACTCTGTTGCATGCAATGACCAAATTAAAGACCTATTTTTACAGTCTGCTAGTGCACATGCAAGCTGCATATGTAGATGTACATGAAAGCTACTTGACTTCTACCCTTTGTCTGACCTCAAGACGTCTGCTCTTCAGATGGAATTGACATAATAGAATTGACATTCAAATTAGTCTTCTTCTAGTAATCTTTTTTATAAATTTTCAACAAAAAAATAAATGGACACTCACTTCTTCCACTGTCTACTCATCTGGTACATCAGCAACGTCTTTTACCATACCTTAAGACGTTCATTTAATGAGACTTCCAGTTTTAAACTGAAAATAGATTAGTACATTGTCAATTAAATTTTCAGTTCAAATTTTCACCTCTGTACCTCACCGTAACGATATCGCATGAGGTATTTTGGACCCAATGTTTCGTTTTTTAAAACACCAAATTAACCCTTCCCCTTTTCAGTCACCCAGTCTGCTCAACTGGTAATTCAACAAACTCTTTTACCTATACCTTAAGACGTCCAATTAATGAGACTTTATAAAAATATTCATTTGCAATTCTCACCTCCGATCAACCGTGTAGACGCAAATCGTATGAGAGGTCTTTTTGACCCAATGTTCGTTTTTTAAAACACCAAATTAACCCTTCCCCTGTTCCACAGTCTGGTCAGCCGGTAGAGGTACGTCAGCAAGCTGTTTTACCCCTACCTTAAGACGTCCTCCCTCCAACGGGACTTCCTGTTTGCCAGTGGCTCCGGTGAGTACACTTTGTTTAAAAACCTTTTATTTGCATGACATTTGATTTGGTCTGCGTTGAGGAAAAATCTTGAGGTTCCATGCATTTAATAGAGAACCATGCCTAAGTTGCATAAGAGTCTCATACTCTCCAGCAAATTTATATTTATAAGTAAAATTTGAGAGGTTTTCGTGAAAAATTTTGCTTTATGCAAGTCAAACAAAATTGGACTACAGTTTTATTAACTGTCACATAATTTAATCGCAGACTCATGTAAATTTTCTTCACCGCGGACTAAATCAAAAATGGTGCACAGGGTTGGAATCGAACCCGTCATGCTGCTCTCTCCATCCTTTTCCCCTTATGTAGAAATATCAAATAAGCAGTATGCAATGCAAAGTATTAAGCCACTATAAGCTACAGATATAAAAACTATCAATATTCACTATCAATAAGCGTTTTAGTTATTTTCAGTAGTTATTTTATTATTTTAGTATGAACTTTCCTCTTTTTCAGCGCGTAAAAATGTAGGGAGAAAAGTTCAAACTTTAGACCTACGTAAGAGAAGATATTTAGAAAATTGCCTTTAATATTAAAGTAAGAAAAAAAAAACACATGCTAGTGATAATGCCAAGCAAAAATTTTAAATGTAGTCACCTTTTTTTTTTAATTACAATATTTTTTGCAATAGGTTGCGGGTTCGAATTCCACGATGAGCACACATTTAAACATTTCTCGTACTATCGATGAGAAAGGAGTATTTTATATAGTATTAATAACAGTTGTAATTGTGAACTCATGGCAGGTTTCAAGCCAGCAACCGGAGTGACTGACATGCTAGACCGCTGCGCCAGCGCGGCGTATTATAGAGAGGAAGAACAGAGAACAGGTTTTTAGAAATGACATATTTATGTAATAATTTAAACTTGCATATAACTTAAAATTTTACACATCGAATTCAGCCATAAACATTTGAGTATAAGGGCGTTGACCGTCACTTGGAGTCTTGGTGGCTACCGATGCCCATAAACATCTACACAATTGTTATGCAGATATGTGGCCCGACTTCAATACGCCAACCTTATTCTAGCAATTAAATAAAAAATCTTTGTTGCGTTAAAAGTTTAGTGGGAGGCTCAAAATTAACGCAAAAATCATCTTCAAAATTTTTATTATAATCACCTTACCTGACTAGTACAATAAACAGAGATTGTAGTCCTCAAAATCTGAGTATTCCCGAGCTCGCTCTCAATTCGAGAAAAACTTGTTCACACAAGAGTCCAATCATATCTCTGCGTTACACGTTCCATCTCGGATTGTTTCGTTTTGATTTTGATCCGCCAGAATACGGACGAACGTGGCTCGAAATCCACTAATGCTAACACGATTGCCTGTTCCATTGCCCATGAACGTCTAACAATATTATCGGTTTGCTATTGATTTAGTTAATGTGTGAACATGACGCACTACATTAGTAGATCCAACAGGCAGGAAAGACTAGACAGCTAGACAGCTACAGTCTCCAGCTTTCTTATGCACTTACTACATGGAATGGGATCCAAACATGGAAAACATCAGCCGGTTTTTTTTATATATAGGGAGACAAACTAAAAGTTGGATTCTTTTGACGATAAGTAAGACCCATAGACATCCGCACATTTTTTTACACAGTTTCGTTGCCCTCTTTTCGATTCCAAGCTGCCGATTATGAGTGGCCGGGGCGCCACACACGAAACGCGACAACAAAGCTAATATTTTACGACCGTATCATGTGAGCGAGAGGTACCTCTCACGCCGGTCCAATTCCACTGCAATGTAGCATGGTACTACCACTTACTATTCTACATAATGTCATACTATTGTCGTATGTTTGGGTTTTGAAAAAAACGTCTAGAGTGGCAGTATGAGTTAAATGTCTACTATTAAAAGAAGTGAAACTAGAGGCTTTAGGTATGGGAAAATATTTAGAGTTCGCGTCAGCAGACGTCTCCTATAAAAATCCAAAATATTACGTACTGCAGTATTTTTTTTAATATTTTTCATTTTAAAATACTTTTAAGTTTTAAATTTTATCGGCAGTCCGTATGACCGCCTGTTTTTTTAAGTATCTAAATTACGTGACTAATTTTGTTGTCAATCCAAAAGTGAACTCAATTTAGACATTCTCGTTATTTTAAGAAGCATTATCCGTAACGAAGTCATACGCCAGAAAAGTTAAGTAACCAATATCTTAGAAAAGCATTATGAAATGACAATAATATGTTGGGCACACACTCCAAATATGATATAGGCCGATACGTCGCTCCTACACCTGATTCCTCTTTTTATAGTAAATATACATAGTATTACTATATAGTATTAGGGTACTAAAGACAGTCGGAGCTATTTTCATGACTACCGACGCTCATAGACATCCGCACAGTTTATACAGATGCGTTGCCCTCCTTTGTCCTCCCACCTCCATGGGCCACCCGCTGTTTACACATCACACGAAATGCAACAGGCAACAGCACAGCTGTCACTTTGCGCCGGTATTGTGTAAGCGAGAGGCACCTCCCCGGTCGTGCCGGTCAAATCCGGCTACATGCATGCATGCAGCGTGGCGCTATCTTTTTGTCTTCCCTCCGACGTTGCTGCTTCTTATTGGTATACTATTTTCGGTATTAGAATTCGGTAATACAGAGTGCACTTTAACTTACCAAGTGGTAACAGTTGGCTGTCTCTAACCACAAGTAAGGAGGTATAACTGATCTAAAAATAAGTTCAGCTAAAATATAAACCATACGCTAGAATGATATCAGCCATCCTGTAATTAGATAGTGGAAAGTAAAACGCGAATTTGCTCTTAAATACGATAACACTGTTCCTACTTTCTCTTCATCGGCAGCTGAACTTGGCTCGATTAGCACTGCATGATGTAAAAGCGCGCGGGCATTATGCGTTTGACAGATGATTAGATAACTCCAAATCGAAAGGAGCTTGCAAATAAATTTGCTGATTTGGGTCACTCTTGCGGTATGATCCCGCTGCAAAGACAGCTTCGCTATAGCGTTTTGCATTTGTCAGTAGCGGGTACTGGGAGATGTGGGATGATAGAGAGCTACCCATCTGTATAAGCGGATATTAATTGGCGTTGGTGATCACAAAATGACTCTCATTACAGGTTTATCCCTGTGCTATAGAACTATGATTGGGTCAGCACAACTGGGGAGGTTTCTCTAACTCACATGGTACAGCTATCATTTCGCGTTTCGTGCGGTTATAAAATTCAACCAACTTGACAGCCGTACCAATCCCAACCAACCCGGACCATAACAATAAACTATCCGATTCAACCATCCAAAAATATATAACGTGCGAGCTGTAACACCAAATCCCCCATATTTATACTCGTAGCTAATTAACTAACACTTTTTTAAAACAAACTCCACTTTATCACGTGTTAATCTCCATGTTATGGTGTTTGGCGCCCCAAACCCCATAAAACTTGACGGACAGATGGTGCCCAAGACGGTGAATGAGCTATAAAAAATATGTAACCATATAAAACTAGTTAAAGCAATTTCGATAATGTTTTTAGTAGCTGGTGTGTTTTCTTTCTATGATTATATTAAAGGTATATTGGAAATGGTGTTGTAAAATTGATTTATTTGGTAAGAGAGTGCATGCAGCTGAATTGGGCCGGCAATCCGGGAGGTACCTCTCGCTTACACGACTGGCTTAAAGTGACAGTTGTGGTATCGCTTTTCTTATGGTGGGAGTATGAGGGAGAAGGTAAACACATCTGAAAAACATCTAAATGTCTATGGGCATCTGTAGTCCTGAAAATGGCTCCGACTGCTCGTTTGCCTTTCATAGTAGGCTCATCAGTCTACGTATGGGGACCAATTGTGGAGGAAGACTTAACCTTTTCGACAAAAGGGCTATTTGTCACGTCATTTATTTGTCACGGCAATAACTTTTCAAATCTTTCCAGTAGTTGTCGAGATTGGCGTGGTCAAACAGCAAACTTTTTATTTCCGATTTAAAAAACCAGAAAGAAAGCTAACATTTATTTGGTCGCAACACAAAAGTCAATAGTTTAGTTTCTGTTCCAAGTACTGTTGCTAATGGATAGAAGTAGGTAGTCGTAAAAACAAATTGTTGATCCTATAGATCTTTAGATAAAGATCTTTTTTTTTCGGAAGGACCTCTTACAGATGGCAGATTAAACACTGCCGAAGATACTGTTCATCGGACTAGTGAAGACGTTTCTGTCTTCTGGTTTAGGGAGACGATAGGGGACAGACCCCCCTTCTTTTCCCGCAGCTGGGAAGAAGATGTATCGGAAATCCTATAGATATACATATAATTTGGAGAGTAACAGGTAGTGCCATGCTGCATTGCCGCCGAGCGGAAACTTTTTATTCCGTCGCGATTCGTGCAGTTTCTGAGTAGCTGGTGATACTAATGCTCACAGTACACTAATATTAGAAAGAGGAAAAACTTTTTAGTTTGCTTGCATCAAATAGGCCTCAAAAGTACGGAACCGATTTTAACGCTCTTTTCTTTTTCTTTTTTTAATACTAATATTGTCCCCCTGTCTCGGATAGGGCATTTGCTCTTGCTGTTTTAGTTATTCTAATACTTTATTAAACATAGCGAACAGCCATTCTTTCCCTTAGGTATACAAAGGTACATTACCCGGAAGTGATATGGGCTATATTTTTTTTTACGCACAACGGAGTGGGCACGGGTCGGCTAGTGTAAACGACAAGTTTATTTACAAACAGAAGCTGATAAGGATATGCTATCTTATGACAATTGTCCAAACGGCCCCCAATTGTTGCTATTAAATTTAAACCAATTCATTAGTGCGAGTGCCGTCTTCCTGGTTGTTATTTAATTAATGGCATGGGGGTTCATGGGACTTTTTTGTATTTATCCAATTATTGTGGACGAATGTGTTTACATTTAAGGTTCTGTACGAAACGCGAGAGCATAGGCTGCAATGAGAGTCTAGATATTTCGGTTGAGGCAGCCGAATACAGTAGGAAATAGTAGTAGTCACAAGTGTTTACATTACTAATTTATTAAATTTTTTAATAAATAATAAGAAAGGAAAACGATTTTTTTGTTTTTTTGTATCGATGACTCTTCAACTGGACAAATTTTTTTTCACTATTAAAAAAGCTACATTATCAGAAAGTAACATGGGATATATTTATAAGAATTGTTACTTTTGTCGCCCAACGAAGTGGGCACGGGTCGGCTTGTATAGAATAAGTGTATGTGTAAAAGTTGCCTAAATAAAGGTGTCTGATAACAGTACGTAAGTGTAAAATTAAATCAATGAATATTGTAAATAGTATAAACCTCCTATTCTTCAAGTAATAAAATAAATGCCGTTAACTATAAATACTAATAGAAGAATAGAATATTCTATTT
>LUGF01003809.1:247500-269577 GCA_001625245.1 Calycopis cecrops | reverse complement strand
AGACTATACAGATGCGCTGCCCCCCTTTCTCCTTCCACCTCCATGGGCCACCGGCTACTTACACACCGCACGAAACGCGACAGCACAGCTGTCACTTCACGCCGGTCTCGTCTAAGCAAGAGATACCTCCCCGGTCGTGCCGGCCCAATTCGGCTGCATGCAAGCATACAGCGTGGCACTACCTCTTACTACTCATATTTTTCCATACGTCATTTCTTAAAGAGTAAACTCCACCTCGGCTGATGGTGATGAGCGCTAGTCAAACAATACAACTTTCTTTTGTTATTGATTAGCGAGATTACATTATCGCTAATGAGGTCTGGGTTGAGTCATGAGTGGGTGAGACCCACGGGGCAATGTCAGTGGTGATAACATGATTTATACTAGCAGCTCATTGTATAAGGGGATAAACGAGCAGTCGGAGCCATTTTCGTGACTACCGACGCCCATAGACTTGGACTTAGACGATATACAAATTGTCTTACTTTCTAAATACTCCCTCTTTCTCCATGCGCCACCGGCTACTTATACACAGCGCGAAATGCGACAGCACAACTGTCACTTCCTTCTGAACATATATATACCTAATATTAATACACTACTACTACATTATCTATATATATATATATATATGTATAACTCAAACGTGACATAGCCATCTATCAACGCACAGTCCAAACCACTGGACGGATCGGGAAATTTGGCATGCAGGTAGATGTATGACGTAGGCATCCGCTAAGAAAGGATTTTTAGAAATTCAACCCCTAAGGGGGTGAAATAGGGTGTTGAAGTTTATATGGATTTCTTAGAAATTAAACGCTGGTGAAACCGCGGGGCACTGCTAGTCTAATATATATATGATACTAGCTTTTCACTGCGGCTTCGCTCGGGTTGAAGCCCTTCAGTAAATAGGTATCAATAAACATTACATTAAAATAGAACTGCAATAGAATTCCAACATGTGCCACAGTAATTTTTTACCCTTCTAAAAAATATTCTTTTTAATCAAAAGATTCATTTGTAATTTCTAATACCTCTAGGAATATGTTTACAGTTTCATGGTGATCGGTTAAATAGTTTTGGAGGGGTTTTTTTTTTATGATATAGGAGGGCAAACGAGCAACCGGAGCCATTTTCATGACTACCGACGCCCACAAACATCCGCATAGAGGCTATACAGATGCGCTGCCTTCCTTTCTCCTCCCACCTCCATGGCCACCGGCTACTAACACACCGCACGAAACGCGACAGCACAGCTGTCACTTTACGCCAGTCTCGTGTCAGCGAGAGGTACCTCCTCGGTCGTGCCGGCCCAATTCGACTGCATGCAAGCATGCAGTGTGGCACTACCTCTTACCAAACGTAACAAACAAACAACATTCGCATTTATAATGTTAGTAGGATAGATAAAGTATACTTTAGTAACGGAATATAAAGTGTCGTGACAATTAAGTAGGTAATTAATATATCTTTAGGTGACGTCACCATAATTAGTCACTGATTATTATTATCATCTATTAATCGGTACGGTACGGTAGTGCGTGTTTTTCCGGGTGTTGTGTGAGTTTCCCCTGTCCTAAAGGGCAGGAGGAAAGGTGTCACACTTAAACCATGAAAGGAACCACGGTACCAAGTTTCAAATATACTGTAGTTTCGGCAGTGCGTTTATAGCTCAGTCACGTTAGCCTTTTCTATGCAGGGTTACTTTTTGGTCACCGGCCAAATTTTCAGGGTTGGTTCAGAATCAATAATACATATTTTGATGTATGAAATAAAAAAAATAATTAAAAACAATTACTTTGTCCCATGTTATAAACATATTTCTTGGCCACCACGTGGCATTCGACTCGTGTGCCCCGTTCGGCCGGCGTCACTGCTCTTGAAGTCGATATATTTCGCGTGCGAACAACGATCGATGTATTTGTAAGGACCATTTCAAATCGATATTTATTTAACAAAATATTACAATTGGATGATAAAATCTAAAACACACCCTTTTAATGATGTACTTCCTTATTTCAGTACCTATATGATAGTAAATTTACTGTGACGTATAGGAGCGGAGTATGTATTAATAGATGATACCGGCTCAAATTGTCAGTTCATGCTGCTTATGAGTAGCCGGTGGCCCGTTGGAGGAGGGAGAAAGGAGAGAAAAGCATTTACATAACAATCATGTTAATGGCGTCTTGTATTACATAAAAAAAGATTATACGGTAGCGCGAGTGAATCCGCAGGATACAGCTAGTGCGCACATAAATCTAACTTTTCCCGAGAAAAATGTTAGTCTTTATTAAACAAAACATTAAACCCTTTACAAAAGACAATAACATTTAAAATTATAATCACTAATGACTTAGATCATTAACTTAATCATTTTAATTATAACTTGGAACGTTTGTTGTTTTTAGGAGGAAGGGGGAGGTGGGAGGTAATTGTGAGGTGCTGTACAATGCTGGTCTTGTTTTGACGAGTGGTAGGATAACTTAACTAATGCAGCAATGTACAGAGACGTGAATAATAATTTAGTCTACTAGTGATCGTTGCTTATATTGTACAGGTAGTGTCAAGTTGCAATACAAACGTATTGGGGGACCTACGATAGTATTATGATATACCTCGCACATACTACTACTGCAAACTGTCGCGTTTTGTGTCGTTTGCGAGTTTCCGGTGGCCTACTGAAAATGATAAAAGGTAGGCATGAAACATGTTTTTTTTTTTTTATGGTATAGGGGGGCAAACGAGCAGTTGTAGCCATTTTCATGACTACCGACGCCCATAGACATCTGCATAGAGACTATACAGATGCGCTGCCCCCCTTTCTCCTCCCACCTCCATGGGCCACCGGCTACTTACACACCGCACGAAACGCGACAGCACAGCTGTCACTTCACGCCGGTCTCGTGTAAGCGAGAGGTACCTCCCCGGTCGTGCCGGCCCAATTCGGCTGCATGCAAGCATACAGCGTGGCACTACCTCTTACTAACTTAAAACCCTTACTAACTGTAAATATTCACAGGCGTTGATTGTCATCAAAAGTCTCTCTGTTTCTCGTTAGTCCTCTTATACAATAAAAAGAACTCGTACTGATGTCTTATTAATAGCTAACTATTTATTCTTCGGGTGCTTAACAAATTATCACAGCGTTGCCCTCCTCCAATGACCACGGGAAACTGACGAACTCAATTGCGGTGGTACCGCATCCAATTTGGCTGCAACGCAACACTCGTACTGTAAATAGTTACCCGCTATGCATGCGCAACTGTACAAAAAAACCGGCCAAGTGCGAGTCGGACTCGCTCACCGAGGGTTCCGTATAGGGTTTCTCTTCGAGACTTCTCGAATCGAGAATTCCCGGGAAATTTTGCCTTACTCGAGACGAGAAAAAAGTGGTCGAGAAAACGAGACATCGAGAAACTCAGTAAAAAATTTTAAAAACTCTATAACGCACTTGCGCTCGCTCGCGCCTATCACGTGGTGTGTTGTTAGTTGGCTATTGAAATGGCAGCAACAGACAGTACGAGCAATACTGAAACTGCTTTGACAAGAAGCTTGATTAAAAAAGAATTTCAATTATACGAATCAACTGGCAAAAGAACGCCAAATCTAGAATTCTTATACAAAGCTGTTTTGTCAGCAAAGCCTACATCAGCAGACAATACACGGGTTTTCTCCTTGTCTGGAAATTTTGTAACAATAATAAGGAACTGATTGTCAGATGAAGCAATAAACACCATCGTATTTTTAAAGGCTTATTTCCTTAACAAAATAACATTTTGTTATTGTAATTAGCCTAAGATGATTCTTAATTAGTAAATTGTGTAAATAAAAGACTCCATTTATAAGAAATACTTCTAACAAAAAGATTTTTTTTTATTTCATCCTAATATTTTGTAGAAATAAGTTTTATTGTAAGTAAATTTCATTGTGGTGATAATATCACCGTGATATTTTATTTGATTTTTCCTAAGAAAAATTTTTGTTTTGCTTAATTCTAATTGTTTGTAGAAATAAGTTTTATTGTAAGTACGTAAGTTTTATTGTGGTGATATTTTGATTGTTTTTTCCTAAGAAAAAGATTTTTTTTATTTAATCCTAATTGACTGTAGAAATAATGATTAAAAGATCTCGCTAGAGTTTATTTTGATAGTTAAAGTCTAGAAACTAAAAATAAACGTTGTTGATTTATGGGATGTTATATGTAGTTGTTATAGCATGTTGCACATTGCAAAAAAAGCGTAGTTTTATTGTTAAATCACACATATTTTGAAAATTTTCCATATTTCTCGATTTCCCGGGAATTGCCGGGAAATAGTGGTCGAGACTTCTCGTGATCCGGGAAATAAAAAAGGTCGAGAAATGAGAAACCCTAGTTCCGTACCAACGAAAGGTTTCTGCGACATTTTTTGCCAGAAAATAAAATAACTTGGTTTTTGATAGCTTGCTTGTTTTCTTCTTTAAGGGTTAGTGTCCAAGCTTCACAGCCGTACATCAGGATCGGTCTTATGACAGACTTGTATATTTGGATCTTGGCTCTTCTGCTTAGAAGCTTGGACACCAGCACCTTGTGAAGAGCCGCGCTGTATCGGAGTGTATTCTGGATACGGATATCTATTTCATCATCTCTAGTGTTTGTATCGGTGATAGTGCAGCCTAGATACTTGAATTTGGCTACCCCTTTATAAGATACACCACCTACTTCGAGGCACTTACGGTCTGCTCGATAGTCTCTGTACCGTTTCATATGTAAATACTCCGATTTCTCGTGGTTAATTTTAAGCCTGGTCTTTGCTGCTTCAGTTTCCAAAGTAGAGGCGGCTTTTTGGACTTCTTCTGCGGTTTCTCCAAGCAGGGCTAGATCATCTGCATACCCTATGACCTTATGTCTCCCGTTTATATTTACTCCACCCTTGAGCACCAGCACTTTTCTAACGATGTACTCTAGGGCTAAGTTAAACAACATAGGTGATAGGGCATCTCCCTGTTTTACCCCGGTGTCCACTTTGAAATCTTCGGAGAGCTCTGCACCCACTTTAACCCGCATTCGACTTTCCTGCGTGGCAACTATAATCATATCTACTAGTTTTGATGGAATGTTGTAGCTTCTCAGAATCTTATATAGCGCGTTTCTGTCGATGCTGTCGTAAGTCTTGATAAAATCAACGAACAAGGAGTGTACGCTCTGTGCACATTCCCACCTTTTTTCCATCCTTAAAGAAGAAAACAAGCTCTTGGTTACCGAGAGGAAGGTGTTCCGCAAGATCCTAGGACCAGTACTCGAAGAAGAAGGTACATGGAGAGTAAGAAAATACCGCGAAATAGAAGACCTGGTCAAAGAGCCCAATATTCTTGGTGAAGTCAAGGCCCATCTACTTCGCTGGCTTGGCCATATCGAGAGAATGGAGGAGGATCGTGGCGGAAAGAGAGCGTATCTGGGATGACCAACAGGAAGAAGACCTGTGGGGCGTCCCAGATATCGCTGGGTAGATCGAGTGGTGCAAGACCTGCGCGAACTCTCAGTTGACATTAGCTGGCGGGAAATCGCGCTGGATAGAGGAAAGTGGCGCACTCTCTTGTCGGAGGACAAGACTCACTTCGGGCCACTGAGCCAGCGGAGTAGTAGTTGTGATAGCGTTTGTATGAACGACAAAGTTGTATTTGCGTTTTTTGAATGTGTTATTTCTCAAAAACTAATAATGATATCTCGCTCAAACCAATTTTCCTTGATAGTTTTCATTGAGATCTACAGCATATATATTTTTTAGATTTCTCACTCTCTTGTTTTAAAAGTTAGAGAGAGGGGGGGGGGACACTCATTTTTCCACTTTGGAAGCGTCTATCTTTCAAACGATTAATTTTGACGAAAAATGGTTTTAGTAACCTCAATGTCATTTGTAAAGACCTATTCACAGACATCGCTCACATACAGATTGGAAGAAAAAAAATTTGATTCAGTTCTATGTATGGAGGGGGCACCCTTTATTTCTTAATTTATTTATTTTTATTAAAAAATTCTAATAGCGGTTCACAGTATACATCAACCTACAAAGTTTCAACTACGACGGCCCAACAGTTTCGGATAAACATGGCTGTAACATACGGATGGACGGATGGACGGACAGACATGACGAATCTATAAGGGTTCCGTTTTTTGCCATTTTGGCTACGGAACCCTAAAAAATATTTAGCCGGCACGACCGGGGGGTACCTCTCGCTTACGCGAGACCGGTGTAAAGTGTCGCGTTTCGTACGGTGTATGTAGCCGGTGACCCATGGAGGTGGGAGGAGAAAGGAGGGCAGAGCATCTATATAGCCTATATGCGGATATCGACGGCTCCGACTGCTTGTTTGCCCCTCTATACCATAAAAAATAATAATTAGTAGGCATATTTTATTTATTGAGCTTCCCACCAGATGATCCTCAGTCATTTGTCTCGATGATATTAATGATAAAACGACATCATTTTTTTTATTAATTAATGATATCGGTGTCGGCTACCAGATTGAAATGGATATCGTAATTATTAAGTAGCGAGCCAATAGAGCCACTACATTATACTAATTAATTATAGATTAATTACTACGGTCACACTAGCTGCTAGCTTCTCATACTTGATTAATTAATCTTAGGCAATATCTTAATATTAAAATAACTCAGTGGCATTTTGTTAAGATTAGGTTTTTGTTGAATTTGTGTTTTTAAAGAATAATATACTTAAATAGCTTTAGGTTCTTTTTTATTTTTATATTTTTTTTGGCTAATCAAAGTACCTACCATAAAATTGTCAGTATCACCATTTTTATGGCAATTTGTGTACCTATGCCATTTGTTCCATGACTGCAGAGGTCTGTTGGACGGGAGCTGGTGATGTAGGCTATGCGTTCTATACTTCGGTGTTTTAGTGTTTTAGTATTCGGGTGTTCAATTTTGTCCACAATAAAAAAATAAACCGAATGAAAGGTTTTGGTCTATCTCATTACGCCGCACTGGTGTTTGTACGTGTTCTATCAGACCACATTCAGCTGCAGCAATGGGGCTACTCTCAAAGGATTTTATAAGAAGAAGTAATATTTCGATATTTCCGGACAGATACGACCTAGGGATCTTCAAGAAAAGAGCTTATTCTTTCCTCAAAGGTCGGCAACGCATCTGTTAGGCCTCTGGTGTTACGCATGTCTGTGGGCGTTGGTGATCACTTTACTTCAGGTAACCCAACTGCTCGTTTGCCTCCTATGCTATAAAAAAATAGAATTGCTGCATTGTAGTCAGATCGGGTCTGCACGATCGGGGTGGTTCCTCTCACTCGGAAACCGCTTCATGAGTGATAGCTCCGTCAGTTTCGTGTGATAACCAAGTAGCCTGTGGCCCATTAGTTTTACGTGAAGGAGGATAACGCGTGCAACAAACGTATATTCCAAATAGCTCTGATCGTGGAATGACTGGACAGTTGTCGGGGTGCCCCGGCGCTGACAGATCCGGGGCACCCCAACATAGGCGGCCGATGGCACCCGCGTAGGTATTCGGCACCGCCGCGAGCCCCGCACACCCATCTGATCCCACCCAGGTTCCATGGCAGTGCAGACACAGAAAAAAAAAGGGCTCTGATATTTCGTTTGTATCCCACCACAAAATAGTATTCAGATAAAATAATTAGTCTGTTTACATCCTTATTTAGTTACAAACTTGAAAGCTAACGAAAGGTATCCGCAAATTAATAGTCAATACTTTGTTGCCGATAAAATTAACCAGCACATAATTATACAAGTTCCGAATTAAACTCGCTCTTGATACAACGTTTAACTGAATTTAACCCGTTCATTTACCTTATCCCTCTGTCTTACGAAAGAAATCTACGGGGATGTTCGAAATATCCGATGCGGTAACTTATTTTCGGCTTTTTGTTGTCGTGACTGGGTTTATGTTATTTCTGATTACATTATTGTACATTGAATACAGGACTATAAATAGAAGCAAAGTACGAAAGTCTCCATGTTCATCGGTTTATGTTTTATGTAGCCTTCATCCGCAGAAAAGAGATATTTCCAGAAATGTTTGTTTCTTTGATCATTGACCAGCCTATTAATTATATTAACCAAAAACCTATTATTATTTTCGCAGTTTTCAAAAACTCTTTGAAATAATTTAATGCTGTTACTAAGTAGATCAGTTTTAGTGAGACCTTTGGATACTGGCCGCGAGTTTTTGAAAAATTGTAACTCTTTGGTATATTCTATCTGCGTAGGGAACAAAGAATCAGCTAGTTAAAATTTTAAATTTATATTACTTCATCGTTCTTCGTCGATAAAATTACAAATGAGCGTCATTATTGTATTATAACATACAAGTAATTATAAAATTATGTAATACTAGCTTCCGCCAGCGGCTTCGCCCACGTGGATTTTGGACATCAAAAATGATTCAAAATTTTAACTTATTATATTATTCTGATATGAAATGTATATAACTGTAAAGTTTCATGAAAATCCGTTCAGTAGTTTTTGTGTGAAAGAGTAAAAAACATCCTTACAAACTTTCTCATTTATAATATTAGAAGGATTGGTTGGAATCCCCACCTTTTTATCATTCTTAACGACTGCTGAGACGAGACTTTCTGCTACTTTACATGGTAGGTGGGTGGGGCTTATATGGGACCAGATGCACCCCTCAGTTTATGTAACTTTTAATAATAAAATATTTTGTTTTGATTAAATAATGATTCATAATTTCCAATTAATACCTATAGTTAAATAGTTTTTAAACTTAAATATTTTTTTTCAAACTCATGCATATATGGTTCTTAAAGATAATGTAATATTAATTTTTTAACCACATAAGCAACAAATAACACAACGACGAAAGTACAATGAATCAAATAAAATATATTCGTAACATGAATAACTTCTAGGGAACCTGCGTGATGGTTTTCTTGTTGTTGTTGTTGTTGTTATTATAAGATATGTAGGCATTTGGCCGTCTCTATCAGATGAGGTAATCAGTGGGCGTATCGGTTGCGGGTAGAGGAGATTGATAATTAACACACGTTATAACTTCACAAGGATATTTTAATTCGATATCTTGCAATTTAACATATATGTGAAAAAGAACTATAATAATAATTTAAAATAGACCTAGACACTCCGCTGAGCACGTGTGTGCGCCACTACGTCTCAAATCGTTCTGCCCACTCTGCGCTCTCTAGCGCCCTCTCGTGGCCTCCACACTCCTCTCCTCCTGGCTACCTGCACACGTGCGCAGCGTTGCGTCAGAGGGTGCGACACAGTCGTCCCTCTAGTCTATTGTTAACTAAATCTTTACAACAGTATCCTAATTAAGTAACAAAGAAATTCACAACTTGTAATTAATTATAACTATAATCAGCCAAGCACCGTCAGATAAAATGTCCCCGTTTCTTACAAATTAACATTATTATATTAGTAAATATACCGCGTCCGACTCATCACTGCTCTTCGCCCCGTGGACTCAGTCGGACACTTGAATGGCGTCTCATTACCTTTAATTATATACTGATTCTTCAGCGCCAACTTCGCTCCGCACCCGACTTCAGACGGATCGAGCTTTTTTGTTCGAGCTTTAGCCCTGTTGGAGCTTTAACGACGAGCTTTGGACGTTGATTTACAAATATAGCAGCTTTATTGACTCCATTAGCCATTTCCCGTCTATAATAAGTACCGCTTCGTCTAGTGGTAAACATGTTAGGAAGAGAGGTCCCGGGTTCGGATCCCAGACTGGATCAAAAAGTATTTTTGAGAATTTTCAATTTCTTATAAAGGTTTGAAGTGTGGAAGTTGGCGGTGTTACACTCCCGTGCGTTGGAGAGCATGTTAAGTAGCACTATAACATTGTAGACAGATCTGCATCCCTCCTCCTACCTTATCAGGGAAATAGAAAGGTGTGAGCTGGGTGATAAAAAAAATTGCCGTGTCGATCTACTTATAAAATTTAAAGATTAATATAATATTATAATTAATTTAAAATCTAAAAATATAAGATTAAAGATGAGACTTAATGAGAATTACTGCATTCAGTCTTATCTGTGGCTACTTGAAAAGCACTTTCTTCTTTATTTATTTCATACTTTCTTAAGAAATAGCATCTATGCATTGATAATTAATCTGGCTCGAACGGAGATTTACTTCTCTATAACTTAGCATCATTGTGTGACGCTTAGCTCTTGTGTGGTACGTTCCGGATTCAGAAGATTAACAGAAGAACAGGAATGACCAACAGGGGGCAGCAGTAACAAGCAACTGCGTATCCAAGAAGAGTGTTAGATAAAATTGTACCTACAAGGCTTGACAAATTCAATTTAAGGCAGATTGCAACGCAAGAAAGAATAACGGATGTCTTTTGGTTTCCCGCAATCATTTTTATCACCGAATGTGTTCATCCCAATGAAAAATCCACAATAACGGAACCCCTGGTGCTAGGATATCTTTAGAAGATATCCCACGCGATAAAAAATAGATCACATACTAATGCCACGACTCAATGCGAGCTAGGAAACTTCAAAAGAATGAAGAAGATGCAACCTGTAACTTCACTGCCGATATTTTCCACCATAACAGTTTTTTTTAAGATACGTGTAGTTGGAATCGAACCTGGAATACTCCCCAAAATAAAGTGTATTTTCAACTCAATCCACGCTGCTCTTTATAAATTTACACCCACGCCTTATAACAAATCAAAGTATACGAATTCAACAAAATTAGTCAAATTCGTTTCACATCGTAAATGTCCGCGAACAAAAAAATTAAACAGCAAACAACCACTTGACATGCTTCACTGTAAATGAAAAGGTTTCGACATTTTAAACTCGCAAACAGACAATCTTTTTACTAGTACTTACAGTAAAAGGAAGGAACAGGGGTAAAAACTGTAATTATGTTGATTATTTAGGTCGTAATGCGCGGGCACCCCCCTTCCACCCCCACAGTCATTAATCGCCCTCCACCCCCGCACTCCCTTTATTATTTCGTTTCAATTATTTTTGTGATTATCTTTTTATAGCGGGCTAACGTTAAAACTCAAAAAATAACAGGCACGTTAAACGTAATTAGAATTGAAATGACAAGATGTCCGTTCGCGCCTTTTTATTGTAAACACTTAGCGGAATGAGCAATTTGTGTAAATGATACTTATCCATTTACAATACACGTTTTTTATAAACTTTGATTATCGTAAATGAATTATCATCTTCTTTGAATTAAAGGACTACATAGATTATAATTATTATTAACCATATGCTAAAGTAACGACTCTACTTTTTAAATGTGAATGGTTTAAACCTATTCTGCTAGTCGAGTGGCAAAACGGCGTATCTTTCATTTGAAGCTAAAAGTATTTCCAGCTTCATTGATCCTTAAAAAAAGGAAAGAAATTAGAAAATATATATTATATTGTGAAATAAGTATAATTATAGTCTATTGAAAAAACAGATGTTTTAGTCGAGTAGCTATTTCTTACAAGTTTACCAAAAGTTATAACCTATAATATCTAAGCTTTTAAAGCTCGATATCTCAACCTCTTTTAACTGCGAACTTGAAATTTAACTTAAAAAAATAAGCAAATTATTCCTTATTTTATGCAACTCGTTAAGTATTTTAATTACATTCATAATATTTACCACCTATAGAAAAGTATGAGTATTAAAAAAGGTAGCAACACAAGCGAAATATTTATACCAATACATAAAACATAATTATGTTTAATACTAAGTCGAAGCGTGACTATTAACAATAGAAGTTGGATTTGCCAACCCTTTCATTCAAATCGCTAATGAATCGAAATGACGTGCAGCCAAATTGAACCTAACTCCTCCAGTTTTAGGCTCCAAATTGCCGTAAAGGTAAATCCTGTTATTATAAGGAACGTTTATGGATGAGCAATTTTTATGTTTCTACACGTATTGTATATACAGATGTTAGTTGAATAAATCGTTAAAATCTTTTTGATCGTAGTCGGGAGCACGAATGGCCGATTGTGTTGCCGCATTAAAAAATTAAACTTCATTACAATAATGTTTTATTGATCGGTGCTTTTCTGCATGATTGGCGTGCAATGCATGTTTTTAAACGATGACATGTGGTTTATCATTAATGTCAATTCTATAGGGGTTTAAAAATACATGCATTCGTTTAATTTCAAATTTTTGATATGTAAGCCTATAAAATGTTTTTATTGCTAAAAATCATAGCTGTTTTTTTAATGTCTAAGCAAGATAATTAATATGTATAAAGTCGTACGTAGGCGTTGTACGACAAAATGCTAAAACTTTTAATAGTCTTGAACTTTGACCGCACCGACCGATCTTTGAAAATTTTGATTCTGATAATTATGCGATTTTTGATGAATTAATTTAGTAGTTTTGAAGACACAACAATTTTATGACTATTTTAATTCTGCAACGACTATATGATAATGCAGCTATAATTTACCCTTTTTAATTATGACTTCTAAGGCATATAGTTCTCTTATATTAGAGATTTGGACGGTGATAAAACTTTTCCATCATCAAGTAGGACGTGGGGATCATATCTAACATTTATGATCAATAATAAAGATCATCTCAATCAATATAATTGTAATCCTCTATGTCTATATATATCCTCTAACAATGTCCGAATGCAATGCCTAAAGATATTTCGTTGCAATTTATTGATAAAATCATCATTGTCACCGGCCAATTAATGATCTTTTCGCGTTTATCAACAATCGCATTAAAACACACAGGGCAAAGCGGTGCCGATTCGGCTTTTAGTGCATTATTTATTAAAATGGCGCGCATAAGTATTGGTTACAAGCGCGCGTCAACAGAGTATGGGAGCATTTATTTAATCTGTGCAACAGCGATGCGTTCGAAAATTGAAAGTGGCGGGAACGTAAGCGCGGGACCATTGATGTATTCGTTCATCTATTATTATATTTAGCGAGTTTAACCGGGCCTCGGTGAAAGCGAAACCGATTTCAATTGTTATCTCACTCGGCTGTTAATTGACCGATATTTGTAAATGTACGCCGGATTAATTTCGTGTTTAAATCGTGATAGTGCAGTTGATTGATGCGTTGACTTTGAGGTTATGTTTTCGCAATGTGCGTTTTGTTGTAGACAATGCAAATGGATAGAGTAATAGGGCGGGAGATATCGCTTACTAATGATATAATATAAAGCAATATGTTATATCTGTTTTATAGTGTATGTAGTGTATTATAAGTGTAAGAATAGAGAGTTAGCCCTTGTTGAAGTAAAAGCTTATTTAGCGGTGATAGGGAGAGAAAGATATCACGAGTTCGGGTCAGCAAACATGCTATAACTACATATTGTATGCTCGTCACGTAGCTTTACTTTCGTGTGCTATAGGATTTTAAGATAGTTTTAAGTTTTCGCCTCTAAAGCCTTGTTCGCATTGGTCGAGTAATTTAGTCTAGTAGAGTATCGATTTAGTAGCTAAACTACTCGACTCGACCAAATATCGTTCGCACCTTGAGCGAGTACAGTTCATAAGTAATTTGACATCAGCAAGATGAACAATGTAAAACGCAACGGTTATCTTAATTAAAAATAATATGCTTTTGGAATAAAATTAATTACCTACTAACCTGATGTTTTTTTATTTTCAATTTTATTTCTTTTTCTCCGGGAATATTTAATTCTTTTTCTAAATTTAAATATTATGCACTTTGTTTTATTTGTCTATTTTTATAAAGTGGCGACTTCATGTTCCATAAACATTCGTTTTCCAAATATTTGGAACTCAACACTTATAATTGAAGAGTATAATAATAATAATAATAAATAGTATAATAATAATAATATATTAAAAGGGGAATAATAATTTATGAGATTAATAAAAACAAACTATGGATACTTTGACAGCTCAACTCGACCTTTAGACTCGTCACTCGACTAAATCGAAGTGTTCGGACCGGTTCACAGGCGATCGAGTGAGCGCGGACGCATGGTGGGGGGCGCTACTCGCCCGAAAAAATAGAGTGAAATCTATCGACTTGACTAAACTACTTGACTAATTACTCGACTAAATTTTTGGTGTTCAGACACGTTTAGCTACTAAATTACTCGCTACTCGACTAAATTACTCGACCAATGCGAACAAGGCTTAACGGCAGATAGACAGCCCGTTTTTTATTTTTTATAATGCAGGTAGTAGGTATGTATGTATGCGAGTCGAAGAACTTCATCTGACAATCAAAATCAAAATCAAAATCAAAATATTTTTATTCAAAATAGAATTTAAAAAAATTACTTTTTGAACGTCAAAAATTTTTTTCATCTACCACCGGTTCAACCCTAGCCCTGTCCTGAGAAGAACCGGCAAAACAAACTCAGCGGGCCTCATTTATTTCTTCATTATACATTCTTAATTAATAATTATATTATACTTTATTATTTTTTATTAATAATTTATTAATAATTATATTATACTACTACTACTAATTATACTATACTTATATTATACTTACATATATTTTTGTATAGAAGTAGCCTGGAAGGAGGATACTATTCCAATGGCACATGCATATCAATAAGGGCTGATGATGCTGATGATGGCGACGATGATGTTGATAAAGATGATGATGATGATGATTATATTTTTTTCCCTTTGTGACTGCTCGGACGAAGTTAAAGAATTCGAAAAAACGGCACATCACATCATTTGCGAGTGTATTCTTTGGCATAGAGAGTGAAGCATAACATTAGACAATGTATTAGACATTGTTATCGGGTTAACTATAAATAGCGACATCATAGATACGCGGGGAACATACCTTCAAACGTTTTTGCCATGACTATTATTGGAATAATACAATTTTATCTCAGACGTAACATCTTAAATTATAACAAATTAAATGCTAATTATTCAGTGGTTGTGAATTACGAGTAATATATCCGTGTGTTATGCACCTGGCGGTCCTTTTCTTCTTCACTAGTCATTGCAATGCAATTTTTTTACTTCTCCCGCTTTGACTGGAGAGGTAAATTGAAACTCCTCCTATTTTCCTCTAATTAAATTGTTTGCGGGTCCCAATAAAGTTTTTAACTTTTCCCTCGGTCTACCTGGGATCATTTCAAAGAATAATAGGGTTTGCCGATGTCGCTCTGGGCAACACAGCAGTGCAGGAGTAGCAGCGGTGGGAACAAGTGCGGACGAAGCCCGGTTTAAATATATTTTTTCAGCATCTTTCCTTAGTCTATGCATACATCGTGATTGCGCTTCTTTTGAGTTGAAAGAACCAACCTGCGACAAAATGCATCTCTCATCCCTTCAGTCTAAAAACAGTAGGAAAAAGATATAAAAGAGACAAGATAAAGAAAATATTTGTAATATGTAGGTATGTGCGTGTGCGTGTGCGTGTGCGTGTGCGTGTGCGTGTGCGTGTGCGTGCGCCTGTGCGCGTGTGTTGATTATGACAAAGAACAAACAGCACAGGAATCCCATGTGACAGTAAATAACCTGGGCGTGTAATTAGTTCGTAAATCACGGACGACTGCGTCTAACACTTCCTCGACGGTCGCGGCTGCCCCTTGATCTCCAGCTCGTAAAGACACGACTCGACTGCGGCGCGCTACAGCTAATGTCCATGTAATAATATAATTAGCGCGAGTGCATCGTAAAGCTAAATTTGTAAAAACCACTGAGCCTGCCAGAGTAAGTTTCAATCACAATAACATGATCTCCTTTAATAATTTTTTATTTTCTCTTCGGCACTGGCAGCAAGGAGTGTCCAATCTATATGCTTAAATCGCATATAGATTGAGAATATAGAACTTAGATAGTTATTCGGCCCAGTTCGTAAAATTATGTGAAAGAAAAAAAAAATGAAGTTTACTGCTTAGTGTTCTGTACTTACTTAGTGTAAGTAGGTACTGTACTTAGTGTACTGTTACAAAATTCGCCGATAGTCTCAGTAACAAAAATATTAGGAACGTTCCATTAGCTCCTTTTGCAAGAGCCTGCTTCTGTAACTTCTACCTCTAATAAAAAGTATACCAACAATAAAAGTACTACTTATAGTAATAGCGCAAAATCTAATATGGATACACAATAAAGATCACAATGTACAGGTGTACGGTGCAAAACCCGGCATTATTTATCTACCTTCTTTAGAGCTATGCAAAACCAACGTAACAACATAGTAGGTACACCAGTATCACAGAATACATATACCCTACGGACCAGTATGATCACTATAATACTGTAGAGAGAGAGAAATGTCAATTGTAAATATATTTAGGTATAATATCTTTTCTCATCATAAGAACATTTCTACAATTTATATTTTAGGTTATGTATAAAATAGAATGTTTCTCTTTTCAAAGTCATCAAATTAAGCCAATTAAAAGCGTGAATATTTATTAACATTAATTTTTAACGCCATTAATATTGGTAGTTATAAAATCAAATTTCACGTCATAAAAATCAACTGTGGATTTCTCGAGGCGCGTACGGTGAGGACCCTCGTAGCGCCCTCCGCACAAAGGCACTCATCATTGCCCTGCCGTGGGTGTCCCGATCACTTATTATTTTCGAACGCCATTGTTCTAAAATTAAATAGCGCGGAAAAGTCGTGCGTGCATTTTTTATCAGGCAACAGTTTTCGCCATGATGCCAACGTAATACAAATATTTATTTCCAGCCAGTTATTTGATTTTGCATTTAGACATTTCTAGCCCGGAGCCGTTGGGAAAAACAAATAACTATCGCAATTTTCATTATTGTATTACGTTTGATTGCACATAAATGTGCATTTTGATGTGGATATTTAGATCTGGTAAATTGTGTTTACCAAAATATATAATCGGTGGCAATATTGAATACAATTTTTCTTGTATTTCGTTTATTATTTTATATACTTCCTTCATTTTAAATTTAATTTAGGTTTCATTTTATTTTTTAGATATTCAGAATTTTTCACATATATTTTTTGTTAGTTGCGTATTTGTTATTATACTGCTGTGATTTTACTTAAAGTATACATGAGGACCTTATAAAATATATCGAAACAATGCTTAATTTGAAAAATGACACAATTTTATATGATACCTAACACTAGTACGAATAATCCAAAGATAACTTAGCTATTCAGAACGGTCAGTAGGTACAAAATAATTAACCCATACAAAGATAAAGAATAATAATTATGATAATGACCATAATAATATCTTAAATCATCTATTGACACAGTAACGGTGAACATAAATTGACTACGCGTAGGCGGGCTCTAACAACGTGATTATAAAATTATAATATTTTACTATACAGTTATCAATATGAGTAATTAACAATCATAGTTAATCAATACCTATGTTAGATAAACACACCTATATCTATAAGTTATAAATCATACCTAATTCAAAATTATATTTACCATTCGAACTAATCTTTAAAGGCCAACCGACATCCTAGTGATGGGCTGTTCTTTCTAAGTGAATCTGAACTTATCTGTCTATTGACGATAAATATTTGTGCAACTCTTAACAGAAGTTTCATATTATGGTATACAATAGATAATATTTAGAAATTTGTAGTAATTTTGTCGCATTCACTAGTCATGCAGAACGGGACTGGCAGGATAGTTATCGACTAGTTGGTCTGGGATGGATATCGGTAGATGGCAGGGAATCGAAAGTCTTGGTGTGGATAGTCTAATGATATTGATGTATCAGGAGAAACCACTGATCTGTATAAAACTGGATACCTGACACATGGAAGAATTCCAAAAATCTCCTCTTAAATTTATATGCAGAGTAACTAGAGTATGATGACAAATATAATATCCACTATCCAGTTACATAGAGATCAGTGGGTGGTACAAATCAAAAAGCTTACCGAGTCAATTTTACTTTTTTCGCTTTCGATGTGTACCGGTCTAGGTCGTTTCTTATCGCGGCGACAACAACTTTCTTTAAATTTAAGTGAAATTACGATTTTATGACATGGCAGGGTCTAGATATTAATGATTCAATTATTTATGTAGGTGGCATAGAAAATCTAAATAGTCATATATTTTTTTTACTTCAGATAAATTTGTGTTAAAAACTTTTGGAACAAATATAACTTGAGATGTATTTTGATTATTCTGTATACCCCTAATTAAAAAAACTCTAAAAATCCGGCCATTTCACAAACATAGTAATAAAATGGTTACTATATCATTATAATGCCCCCGATGTATAATTATCTCGGCATTAGACGTCGGGGGTGTTTCGTAAAAAAAAAACAATAATTATAAAGCGCGCGTAATTCTAATTTCGAATTCAAATGAAAGCCGCTTAATGCGCGGGAGCGAGCCCGTAAAAAAGAGTTGACGAGTCCTCGCCGAGGGTGGTAATTTTTCATTAATTTAAGTTCACCATTCCCTGTTTTGTTTGCTTTTAATCGCATTTCTAATTAATCCCGTCGAGAATAACGTGACAACTGTCGACTATGGCGGCCATTTTTTCGAGCACAGTATAGCAGATGTCGGCCGATTTCCATTTGTTTCTGAGATTAATGATTCGGTGCGATTGTGAATTTTTCCGGTCGGCTTTTGTTGTTTTAGAAGCAATTTGTCCGCTTACTTTTGTAGCGTTCGTTAGAGCCCGAATCATATTCGAATGATCAGAATAAAACATTAAACAATTAAGGCGTCCCTATTACAATATTCTAGTTGATGCATACTGATGCCACCGGCATTGTACACCGTTTAGTACTTTTTTTATTCGAATACAACACTTTTTTGTATGTCAGTACGAAAAATCATTTAAATATCGATTGCCATAACTTTTTTCTTAAAACAAAACACTTATTAGTGGCCAGTACAAAAACTTAAATATAGATGATCATAGAATTTGATGTAAGTGCTGGGATACCTAGGTTTGCCAGGTATGCGGGCCTCGCCGCGATTATCCCACAAGTTTTCAGGATTCGGACATCGGACAATAGTGTGACAATAATCGGAAAAAATGTGAGTGTCCCGATAAAACAAATATTTGAAAAGATGTTATTAGTAAGCCTTAAATATAATTTTAAATTTAACCTATATGAGAAGGAAATGTGTAATTTTTGTCCTGACTATAATGAAAAAATCTCAAATTTTATTAATTTTGTCCAGTCATGTTGGTCTTATTATCTGGTAGCCCTAGTCTGTACCTGTAACCTATGAACCTAGTGCTTTTATATCGGCCGGTGTACGGTGACGATCCGATTCAGATATGACTTTATTCCATAGTACATATACCTCTACCTTAGTTGCTGTAAAATACTTAATAATAACTTTCACAGTCTTTTATCTTGAAATAAAAAAAGACAATATTAAAATAAAAAATAAATACCTATTACACACCTATACGTGTAGAATTCACACACAGTAAAACTTAACACACACTAGGTACTAAATATGGATATATGTGTAGGTATGTTAATACAAAAAAGTATATTATTTTTATTATTAATTTGAATAAAAAGTATAACTTCATAACTAACTACACTTGCGTTAAGCTTAAGAGAGGATCGTAATTTTCTATTATGACGTATTACAACCGAATTGCGCCGGCAGCATGGCCGAAGGAGTCTCGCTCACACGATGTCGTCGTAAAGAGACGAGGGGGGAAGGAGGGCGTCGCAACACGTCTGCATAACAATTATGCGGATGTTTGTGAGCGTCGGTTAGTCATTTACCCCCTTATTTTAAATAAGGTAGATTTCCAAGGAAAGATTTTAATTTTGACACTACTAAATGTATATGTCTGTCTCTTGTTTGTGTTCAAATAAATGTCTTTTCTTTCTTCTTTTCTTTCTTTCTAAATGGATACTGATGTGCTGTGGATGTACCTATGTAATTTGTTAATAAAATAGTAAAAGGCCTTATTTGTTAAGCGATATAGTCTCAAAGTAAAACACAAAATGAAATAAAAAAAAATTAAACTGAAAACAATTTTTCTATTTTGTTTAAAGACATTTTGATTCTAACTATGGTAAAACACCGGGTAATTAAAAATAATTGATTAATGGAAACACTAAAAATCCGATTGCTTAGAATATTACATTACTGTATCCTCTAATCCAGGGTTTCTTAAAGTGGGGTCCACAGACCCCCCCAGCCACGGACACCGTGGCGTATGTGTCAGAGGTCCGCGGTAACTCAGCATTATATATACATATAACATTTTTGTGTACATACGGCGATTTTGCATGTTACATAAATACAGTTTGTTTTCTTTTCCTAAAATATTCTTTGAGAGGGGTCCGCGGAGCTTTTAAATTTTGGAAAGGGGTCCGTGACTGCAAAAAGTTTGAGAAACCCTGATCGAATCCTAAACATACCCAATTTCATTCGAATTATCAAGAGAAATCTAAAGACACCCCTTACGTTCAAGTCCGTCGATTAGTGCGTAGCTGCAGATTACTACATACAGGGTACTTTTAAATCATACATACGATACATATTAAGTATCAAAAACATGACGGCTACTTCTAACACAGTCGAGTAAAAATACACCGATGCGTCCACACAAAATCACTAACTAATAACTAAAATATATATTAACAAAAGTATATGTTCGCAATGTCCAGTAAACTATGGACCTTCGTACTGAGATATAAATTAACTTCTTATTCAACGCAACTTATAGTAAAGCAACATCTAGTGTCAAAGTACAAACTTAATAAACATGTGTATTACATAACGTGTACATAATAAGATGACTTTATCGTTCAACGCAATAGTCCATCAAGTCTTAACAGCTGCAGGGAACATAATAATCTACACATATCCATAAACTTGAAAAACACCATTCGCCTTCCAACGCAGTTGGTTAAAAGAATTATTCATCTACACAAAATTACCAGTATAACTATACTTTTATTTGTTCGCAATGTTCGTTCGAAATGTTCGTTCGACGATGAAACTTTAAACGTAACAAATGAACTTCTTAGAACAATAGACAAGTGCACCAACACAGCAAGTGTAGTGCCAAAATACAAACTAAATATATATTACGTACATAAACCCTCGGCCTTTATCGTTCACACTACACTATAAGTGTCTGGTGCCTGTAAATTTTCGCAGTGGCGATCTGCGGCCGGTCTTTGTGCTATTAATTTGTAATGTCCCCCCTCCTAGATGCAAGGCTACACGAGGTGTGCGGGGCACGGGATAAGTCCCGGCTTTGGCGTCCACTACGCTCCAATAAATGCATAACGCCTGTGGCAAGTCAAAGATTTAAGTTTACTTTATGCACGTAGATTGGTTTGGCCGCCTGAATTATTTATGACCATGTGAGGAACTCGTAAGAGGTCTGTGAAATCTGTTTCGAAGGCCGGTTTGTAACCGGGCTCGTGATCAATTATTTGATAAGTTATGGAAGCCAGACTCAAACTGATGAGTCTCCTAGTTTAATGGCGTATTAGGTTTCCAAAAGCATGGGTCAGTAAAAAAAACAGTCACAACATTCCTTGATTGTTTCATCCACGTTTTTACTTTTTCTCATCAACTTAATTCGCCTAGAGAACGACGATTATTTTGATTGAAACTAATACTGAAATGTTTTTCTCTGGTGACCTGTTTTTAGATTTTAGTGCCTAAACAGAATTATCGAGACTCTAATATTATTAAACCTCCATTCTCTGATCTCTCTTTATAGAGGTTCGTTATGACAAGAGAAGATATAGCCTTATCTCTTGTACCGCAATAAATAGAAACTTGCAATTTTTATAGAGTATTTTGGTGTATCTACAATAACAAATTTCATAAAGGTCCATCTGTAAGGATGTCTAAACATTATACCGATCCAACATTCTACTACTAGGACCTACTACATTATTTCTTCTTACCGAGTGATACTACATAGTTTGAACTTGAATAATCAAAAAGCGATCCACAAGATTGTAAGTAATCTAAATTGGATATCGTAAGACGCAACCTGCGCTGTGCGTCCAGTGTGGGCCCCCGCCGATCTTCAATGGGGGCCCGCGTTTCCGATAGGATTAAGCCAGACTTACTGCTCGGTCAGAAACACGGCGCGACGCAACCTCCCCCTTCTCAAACCTAGCCCC